>CM073778.1:46099118-46429636 GCA_037158775.1 Hetaerina titia
TAATCGGTTCCTCGTGTAGATACTTCCCAATTTTTTGGAAGTTAAGCAAATATCCAAGGATAGCTTCCAGTTAGCGTCTTTCCTCGGCACGAATTGGGCAATAAACGATTCTCTCTGTACTGCCGTGTCCTTCTCCATCATTCATTCACACGTCCCCTCCTTTTTTTCCCTATTTTTTTGAGGTATGATCTAAACTCCCCGTGTCCTATATTATTAAATGATGACATTTAGAACGAACGAGAGACTTTTTATTGCGGAACTAAGGCAAATTGGACTGCTATGGAAAAGCGATAATCCGACCGGCAGGCCAAAAATGGCATCAAGCTCTATATTACCACGCAGGTGGCGGAATCGTTCCTACGAGAAGACCGGGAGAGACACTCGTCCACCGCACCCGGGTGAAGGGGTCGACCCCCGCAAGCCTCCCTCTCTCATCCCTCCCACTCACACATAGAGGGGCGGTGGAGAGGTTCCCCCCCCGTCCAACCTCCATTCTCCCTGACCTTGTCCCAAGCAGTCGGCATTGAGGCGTCCCCTCGCTCCCTCCCTTCCTCCCTTCCCAGTGCGAGGGGAGGAATGAGGCGAGATTTCGTCGCCGCAGCCAGGAGAGAGGTCTTGCCACTCTAATCCCACCCTCTGGCGGTGAAAGCACCCCGGCGGTGTGACGTCGCACGAGAAACTGGAGCGAGCGCAGTCCATACGAAAGTGACGTCACTGTCGGTTCCCCGCGCGAGAAGTCCCCGCGATTTTAATTCCCTGCAATTATAAAGTGCGGTCAATGCTATACCGTGCGCCATCGTTGACATTAAGCTCATACTGGTATTACAATAGCCAAACATGTAGAATTGTTAAACTTGACAGATGAAACTTTTGCGCAAGTTACCTTATGACAGAATAATAATTTTTAACCGTATTTAGAATGGCCAAATATGGCGTCCGGCGTTGAGCCAAATTCGCTTCGTAATCCAGTGAATTTGTCCGCCTTCATTGGGAGCGAAACCCTATGGGCTTTGTTTCACAAATATCGGAAAATCATTCCGAAAGGAATCTTGACGAAAACATTAATGTATGACTTTCAAAGTCTCACACTGTGTAACATTGACAAATAACAGTTGCTGCACCATGAGCAGACTCTGTGCGCACTAATAACAGTTGAAAAACGGACTTGTTGATTTGATTAAATATCTCCTGGATGCATCTTTGCTAGAATAGAGCACCATTTATACGCGCCACCCCCCCTCCCTATAGGCTTCCGGAGTGGGATGGGATCTCCAATAAGGTGTGCTGATCGTGCACCAGGGGGTGAGATGGAGGTTAGGGTGGGGGTAGGATATTGAACTCCGGGCGAAAGGGGCCACGGCACATGAAGTATAATGATGACGGATTATTCCTTCGTTCCAAGGGGATCTCAAGATAGAGGCGTGTTGGACTGAACGGCGGAAAGGAGAGAGGGGTTGACTCGATGGTGTTCAGTGTCGGCGTCGTACTGATCCGGACGCGGTGTTGCCCTCCACTTCGAGGGATGTCGGCAACGTTTGCGATTTTGCTCCCCGGCGTTCCCTGGTCCAGAGTCCGTTCTACCCCTCCAAAACCCCGCTCTCTCCGGATAACACGTCACTCCAACGCGGAAGTATGTGCGTGTCTGGGGTAGGATGAGGAGGCGGAGGACAAACTATTGGTTGATGCCGTCGACGGTCCCTAAAGGCCGCCGGGCATCACTCCCTCGATTACTGTCTACTGTTCGACCTTGTCCCCACCCCCTCCCCCGATGTACGTTCCCCAAGGGGACGAGGTCGAAACTTTAATTTATTAAGTTAAAGTTAAGAAAAGGTTAAAAAATATAGACAAAAACTCTCACAATCTGCAGTTAATTTTAAATACTAAAAAAACATGGATGATAAAAATTCCAATTCTTCTCGTACTCCATAAAAATGGAGAATTTTGTCAACAGATTTATTTCACGAAATAACATTAACTAGTGGAAAATTGTTAATTTTGAATCTTTTCTGTATTACCTTCATCTCAGCCTGTAGGAAATTTGTGAGGTTTATCTTCAAGAAATAGAAATATACCACTTTTTTCAATATTACACAGTAAAGAAATAAATACATACATCCCTATTGCGTATAAAAGACAAAAAATGCGTCACAGAAGCCTATCTTCCAGAGTAATCGTAATATTAATGTGTTTCGGCCCCACTCTTCGACTACCGATTTCGAATCATGAAACACATCCAGATTGGAGAAATGATTCCTCTCTGACAGTGAGTGGTAAGACCTTATCTCCTTTTAAATCAACTTTAACATATTTTTAAAGAGATTTTCAACCAACTCGAAAACACAAAAACATTCCGATTACTCTAATCTGGGACTATTTTCAAAGAATTAAAAAAAATCAACCGCCAGATCGGCTTTCGTCATATTCATATCTCAGTTCTTATCATGTGTTATTATGACCCTAATTGCGACCTTCGGTAATTTCAATGGCTTACTGGCATAGAGTCCTTTTCCAGAACTTGCATATTTTGGAATTTGCCGATCTAACAATTTATGCATTCACATACGTGAGTTGTTTTACCGTGATAAAATGCTGCGTCTCGCAAAACTTCTCTGTCCTCTTCTGTAGGTAACTTTCTTCTGCTGTTCTGGTGCCTATCTATTTCCATGTGAATAAGTACGTATTCGCCATTTGGCGAGTTTTCGTGTGTGAATATGTGTGTGTGTATATATATATATGTACATACATTATGTATTTACATACATGTATATATAATGTAAATTCACTAGTCGACACAAACACAGAAACAGAAACACATGTAAGAGGGACTCACTGGGTCTCGAATTTTCGGTGTCGCAACCACCTTTCTCAAGAGGAGTTAGGAACCCTAACTCCTCTTGAGAGAGTGGTTGGTGGAAGGTGGTAGCACCACCAAAAATTCGAGACCCAGTGGGTCCCTCTTTTATGTGTTTCTGTTTTGTGTTTGTGTCGACTAGTCCATGTACATAATTATGCACGTCCGTGGGATTTTCAAAAAAGTGACAAAAGTTTTTATATTTATGTGTATATATATATATGTAAATATATATTGATCTTTAATGTTTATTCATGGTGTAAGAGTGTGTTCATTTATGAAATCCAAAATATTTGGTACTTCAATTCATATTATTTTCTCTCCATAAGTGTTGAATGTATGTGAAAAATCATATCGTTCATTCATTGCAAGCTGAGGCATATCCTGTCTTTTGTAATTAGTTTTTTTAAATAGGTATCTGATATCAGCGCACAATAAAACGGTCCATCGATTGTTAAAAAGCTTAACTAGGTATATTTTACGCTACATCTATGCTTTCATTTTCAATAAGTACTAGTTATTCACCCATTGCACTACCATTTACGAAATATTTAATGTGAAATATCCGATATGACATCTAAATTTGCTATTTAGTTTTAGTCTATGCTCTTTAATATGACACCAATAACGATGATAACAAAAATATGTTTATTATTGGTCTCTGAGGAAACACCTATGGACAAATGCGTAATTAATATCAACTGTGTAAATCAAGTTTCGTGGAAACGAAAAAATAGGTACCTCTTACGAAAACTATCTTTGACGAACAAATTATTTGTTGGGCTTCGCGAGAAAATATTAATGTTTCAATTTTATCTTCAAAGAATACGTTAAATGTGGAATGATATAGGTAGTTGAACATTAAAAATTATAATAATGAATTTACAGCATATATTAATAGCACTTGTGACAGATGGAAAATAAGAAACCCAAGTCCTCAGTTTAAATATGAAAGTAGATACCCGAAGATCACAGATTAAAATCTATTTACAGTTTAATCTGATTCTATGATCTGGTATTGCGTGGGGGGGTGTGGAAGAGTCCTAATTGGGCCGCAAACTCATATCTATAAAGCTAGACATGGAACTGAGATAAAATCTTCGGCTGTATTTTTCGAAGAGTGATTACGTAACGGGAGGTCCATATATCGAGATAATACCGTTATTTTTTCTCCAAATACGAAAATTGAAACGACATCCTCCTCCCCAGTAATGGCGAATAGAAATCACAATGCATAGGTTATATATTCCTCAATCGAGGACTCTCTTGCAGTAGCGTGCTGTTGCCGGCCACTATTCCCTTCGGCGTTTACGAAAACCGCCTCTCGATGACGTCGGCGGAGATGGGGCGGATGGTGGAATGGGGGGTGGGAGGCGCGTGGAGGGATGGATTCCACTTCTCCCTCCCCTCCCCACCGGCCACTCAACCCTTTCCCTCTCGAGATCCGTTCTCGATTTGAACTGGTCGCGAGAAGCGGTTCATTTGAAACGGGACATCTCACTCTACCCCCCTCCCTCTCTCTCTCTCTCCCTCCCCATTCTCCCTACGCACGCACGCAGGGCGTCTTCTCACCACTCCCCCACTCGGAAAACACGTTTCTCCTTGCCCTCTCTCTCTCTCTCCCTTCCCCCCCGCACAAAGACCTCCTCCCCACTTAAAAACTCTCCTCTCTTCCCGCCCTACACAGAGTCGAGGTGCGGCAGTCGGAGGGCAAGCATCAGCAGCAGCTCGTCGTTGACGCCGCCGGCGACGACCACTTGGGCCACCAGCACCAAGAGCAGGAGCACCAAAAACCGTTGCCTTCTCCTCCATCGCCTCCACCTTCTCCCCCCTCTGCTCCTTCCTCGCCTCCATCCTCTTCGTCTTCCTTCACTCCTCCTCCCGCGACTACACAATCCTCCTCATCCTCTCCTCCTCCGCCTCCTCCTCCACCTCCATCCTCAGACGTCTCCCCAACACCGCCCGGGGAGATGGCGCCGGTCAAAAAGCCACCTTCGGTGCACGAGGTGCAGCCGCTCATCAAGGGACAGGGTGCCGCCGTGGTGGTTATCGATGGCTCGGCGGGGTCCTCCAAGAGGCCGATCGATGGTGACTCGACGCCAAAGTACAAGAGTGTGGATGGACGTCCAGAGGAACCGGCACCGCTCCTTTCCCCATTCATGCGACAGGTGAGTCCAACGACCGCCCTGGGGGGTCCAACGACCGCCCTCCTCCTTTAGAAGTGGGAGGGGACACGGGTACGTTCCTTCCACCTTGCCCCTCATCAGTGTGATGTTTCTCGATCCAAACGCACTGTTTCTTCATTAAAAGTTCGCTTTTGGTGTCCTTCCAATGAGGCCTAGACGTTCTTGTAGTCCTCGTGTCTTCCGCCATGACTTGTTGAACTATTTCAGATCGTGGACGAAGGATCTGAAGCATCTCCTACCTTCTTGTTCTCCTGCACAAATCGAACTGTTCCCTTAGTTGGTTTACAAGTGTTCGCCACGACGTGTTGTGTCTGACCCGTCACTGGATCGCACCAAAGTGGGGATGAACGCGGGAGAGGATATCGGGTGCCCTCAAGGGGGAAAGAGGCAGGTCCCGTGAGGTCGGCGTCTCTTACACCCATTCAAGCTCCAGGGGATTTCCTTGACCGCAGTGTACTCCAAGACGTAAAGAAAGGATCGGGTTAACCAAGTGGCTAGTGGCTACTATACACTTCAAAGTCAGAGGGATCGGGTTCGAATCCTGGGGATTGGAGATTTTTTCTGTGGTACTCCTGTTTTGAGGTGAACTGCAAGTGGAGTACCCCGTATTTATGATGGGGCGTCAAACTGTGGGGGCCATAAGGAACCTTTTACCGTTTAGAGGTAAGGTGACCCAGAGTCCGCAAGGGTCTCCGGAGGGTCCTGGGGGTTGAATTCCGTTGAGAAGTATATTCGATGACCAAACCCGATTGACAAACCTAGTCGCGTAGACTTTCTGTGCAGGGCAGTGAGAAAAACCTCAAAAAGCATGCAGACAACGAGTTGGTTTCTTCGTTTGAAGAGGATTATTTCATTTCGAGATTAATTTTTCATACAAAAATTGGAATGAACATCGATGCGAAGTCACTTCTTACAAGGGGACATGTATTAATGTCGTCAGTAGAAATCAGGAAGTTTAGGGGACCTATTACACATTCTTGTGGTACCCGGTATCTTGGTTGTGTCTTTTAGAATTTATAAATCATAATCCTTTGTTTTTAGTTGTATTAAAAGTTGCCGATCTTGTTAACTAGTTAACCAATCACATGATTGTTAGGTAGACAACCCCCCCCTCCCGCCAGGGTGACGTATGCTTCTTTCCTCTAGAACACCGTAGCAACCCCCTGCTCGAATAATTTGTGGTCAACTCTCTCGAAATCGCAGTCTCATTCATTCTCGGGTGGGCCCTTTGGATTCGGCCTCGTTATTCCATGTACTGTTATCCCAGCAGGTGTGGCGGCCCTCGTAAATTGGGCTGCGCTTGGTGTAGATTTTATCATGAAGCCACTTGAGGTCCCATGTCCTTTAGTGCGGTTCTCGTCCTCCCTCCGCCTCCTCTCACTACTCCCCTTCCCTTCCTCCCCCAACACGTCCACCTCCTCATCCCCTACTCTTCCTCCCATCTCCCTCCTCCTCCTTCTACGTTCCTCTTCCTCCTCTCTTGCCTCCCGCGACCCAAAATTGCTTCTCCGCTTCTGAAAGTAGAACTTGCCGATATCAGAACATTCCCAGTGGTTTTCAAAACTTAAAACGCCGCTCTCTTTCTCCGGTATTTGTTCAGTATTAAAGATTCATTATCCTCCAGCTTGTGTTTGAAATGGGATCTTCAGTTTTTAGAGTCGTAGGCATGATTAATTCTTTGACTGTCATTAGAATTGTCAAGAGTTGAAGCCGTTTATATAACGCGAAATATTGGTTGCCACCTCAGACATTTTCACTCAAACAGAATTTCTTGGTAAACAAATTCCATGCTAACATATGAATGAATGTATTCTCCTTCCTGAAAATTTATATATCGTATTTTTAATTTCCAAGTTCACATATGAAATCACGTGAGCTCACGTAATTTTTATTCTGCACTCGCTAATGAGGAACTAATGCATTGAGTAACTCCAGCCAAAAATGTTCTTTCGTGTTATCCGAAAAACATTGCAGGAATTCAATATCCGAGGACCAATAAATGTTCACGGGTTAACCGTTGTTTCAATTTGATTTTTTGTTTAAATCGAAAAATATGGGAACCGTGGATGGACGGTTCCTCCATTTCGTGTTTTTCCCTTGTATGTTATGTAGTTTCTACTGTCATAGCTTTTTATGCGCGCCATCTCTCTATGTCTACTGCTTAGCTTTTCATATTTTAAGCAATTAATTAAGCACTTATGAATTTAGAGCGGTGTCCTCTTATGAAATTTCATTTAATGCTGTGGTTATTTGCAAAATTAGCAATACGAACTTCTTGGACATTTGTGCCATAATTATGCAGATTTTTTTAAGAGGCCCAACTTAATTACCACTATTTCCAATCTAAAATCTTTATTGAAACATTCATTATTCAGATTCATCAATCAGAGGATACATTTTAGCGGCTCTTCTAATTATCCCATTTCCGGCAAATCCCTATAATCCATCATAACCAATTGTACTGACATTGTTTACCATTATTTACTATTCATATGTATTGCTTGACCTTCCTTTGCAATTCGTTGTCCACGCTTCCATCGACTATGGTTCAGAAAGCTATCGTGCCCCAATATTAGTGTTAGTTTTCTACTATTCTTTTAAGTTTCGTTCAAAGATTTCTGTCTCCACCCACTCTTGTAGTTTAAATGAATATTCCATTTATGTTTGGGCTTGTACCACGAGGTGTGTTCAAGTTCTAAGATCCGCAATTATTTTGACAAAACTATTGATACCAGAAGTCGAAACTTCTTGTTGCTTCTCGACACAAAGACTCGCTGTATGCAGGTGAACACTTTTACCACAACCTCACTCCCTGGTCGGTTGTGGTACTTCAATCAAATTGGTCCATTATTCCCACTTATTGGGTGCGCAACATTACGATCTTCGACATTCATTGAACTATCAAGCACCCACTAACGCACATTTTATACACACACACACACACACACATTCGTAACACCATTACCGTACGTCTCTCGCTCAAATTACGATGAATCTTGATATGAATGGGAGTGTTAAACTACGCGGGTGGGGAAAACTTACGACACACTAATCAGATGCACCAAGGGAAGCCATTTCAATTACAGGAAACATTTCTTAGGCTAGGGAGAGCTACACGAACCCAGCGCACTGTGTAATGTGCCATCTATATTTTCTAAATTCAACTACATCCTTCTATCTATATACTTCCAGTTGCGAGAAAAACATTTGGTGTTCTTAAAACTTGAAGGCATCTCGTATTTACCATTAGCAGTCGTTTTGAATAACTGTAGGGGATTGGGATGGTGCGATGGCTAACGTACAGGCTTCCCACGGAGAAGACCCGGGTTCAATTCCTGGAGACCACAAATAATTTACAGTGTTATCCCGTTCCTAATTTAAAGCGCTTTGTGGAGAGGACTTTGAGTGAGGGCGACGTCCGTCGGGACGTTAAACTGCGGACCCCCTGGCACCCTTCGACAAGAGTAGACTAATGCCGACGCCGGCTTTCTCTCCACCTTTCCTTTCCCACCCATCCCTAATAGCGCAAATGACCTTAGCTGTCTGTCGCCTCCCCATCAAAACTAACTAAAACTTGAATAACTGTACCATTAAAAAATTCGTGTGGATGTATGCGCAAAGGACTTTCACGCGACGAAATCACTCTCCATTGATTGAAAAACCTTATTTCGTGAATTGCACGATTGTGAGTGTTAAGGGATCAAAAAATGGACGAAAACGAGGAAGGATTGGTATGAAACTCAGCAATTACCGCCCACGGATCGCAAACGTACGCTCACGAATAATTTAACGAGTTTCCATTCGGTGCAGTCCCACGACGTAATCCATTCACGTCTATCCCCCCACCCCCCTCCCTTTCGTAAAGTTAACAACTCTCCGTCGGGTGTTTTCAAACTAAACCAGTTGGCCCTCGACTTCCGCGAACGTTGATAAACCCGAAGGACGCCTGCATTTTCTCTCAAAATAGACGCGTGATCGCGTTTCTGTTCGCAACCGCACGAGAAGAGCGAGGGTCCAGAGACGTGTGCATGGTGATGCGAAGAATCCATTTCAGATGTGTGCATAATGATAGCCTTACATTCCGTGACCGTATAACTGCCATCCGACACTTTTAATGTCGCAATCGCGCTGTGATCACACGCAGCATTATCTGGATGGTTCGCAGGAAAGGAAAACGGAACGCAGGGCACTCGATGGAGAAGAAACGCCCCCGTCAAAGTTTGCAGCCGTGGATTGCCTCCCCTTCCATTCGTAGATTCCCTGACATTTCGCCATTCCACCCTAAAATCGGACGTTCGCCCTGCCGTACACCGAAAAGCCTTCGGGACGTGGACAGCTGTACACAGACGTCCTCATGCACTAGAGTACCGTGATCTTTCGGATCCTGACAATACCTTAAAAGAGGCGTCCGGAGCGAAGTTTGGGGATAAACAGGAGAGCGAAATGGATACATCTTACATTCTGAATCAATGAACGGGCATATGGGTTCACCAGTCTTTCCGGTTGTCATTGGTGACTATAGTTGGCGTTGGGTATACATCAGTTTATAGTCTGGAATTTTGGAATTACCGCGCGTCCTCTTGTCCTACTTCTCTAGGGTCCATTCTATTCTACGCGGTATCCTGAAAGGCACCTCTAGGGTGTGGCAGGGGCTAACACCAGATAAACAACATCAAATATTACGTCTTTCTTTATTTTTAGTAATAATACATATTTGTAAAATAATTCATGTAAGGAATATCATAATAACTATATGTACATCTACATATTACCCCGCGAGCCGCCGCAAGGGCGTGTGGCGGGGGGTGTTAGGTCACCACCCGTAAAAAGGAACAAAACCACAACCAAAATCAACACATACATGCAAACCGATACCCACAGTGGTGCATACATTCATGCAAAAATGCTATCATTTTACACGCATGCAAATACGCCTTTTCATTCTACACGCATGAAATTACATATGCAATAATCCAACAAATACTGGCACCTTAGGATGCAGTAAGAAATTTATCCAATATCGTTCAAGCTAGTATTTGATAAGTCGGAAGGCGCGATTCCACTACCACAAGAACACGCAACATAGAACGCTCTCCTACCCAGGGACACAGGTAGGGAATTTGACCCAACGCTGCAGGTAGCAGGAGGGTTTCCCCATGGAGAGGGACAAGGGAGGGGAATTTAAAAAAACAAACAAAAGCGGAAAACAAAACGTTCATGCGCTACGGTATGTACGAGAGATAAACTTCAAGCATACGAGAGAGTAGTTGTAGATGGCAAGAAGGGGAATAACTAAATTTAGATGAGATAAATACTACATGCATGGTTAATAAGATTGAAAATATAAAAAATCTTTACCACCCTAGCGAGATCGGACAATGTTATTCTTATGCCTTATCCTTCACTTTATTATTACATAGCACCTTGCAAATTAGCTCCAGGTTGTGTAGCAGAGGGTGGTTAAAAACGGGTTACTTTTGACCCAAAATACTTTTCCCGCCTGCCGTGGTGGAACAACGTTGTTCTTATCCCGTATCGATCATGGGAAAAATGACATTTTAAATAATTCTCTTGTGCACTTAATCTCTCCAATTTCATTGATATGATCTCTTCCACCGTCGTGAAATAGGGCTAATAATACATTTTCAACATCATTGCGAAAGAGATATCCTTCCAATTTATGCAGAGAGATTTTTATCTCTAATTTAACCTTCGCTCCGTGGGTGATGCTCGGTCCAGTTTCTCCAATTATTTAGATGGGCTACTCAATTTAACAAAACTTTTGCAAATCTAGCTCCTCTGCCCGGCTATTATACGGCTTCTGCAATTGTGCAACGAGATTAGGCTAACCACCAGTTCCCCCACCCCCCTCCCCGTCCATCCGACGGGAAATCACCGCAGGTGCGAGTGAGATTTGTGTGTGTAGGTGACACCTAACGTAATGGCGTTGAATAAAGGGGGTAAGCGAAAGAGATGATCGATGTTGGGACGTGAGTCGTTTCGACCGGCGAGATGCAGCCTTCAGTCTCCAAAAGAGTCTTCTCTTACGAAGTAGGGAGTCCCTTTCCCTCTTCCCAGACCCCTTCCTCCCCCGCACCACCTACTTCCCCTCCGAACGTTCCCCGGGGTTCAAAAGGTCTCGCGTGACATCATACGGCGGACAATAGTCGAAGCTTCCGAGCCTCGGTTTAGGCTACCTAAGTTTTCATTCATCCAATTTCGCAGCGAAGCAGACCGCTTGGAGTCCTATCTCTTCCAACTTTCACCACATTTGAGGTTGCGAGCGAAAACCGACGCTAGTCATCCGTCATTTGTTCATGTTCCATAAAAAAAACAATGCGCGGGTCGTCATCTTTCATGACTCCCGGCGCTGCCGCGAGCATGGAAACGGGATATGACGGCGATGCAAAAACTGAACGCCAAAATGAGTGCGTGCAAAATTTTTTTTAATGGAGTCGATGGAGCAAAGGGTGGTCCATCTGGAATCCGGGACTCAAGCTCCAATTCCAGAATGTCGACTGGTAGTCCGTCAATGGATAACTCTTAATAGTTCACTTTCTCTCATTCTTTTTGGCCTCACAATTAGCGTACCTACGCGGAATTGGAGGTGGGCTTCGGGCCTTTCTCTTTTCGGACAGCTGACAGTAAGGCATCGAGAAAACTTGGTTACAGTCGCCACAACCTTCATTCACCGCGGTGTTTGACTGATTGAATGTTTGTGCGATAGGTGAGGAGATCAGCACATCTCTTATTTAGGGTATATTAAGCCATGAAAGTCTCGTGAAATTCATTAATTACCTGCGTTTGGTTGAGTGCATTAATGAACAGTGCATATAGGTGAGGTCATCGGGTTCTTGGGGACGCGGTAGTCGAGTGGTTGGAGCGTTTGGCTACTGACTTGAAGATCCGAATTCGATTCCCCGCTCCAGGCAGCCTAACCTTAACACGAGTGGCCTGAAAATTCGAGTACCAAATCTTTCTGGAAAACCACAGGCGGTACAGGAGAAGCAACTGGCCGTTATTAACCTGCCAACACATGAATGAACTGTTCGTCGTTGAGTTTACTACAACCAGCTGAGCTCTGTTCTCACCTATCGAATCAGGTTTCGGGTTGATTTCTTCGGTCGATTAGGTATCTTATTATTTCTTGGATATACCGTACTAATATGTTTTTAAGGTGTTCTAGTACTTCAAACACAATGCCTCCATGACGTAACTTTGAACCTTTCGATGGCCCAAAGAAATCGCAAGTTAAATTCATTCAATTAACAACAAGAGCAGACGGTTTTTCGGTTAAATTTTTCTGGAATTGACAGCCTGTCTTTGAGTCACGTCACCCTAAATGTTCTCTATCCCGAAGAAATGACGCATATATGTCCCCTTATAATCGCACATGTTCCGCCAAAGAGCAATGTCTAAAAACTGTCAAAGGTCACCGGATAAAACCCGGCACTTTTCTCTTTGGGCGATGGAAATCCCATCCGTTAATGGGAACTTTTTCGTTTGCCCGTTTGGAAGGAGCACTTCTTCCCCCCTCATATTCCGCGTTCATCTTTTTCGTCATACCGGGCAATTATACTCTCGGGCACTACGGGAAATGTCATTACCCTTCCCCCGCTGCGGATATATACCTTCTGGATTAGAAAGCCGGGAGACGTGGCCCTTCCTTCTCGCTCCCAAGCCGAGAATTACGCGAAGGGAGTGGAGGTTTATTCGCGCTAACAGGACGCGATCACGACTTCCGATGGCAGCGGCACGACATGAAGGACTGGGAGGAGGACGGTTGTCTACAAAGCTTCGCAACACCGCCAAGACCGAACCCGTCAAGCACGCCCGAATCCCTTTCGAATCTTACCCGGGACATGAGAGCGAAACGCTTTGTTTCCCTCGACGATTGACCCCGCGAAATCCATCACCATTTGGAGGTTTTTGAATGACTCTTTGTGATATGGCGACGGGGGAGGGGACGCGTTATTTCCCGGCAGATTGGCCGACTTCAACATCCCACGGTCTCATGGTGATGATTTCCCAGAAACTAATCGAAGGAGACGGTGAAATAGTGACGGAAGCCCGCCAGGTCGTCTGCCAAATAGGAGCACAAGAGATTCAACATGCATTTACCACGCCAATTGCCATGGGAACCCATTCAAGGTTCTCAAAATCTGTAGAGTGAAACCGTTGCGAAGTCATAAAAGGCGAGTTATTTCGTCGCGGAGAGGATATATAATCTGCAATGCATCGTCTAGAACGGAGAGGGAGTGTTAAGGAAGGAGATGAGGAACGGGGAGGGAGAGAGAGAAAGGTGGAGGGGGAAATAGGGAGAAAATAGGAGGGAGAGATAGGAGGGATGTATACGTAAGAGGAAAGGAGGAAGATGTCGCCTGTCGAGTAGGTCAAGGATTTGAGAGGTGGACCAATTTCTCGTCTAAGGACGGATGGATGAGGTATGCGTATGCATCCCCTAGGGACATCAAATATTCCCTCCCTTCGTGGACCATCTCCTAATGGTGGAACATAGCTTGCAAATTCCCATACGTCTCATCCCCTCTCAGCACTGCTCTCAACCCCATCGCCGCCCGAGACTCTTCCCTCGCATTTCCCCTCACCACCGCACACTCCGTTCCGCATCTCGGGCTGCCGAATGCTTCACACGTACTTACACATCACGGGTTCATGCCCGCAAAAGTGAAGTTAATCGCTGAAATGACGCCCGTTCCGTTTCCCCGTGGACGGCGACGCCTGGTGGTTTCGGCGCACGGATGGATCGTGGCGTTTGGATGAAGGGTATGGTGCACATTCCTACAGAGTGGCACCACGCGTTACCCACTGCCCCCACCCCTGCCCCCACCCAACTCGGGAGACTTCGACTGGCGTCGGTACGGGATTGCTCTCCCCTGGAGTTTGGATCATTGGCGGAACAACCTGCGTATTATTTGCTTTCTAAAAGGATCAGATGAGAAATATTTGAGGATCCATATTATTTTTACATCATGGCGATTAAGGAGATGAAGATGTACTTTGAGAAGTTAGTGATCAGGATGCTCTTGGTGAAAACTCTCTTGAAGAAGAGAGGACGTAATTGGACATGTTCTGAGGCACGATTGTGTACTGTAGAGAATAAGCTTGTAAGGACGCAAAGGGAGGGGAAAACTTACAAAAGATGATCTGGGATGAACTAATAGAAGCATGTGATTGTAAAAAGTCGGTACGTGGAGCTGTGAGGGGGGGGGGGGGGGGAATGAAGAGATAGGAAAAGAATATGAAATAGTTTGGAGAGGTTCTAACAAACCTTTTCGCGGGATTTTTATTTTTCCGTAAAGATGACAGAATGGGGGTCTGTTTTCTGTTCCCTTCTCCTTAAGTTGGAGTTGCAAACGGAATTATTCGCGGCAACTGTTCGAGCCGAACGGTCTCTTCGACATTTTTGTTTGTGCGCGGTCGGAATTCGGGCGTCGACGCGGTTGGAATTCGGGCTCGGTAGCTGAGCTTTGAATTTGCAAACCAAAAGCGGGAGCCCTGATAAGGAAGGCCGCGGCTTCCCCATCCCACTCTCCGTCGTCGGAGGGGGAGAGAACTCGTGGTGCCCATCGCGTGGTGTGGACGCTCACGGTGGTGTCGTCGCAGTGCTTGGGTGGCTGGAACCCTTTTGGTGACTTCTTCCAATCGGGCGAAGGTTCTCGTGATCAGTCTATCGTTAGCATTAGTCTCAAAGTAAAGCCCTTAGGGAAAAATATTGTTCAGCGGTCAACTGGTCAAAGTGCACATACGGTTCCGCTTGGGGAATTGCTCGGGGTCGAGGTGGGGGCGAGGCGACGTTGCCAGACCACCGAGAGGAAGGTCCGTGGAGGGAGGGAGCCATTTGAATCCATTCTGCCACGGCGCGAAAATTTACACGTGCCCACGCGTGGCGATTGCATGTTTTTCCGCGCAGGAATGATTCGTCCTCGACTCGTTAGCTAAAAAAAAACTGAGTGGGAACGTATGAGAAAGACTAAGAAAAACTGTTGACGTGCGCTGATAATGTGAAGAAGCTTTTGGTTCTTCTCTCTATCTTTATCGCAAAATCACAGGTAAACGTTCTGATTCATTGTGTCTACAATTGCAGCGTGATTCTGGAGCTCATTCATCTATGGATAATGTATCATAAACAGCCGAACACTCTCTCGGCCTCTTCAATCTGTTTGTGATAAAGTCGTTCATGGAACATTTGAAAAACGTAAATCGTTTTATTAAATCTCTTGCAGATAACACGCTAATCGTATAAAGCATTCATTACGACACTTAATGAAATCAGAATTGGACAATACCACCTGAGCCATCTCTATAACATTGGTTATTGATTGCATAATTTATTTCACCTAGGTTATATAAGGTAATAATCACGTCCTCTTCTCATCCAAACGAGATATTTTATATAAGCGCTACACTTTTAAAAATTTTTCAAGCATCAAAGGAGAAAATGTAGAAAGGTATTATGAGACAGATGCTAATTCATAAATTGGAAATTTTATTGACTACTTTAACTTCATTTTCCTTGATGAAGGAAATGTATATTGGCGACCAGCGTTGATGAAACAATGTCACTTAAGTTGTAGCTTAATAAAATCAAGATATTGCAATAATATTGCAATTGTAATATAGCAAAGAGCATTTTAAATGTTACAGTAATATCTGAAAAATATTACGTATTCGTTATCACCAAGCCTTATGTTCCCAAATGAATTAATAGTCTTTGTCAAATAAATTACCTTTTCAATAAAACAAAAGAATAGGACGTTGTACGAATATGCCCGGAGGCACATGTTAATGTCCGTGATAGACTTTGATTTTAGTAAAATCGCTAAAGATAATTTCCATGGCAACAAAGTGAAGGCATTAAGATATGTTATAAAATTATTATTTTTCGATCCATTTAAGAGCTTTAAGGAATAAAGTAGTGCAAGCATCAGGTGATTCAATCAGGCACACAAGTTAACATTCAAATTTGATTTGGTCCAGAAGGGATACACGTAACGTGGACGAAGAATGTCCCCAACTGCAAAATGCGTGCGAATACGCACGTATGGGATTATTTACTGAGGTGAGCACGGATGTACGCGATCAAGATAGCGAACAGAAGGCCACGTCCCGTCGTCAAGCACTCGCTGGAAGTGGCCGTCGCCTGGAGTGACAAGCATACGGAATGCATGGAGCGTCTGACTAGCCTCCCAACTGGTCACAATGGTCTCCGGGGGTCTGCAGAAGGTTCTCAATGCACATCTTGGCAATTTTTGGCTTGACTAAGGCTTGAAGTTGGGTTAAGAATGGTGCAGCACACTCCGTTAACTTCCGACATTTGACTAGATACAATTGCTAAGAAAATCAATGAGTGTACATTGAAAACTCTCAACAAGTAATCGGATTTTATGAAAGTTTCCGCTTCCATTTTTTCCTAGATGGTTGACATGAAATGACGGTTAATACATTTGCCGTTCCCCTGAAAATTCTTTCTGGTTACACGAAAAGGCATTCCTTATCGCAATTTCATATTACCTAGTTTCTCCGAAGATTACATTAACTAGCAAGTTCTCCCGATATCCAATTTACAATTCCCATATGCGAGACTTTTCATTTACAGTGAAGAAGAAAATGCATTAACAACACATTTTTGTGAAATTTGTTTCAGTTGTTGAATATAATTAGATACTGAAAGATTAACTGTGCACAGGACGACAAATTACTGTGTATGTTTATGTGTGTGTGTGTGTGTGTGTATATATATACATTTATATCCGTTGGCTGGGACAGACGTGGCAGACACATAGGTAAACACAAAAAATAGAGGCGAACAAAACAGATTTTGAAAAGACATTCACAATAAATGAGAATGAACAATAAAATAACAAATAAATAGCAATAATGAGGATAAATTTTCGATGGCACACTCTCCTTATACTCAGTAGAAGCGCGAGGGAAACTAACTACTAATACCTTACCCTGAAGAAGGTTGTTGTGTCAGCGAAAATAATAATCAATCCTCGTGTGAGTTTCATTTTTTGTTATCCCTGTGCCTTATTTTATTTTTGCCAACCAAGTGTTCAAAATGGAAAAAAAAGCAATTTTATAAATAATATTTTTAATGCTTGTTAAATAAATTATATATATACATATATATATATATATATATATATATATATATATATATATATATATATATATATATATACACTTTTTTGGAAAACCCACAAACGTGTAATGTAAAATTCACTGATAGTCATAACAAACACAGAAACCAAAACACACAAAAGAGGGAAAACTCACTGGTTCTCGAATTTTCGGTGGTCCAACCACCTTTCTCAAGAGGAATTAGGAACAGATCTGTTCCTAATTCCTCTTGAGAAAGGTGGTTGGACCACCGAAAATTCGAGAACCAGTGAGTTTTCCCTCTTTTGTGTGTTTTGGTTTCTGTGTTTGTTATGACTATCAGTGAATTTATATATATATATATATATATATATATATATATATATATATATATAAAGACACAATAGAACAATAAATAAAACAGATAACACGTAAAGGACACTCACATTGTAGATTCAGCTCAAAGTCAGCAGTCTGACATGAAGAATGCCTCGGAGTAGGCCGAAAGTTTAAACAATCTACGATTTGAGTGTCCTTTTACGTGTTATCTGTTTTATTTTGTGTCCCATTATGCCGTCATATTGACCTCGTGAGTGCTTCTATATCATTGTCATATAATTATATATATATATATATATATATATATATATATATATATATATATATATGCGGGTCGCGGTGGTCTAGTGGGTAGAGCGTTGGACAACTGACCGGAGGGTCCCGGGTTCGATTCCCGGGCAAGGCACTTTGGGCACCTGCAGCTCCACCCAAGCTAGTTGATTTTTCGGGTACCAGATCTTCCTGGGAAACCATAACCACAGGGAAAGGAACTGGCCCCCCTACCCTGATGTGTGAATATTCACACGCCGTCCGGCTTGGTACATCTACATGGTGAGCTCTACCATCACCTACTAAACCAACCTTCGGGTTGATTACTGTGTTTATATATATATATATATATATATATATATATATATATATATATATATATATATTATATATATATATATATTATATATATATATATATATAATATATATATATATATATATATATATATAATATATATATATATATATATATATATATATATATATATATATATATATATAGCGCGGATATGTATATATATAGCGCGGTTTCAAGAATATCCCTTCATTTCCGAAACGGATTCCCGTTCGTCCACTGCTGTATTACACCATATGGGTTTTCTCCGTTCGAACATTTCGCGTAGGCTGATACGAATAGATGTACGCCTCCCAGGGCGCATTAGTTTCCGGGAGAGAGAGAGAGAGAAAGAGAGAGAGAAGCATCCGATGAGACGGGAGCGGGTGCCGCGATTCGGAGGAAGGGGGGGGTCGGCGAGCTGAGTCGCGTGGTGCTTGCTCTTCTTCGTTGCGAAACGAGGGCTGGAGGAAAGCGGGAGAGTTAGGAGGAGGGAGAATGGGAGGGGGGGGGGGCGGGGGACCCGCGATTAGATTGCTCTCTCCCAACTCACAGGCGACTCCATTCTCCCCAGTACAGCGCACGCGACACCACCCCTCAGTCCCCCCACCAACACCCATTCGCCCTCACCCACTCCCGCGAGGCCCCGTCCTCATTGTTGTGCATTAGGTTCATGAAAAAAGATAACACGTTCCATTGTTTCGCTTCCTTTGAGGAACATCAAAATGAACATGCATCTTCCGAGGAACGCAAAACTATACCTACGGTTCCGGATGCGTTGAGTAGTCTTAAACGTTGTCGATTATTCAACTGTTAATGCATGGGTAGGGTCATTTGAAGTGCAAGTTTCGATTTTTACTATCCGTTTGACTACAAGCCCTTACATCGGAAACGTACGATATTCTCCATTTGAAACGTGATAATCTTCGTCCGTAGACGCTGACTCAAGTATGGATTCTTCTGAATCTGACATTGAATTTCCGAATACTTCAAAGAAGAATGAAAATGATATCATTGAATTTCCGAATACTTCAAAGCCAAAAAAGAATGAAAATGAAATCTGCTCATGAATTTACATTGGTGTTCCAACTTGTAGCGTGGATACGAAATTAAGGGAAGGAGAGGAGGTTGATTATTTGGTAGAGAAATCAAAGGAGACAGGAAAGCTGAATTGCACAGCATTTTGACTGATGATGGCATGTTGAGGAATTTGTAGGAGGAAATAACATCAGTCATGCAAGGAAGGTGTCGAGGAATGGGATAGGCTCATGTTGGTCGGAATGAAGGGAGGAAGGAAGTATGTGAAATTCTAAGAGAGTTCATTTTAGATTCGGATATGAGGAAAAGTTTTGTTAATCGAAACTGAGGAACTTAGTAGTCATCAAAAACCGACCTTAAAGGGCAGCTCTCTATAATAATAAGAGAATCAAATTCACATATGTACTATTCCCATAGCTTTCGAATATTGCTTTAAGGAACGATCGTTTACCTATACAAAACGATGTATATATATATATATATATATATATATATATATATGCGGGTCGCGGTGGTCTAGTGGGTAGAGCATTGAACTACTGACCGGAGGGTCCCCGGTTCGATTCCCGGGCAAGGCACTTTGGGCACCTGCAGCTCCACCCAAGCTAGTTGATTTTTCGGGTACCAGATCTTCCTGGGAAACCATAACCGGCACAGGGAAAGGAACTGGCCCCCCTACCCTGATGTGTGAATATTCACACGCCGTCGGGCTTGGTACACGGGTGAGCTCTACCATCACCTACTAAACCGACCTGCGGGTTGATGACTGTGTTTATGGTACATACATATGTATATACATGTATGTATACATATATATTTTTTCTTACAGGTTCCCCCCACCTTTCCTCACCAATTTGATAAACCCAACCCCTTCATCCCTTACCCCTCCCTCATGGTGCTACACCCCCTGCCACACACCTTTTTGGTGGCTCGCAGGGTATTTATGTAGATGTAGATGAACGGCTTCACTTAATAGTCGACTGCCGTGTGTTTTAACCATTGACATAATTCGTGGAGAACCGATACGTTGCGAACCTATTTTTGGAGACGTGCTAAATCAGTCAACGGTGGAGTTATCCTATGATCTAATGATAGAATATTTCTACTTTAAAAAAAAATTGAATTTTTTCGACTAACTTTCGATGTACTTTCGAATCAGGATCGCATGTAGTGCTACGTCTTCTTCAGCTAAGGTATGACATACTCTTCTAACTTATCTGAAGATCATATAGTGAAATCCAAATCTGATCGATAATAACTTTTTATCTAGTGATGCAGTTCTCTCATTTAACCATCATTTGGAATTATAACTTATCACTCATGAAACTACGAAATTGACGAGGTAATCTTTCTTTTATCTCGAAATTTTTTCCTCAGCTCTTGAAGATTAATGCATGCAGTTCTTTTATTTGATTTAGCCAAGGTATTTTCAAACC
Source organism: Hetaerina titia (assembly GCA_037158775.1). Taxonomy (NCBI): domain Eukaryota; kingdom Metazoa; phylum Arthropoda; class Insecta; order Odonata; family Calopterygidae; genus Hetaerina; species Hetaerina titia. The sequence goes on from CM073778.1 coordinate 46,119,698, forward strand.
TCTAAAAGGTGTTTGAAACAAATCTCGCGCTTCTCAATAAATTTGTGGGCATTGAAATAATATTGAATATAGTTTACGAGTGTGACAGTGTGAGTGAGTAAACATTCAACGCTTGAGGGCATCTTACTTTCCCCACTCTCGTTTGAAGGCCGTTGGGTTTGCCAAGAGTTTTTGCTGCCCCGTCATGCAAGTGCGCAATAGTCTAATAACACATTTAAATTAACGATATATATATTTTTAAATATGTCCAACAGGGGAGCTAGCTGATTGGTCGTAACTAAGGTGGCCAGATGTAGCCCAATTCGGGATATAATTGTCCCATATAACCAATATATACCATTAACCCGGAGGTCAGTTTTATAGGTGACGGTAGGTCTCATCCAATATCTTACTAAGTCATATAAGGCGTGTGAAATTCACGCTTCAGGGAGGGGGCAGTTCCTTTCTTTCGGCCGACTATGGTTTCTCAGGAAAATACTGGCCAACGAAAAATTGCAGTTCGGGTGAAGCCGAGACCTTGCTCAGATGAGACCCTTAGAATTGAACCCGGGTATATATATATATATATATATATATATATATTCATAAATAGGTCTGACCTGAAGAAGGCCTCGGAGTAGGCCGAAAGCTTAAATCATTTACAGTGTGAGTGTCCTTTTACGTGTTATCTGTTTTATTCTGTGTTCTATTGTGCCGTCCAAAAGTTATATATTCATAAATATATATAAACCATAAACACAGTAATCAACCCGAAGGTCGGTTTGGTAGGTGATGGTAGAGTTCACCCATGTACCAAGCCCGACCGCGTGTGAATAATCACACATCAGGGTAGGGGGGCCAGTTCCTTTCCCAGTGCCGTTATGGTTTCTCAGGAAGATCTGGTACCCGAAAAATCAACTAGCTTGGGTGGAGCTGCAGGTGCCCAGAGCACCTTGCCCAGGAATCGAACCCGGGACCCTCCGGTCAGTAGTCCAACGCTCTACCCACTGGACCACCGCGACCCGAATCTGTATATATATATATATATATATATATATATATATATATATATTCATTCATTCAAACAGAAATAGGTATAAGGAAAGGGGATTTGTGCGCCGTATGGCGGGATTTTCAAGTTTGAATATATATATATATATTATATATAATTTCATCTGGAAAAGCTGATGCGAGAGATGCCTTACAAATTGCCTTTTTCATTTCCTTTTACATCACCTCGGAAATGCGTATAAGCTCGCTTTTAGATACTTAGAAATAACATTTTTCTGGTGCCACGTTGGTTTGTTAAGCCTTTTCCTACACAAGGGGTGCAATTTCATCTACGGGTTTCGTAACCACTTCCTTCTCAGTTCCGCCATACATCTTCTACATGGTGCAAGAGTTTAACTTACACTGTCTTGCGAGGAGGGAAAGGTTGACTTTTCGGGGTGGGACGCTGAAAGCGGGAGACGCATGGCTCAGTGGGAGTGTAGAGGGTAGATAAGTGGTGCGCGTGTAACTGGGGTGCGTGTTTGTCTTGTGCGGACAGTTGAGACATTGGAATTCCATTGGAAAAGAAAACATTTGACGGGTACATTTTAATTTTTTAATGATTGCCAGGGGAATATATGTAATTGCTATTGAGGAAAGCAATCTTAATGACGAATAACAGTTGCTACTCAACAACACTTCATCGAGTAAATTATCGTGTGATTAACCATATAATTTGATTGAATTGTGTTTTTTAATCAATTGGAAATGCATTTGAATGCATTATCGACGGAAAACTGCCAAATTGTTTGTTCTAGAACCAATTTTCAGGGATTATGAACAGGATCTTCTCTCAGTCTTGTCTTATAGAATTTAGTCAAGAAAACAATTGCAAGGGTCGTGTTTGATGTGGATTGCAGATGATAAAATATTGATGACGACCTCTACCGACATGAATTTCAGACTCACATAATTATCCACTTCATAAAGTCGACTTTTGATCATCAATTCGATTCTCTCCCCGTAGATGGTCACCTGGTGACCGAAATACCGGTATTGGAGTTCTTCTTCGTTATTTTTATTGGCTATAGGATTTTCTTCCTTGTGACGACTTTTGATCGGTTGTTGAATTGAAGTCCTACTGGGAGCCCTGTTGGGAGTTCTTGAGGGTGGCAAAATAAAGGGCGTGTGCCAATCCACGAGACGATTAACGCATAACGAGCCCTTAAATTTAATTTTTGCAGTGTATACGAATGGAGATGATGGATAGGTGGACATCGTTCATTACTCTTGGGGCTGGATCGAATCTCTTAAACCTCCCGAGGCGCACGCAGGGGATGAATAGTTGCCGCATACGTTTTTAAGTGATGCGAGTTGCTTTCGGCTTGGCATTGCTCCCCATGTTCAGCATATGGTGGTCCTCAAAAGGGCCTGCCAGGTTATTGCGGGAGCGTGCGCCACAAAGGTGGTGGCCATGAGCGTCGCACGTGCGGGTTTCCAGGCGACGGGGAGCCGCGATCGCCTTCTGTCCGTCACGCACCGTTGCCAAATCTTCATTAATTTTATCGTCCATTCGAATCTTCGAGCGTTTGTTCATTTGCCACGCTGAGATATGCATATGGGAGAGGGGATTAATGCGTAGTCATTTTCCCCCTCGAGGTGGACCGCGCGCTGTTCCGCGTTATGGTTCAGGGTCACCCGCTCAGATCGCCTCGACCCGCCCGCCGCCTCCAGGACCAGGAGTCTGTCTCCTTCACGGCCCCCGGCGCACCTCCTAAAGTCCGGGTTGAGGGCTGATTTCTTTCGGGGCCTTCCAGTCGCACCGCGGGGTACGGTTACCAAACGTTCTCGTTCACCGAGGAAAACGTTAAAGTCTAAATCTGCGTAAAAATTTGAAAAGTCACGTATTTTAAACTTATTTCACACATTCTATTCGTAGGTTCGTTGATATCAAAGTAGTGCCGGCATTAATCGGAGCAAAACCAGGATATATACTAACGTTGGATGCCGAAAATACGTAAATTCTAAGTTCTTACGTAAAAACGGTACATTTTCATTCCCAGTATTTTTTGACTATCCTTCTTTTTTCATGGAATTCAATTGAGATTTGGTCAAAACTAATTGTGAGCGGGTTGTGTTTCTCTTTCATGTGGGTACTTAAAAGAGCAATTTTAATTTTCACGACATTTCCTCATTTCATCAGAACCAAATATTCTAACACCGTGGGGAGTGGCGCGAGTAGGTAGAATGGGGCTCGGTGAGCCAATCGTCTCGCGGGACGAGATGGGCATTTGACACTTTGATGCACACTTGGCCTTAAAGTGTTTAATTCAAACCAAAAATATGTGTAAGATAACATAAGCAGTGCCTTTCTTTATTATTTTGATAAAAAACTAGTTTTTATCTCGACCCTTCCGATATAGTGCGACTGTCATTTCCGTTTTGTTAAAGTTTTTGTCGTGGAATGACATTTCATGCATTTCCCTCTCACGTCTCCGGCTTGTGTGTAGAGTAAGTTTAATGATTTGAGAGGAGACATTTCATTTTGTTTGCCCTTCCTTGTCTCTCTCTCTCTGAGAGAGAGACAAGGAATGCTGTCGGAATTTGCAATCATATAACAGGCTCCAACTTGTTGGTATTAATGCCGAATCGAAATAGATATCGTTATTTTTTCACGACCATTTTCACTTAAATACAAAGCGTTTCGAACGTCAATAACGTCATCCTCAGGTACTATGCCAATTGTAGCTATTTTATAGTAATTGAAAACAACGTGTTGAATATCAAAACGATATGTTAGCAATGACTGAATGGTGGAAAAATACATCAACGGGTTTAAATTTTTCTTTCAATCTCAATCTACATTTGGAACATTTATGCTGTACGGAGGGTAGATGGATATCATTGATGGATATGCGACTTCGCTCGGAGGGGGCAGGGCGCTGGTCCCGCCTTCTCTACCTCAGAAGGCTGCCTCCGGGGGTGGTAAGGGAACGGGAGAATAGAGGGTGTAAAGAAATATCGCCCGAAATGTTCATTGACTGTCCGAAATGGGTGAAATCGCACCTTTACCGGTCATTGTACGTAAGAAATGTAAGGAACTGGAAAGAAATAAACATTGGATGACGCGTAAGTGTGATTTGCGAGAAGAATAAACTTAAAACTAGGATTAAAATATAAAACATTATCCTAACTAGAAAGGAAATCCGACGAGGAACTCTTTTTAATAACTAAGTACAATTAAGGCTGCCAATATCAGTACTAAGTAGCAGAGAAGTAGGTGAAGGACAGCTAAATTTGCCCCTCTTTCTGCCAGGAGCTTAAATTAGGTTAACTTAAGACTAGGCGAAAGGTTGAGAAAGAAATGGAAAAAAACCCTTTCCCCTGGGGATGGGGTGAGAGAGTAGCGGGGAAGGGGTATTGGGTGTGTTTTGGCCCCCTGCGCCGTCTTCATGGGAACCCCCTTTCTCTCTTCGCGTTGAGAGTCGGGTTTATCTCCCTCGGGAGATCTCCGACGATATTCCACGCACGTGGGAGTATATTGAGCACATTTCTTCGTCACGCGTTCTGCGGCGAAAAAATATAATTTCTTGGAAAAGTGCCATGTTGCTATGTGGAAATCCTTCAATGTGTGTGACCGTGATAAAAAACATGGTTTAACACTGGTATGAAGGCGCCACACGCTCACGTGACCCGACGTTGACATCCCAAGTCAGGCACCTGTTGTTTCCACCGGTCAAAATTGTGGGCAGCGATGAACATGACTGTCGTAGATTAAAGCAGCATTGACTAAGTCTCATCCTTTAATATCGGATACAAATTCTGAACGAAGTAAATGTGAAGGGAAGTTATATTTATTATTTTTTTTTCAATTTAGTGGTTCCACTAGTTGAAAGAACATCCGTCTAATCAGTAGTAGGAAATACTCGTATGAACTTACGCCATCCAAGGTCAATATACATTCTGACCTTGTTCTGGCGGATGAAATTCCACGTCCACGCCCTGTCCTTCACATTGAGGAATTCGAAAGTTTTATCATTTCACGTTTCCCTTTCGCGCCTGTATTTGTTTGCAATGAAAATGTTGGAACTTAAGGGATTTCTTATGTGATTGAATTAATTTTGCTTCCTTGGTCGAATCGAAGAGACCTCAGTTTTTGGTAATTAGTTTACTCATTTTAATTTTTTCTTTATTCTCTGTCTGTAATCTTACATGTTCAGTAGCATCCTTAAATATGGTTTTATATTAATTCCGGGTAACACTACCAACTATTTCAATGACTCTCCCGGGTTGATTCAGCTAATCGCTTTCGGAGTACCATCACGTCTTCATTCGTGCACACTCATATCTGCTCCACTTAGCCATTCTATGGTCACCTCCAGTTCGGACGTTCGACTTCCTTCCGGCTGTCCTCTCAAACGAATTCGTTCACTTCCTGGCGACATTGATCCGTTTTTTTGCTTTCGTCTTGACTATTCACTGACCTGGTTCTCCACGACTTCTCCGTAAACTGTTAATATCCACTTCTGATGTTTTGCGAATCTCGCTTCTTTATTGACGTTTTTATGTGTATGCATGTACCTTATTTTTTGCTGTTCTAAAAAGACCTATTATGAATTTGAAAATAATCTACATTTGGAGCAATCTTCTGATATAAATTAAGAAATCATGCTCACAAACTGTTTCAGATGAATGATTTGAGTCATATTGAATTAAAGTACTCATTTGCATGGTTTATGCTTCATTGAAGATTGAATAATATAAACGCCAAGTGCTCTCAGTTTTCTTATTTCGTTAGTTATACATTTATTTTTAAAATAAGCAGGAATTTAAATTTTCATCTACGTAAGTCCATGCCATTCAACAAAAATAATAATAATAATAATGATAAAACGTCTTCAACGGGGTGGGATTGAGACTAAATAGTTCCTTCTTCTACCTAACCCCTAAAGATTTGGAGAAGTCGAACATAATTTGCCTCAATCTTGAGCACGATAGTGTTCAAAAGATTAAGACAGTGTTAATAATTATAGTTTTAACATTAATTTCCATAAACGTTCACAATTTTTTTAACCAAGTCACTACATTGGTGCTGTATCTCCGCTCTCGCAACCAGTGTTTCAAACTGAGCTTCCTTCCTTCTCACAGGTCCTAGCTGCCTCCGGTACTGTCATCGCCACCGTGAGCTCCGGTATGACCTCCGGCTTCTCCGCGGTACTCCTTCCACAGTTATCGCACCCGGAATCCAATTTCGCCATCACCATAGAGGAGGGATCATGGATCGGTGAGTTCCCGGTTTCCAATGCTTTCCACTGATTTTTAAGAAATGTCGGGAGGTTTGAGGACCCCGACGAAAACTCCGGAAAGACTATCCCTCCCTCCCCAGTATCCGAAGAAATAATTATCCAAAAAAGGATGTTTTTTTTTAAATTTCTCAACTAAAACAAAAAGACATTTTTTCAAAATTCCTCAATAATAAAAACTATATTTTAGCAATAATTTGCTTAACACTGGGCATAAACTTGAAAACATGTGCAGGTAGAGAGGGTCATGGGTGTACGTACTTGTACGAGTCTTTTATGGCTGTACACGACATGCCGAAGGACGCCCACGCTCACGGCGAACGAGGAAACGATAGTGGCATCAAAAGTAAAGTCATCAAGTTTTCATAAATAAATTTTGGTTTTGAAATCATCAGTGTAGTAAGGAAAACTGCAGAGAGTAGGAAATATACCAGAATGAAAATGTGTTTGGAATCTGGTATCCGAATCTTTTTTGTTTCAGTCAACTTAAATAGTAATAATTAACTGAAATAGATTATTGTCATTTAACTTTGAAATGCTGGTAAGTGTATCGCGAACTCGAACACACACTCTTATTTTTCTCTTAATTATGATCAGGTCTGTTTAATCAAAATTCATATTTCCGTTCTATTTTCTTGCTTTCAAATATTAATTATTAGTTTAATGCTCTGGATTCTATTAAAGTCTAAATACGTTGTACGTTGGTACTAAAAAGAAAAGTATCTAACATATCTATTGCCATCGCGTCTCTCGATTTGTCGTAATATGACGACTCATGACTATTAGGAATTATTGGACTCCAATTCAGCTACCTCATCTATATATGTACGAACTTATCTCTCCGTATTTCGCGAAGACCTAGCTTAATACAAGATGATAAAAAGGGTGGAGGAAGAGACCGCTGAATTTCGTGGTTCAATCAAACAAGCTGACGTTCCTAACCCTTCTCCTTTTCCTCTCTCCACAGCCAGCACGGCCGCTCTGCCCATGGCCCCCGGGTGCCTACTCGGAGGACTGCTCATGGAGAAGATCGGACGTCGTCTCACTATCATCCTGCTCTGCATCCCCTTCGCCCTCGGCTGGATACTCGAAGCCGCTGCCCCCAACGTGCTCGCCTTGTGCCTCGGACGTGCCCTTACGGGTCTCGGCGTGGGTTTGCTCGGCGCCCCCGGAATGGTTTACATCGGCGAGACGTCTTCACCCGCTAATCGGGGCTTCCTACTCGCCTCCGTGTCACTGGCCGTGTCCATTGGCGTGGCCGCATCTCACCTCATCGGTGCCATGCTACCGTGGCGAACGGCCGCGGGGGTTGCAGCCGTGGTGCCGGCCCTGGCGGCCCTGCTCACCTTCCTCTCACCCGAATCGCCCCTGTGGCTGGTGTCGCAGGGCCGAATGCGTGAGGCTGCCCGGGTATTCCGCATGTTGAGAGGCACGGGTCCTGAGGCGGAGAAGGAGCTGGAGGCATTGTTATCAAAGGACGGTAGCCAAAAGACCCCGGAGACTTCAACGGCCGAGGATGGATGGTTGCGCCGCTGGGGATCACTACTTCGGAGACCCTCGTTCATCAAGCCTTTCCTCATCATGAATCTCTTCTTCTTCGTGCAGCAGTGGTGCGGGGTCAACGCCGTCACCTTCTACACCGTTGATATCTTTAAAGCAACTGCCTCCGGGGACGCGGGCGCTACCGTTGACGAGTACACGGCGACGGGCGCCGTTGACGCCGCCCGAATCCTCGCCTCCGTCTTTGCCTGCATCCTCTTAAGGCGCTGCGGCCGGCGGCCCCTCGCCATGGCCTCGGGCATAGGTTCCTCGCTCTCCCTCATTGCCCTCGCCGTCCTCCTCATGCTCAAGGCGCCCGCCTCAGTGGGAGGAAAGTCCTGGGACGCTGGTAGTGGAAATCTCTCGGCTGAAGTCAACGCGACCCTCGGCGGCGCTACCACGTGGGATCTCCCCGCCAACTACTCGCTGGTCGAGGAAGTGGCGGAGGAGGTGGCGGACGTGGCGGCTTTCGCCTGGGCTTGGGCGCCAGTCGTCTGTCTCGTGCTCTACGTGCTCTTCTCGACGACTGGGCTCATTCCGCTCCCGTGGGTGATGACGGGTGAGGTGTTCCCAGTGGCTGGAAGAGGTTTCGGTTCCGGTGTCACCTCATGCGTCGGATTCCTCGCTTTCTTCTCTGTCGTCAAGACGGCGCCGGCCCTGTTCGCCTCCCTGGAAATGGGCGGTGCATTTTGCGTCTACGGCGGTGTGGTCCTCGTGGGCACCCTGCTACTACACTTCTGTCTTCCCGAGACCAAGGGGCGGACGCTGCAGGAGATAGAGGAGGCGTTCCAGGGTAGACGGCGGCGGAAGGAGGGCAGTGGAGTGGTGGTGTGAGACCGACGGCGTCAAAACCACCCCCATCTCCTCCCTCAGTCTCCGCTCTCTCCCCCTCCCGTAGTGCCCTTCGGAGGGCCATCCTCGTCTGAGCGGGGGAGACGGGGGTTCTACAAGGGACCACAAGTATTAATTGAGAGGATACTATTTTGTGCGTTGCGTGCCGGCCCCCGGTTGTATCGTGATGTGGTTCGTTCACTCGGGACTATTTATTCGTTGGAGACCTTTGATGACCTGACGGGGTCGTCACTCGTCAGCCGTTCCCTCGGACCTTTCGCGCTAGTGTTTCGCCTTAACTCGACTGTCGATGCCTTCTCGACCTCCTCGCTCCCCGCTCTAGACTCATCAACAGGCGGTAGTTAGCCTGAAGGGGACACCGAGATCCTCGGGTGTTACGCCGGCGGAAACGGAGGCTCTTCAATTGAAAATTTGTTTTTCACTTGCGATTGCTCAAAAGAGGCTCGATATCGCTTGAGTAATTCTTAATGTGCTCAATTTTACTTGGTTTTCAAGAATGTTATCGGCGACAGGGCAACATAATCATCATCCACCACCCTAATTCACTGAGTCACCAAAGCTGAAAATCGACTGGAGAATATTGTAGAAACCACATTCTCAGTTTCGTCTTGAAATATTACAAGTGGATTAGTTTTATTGAAGGACGGTACACTGCTGTGAATGTGTGTTCCTTAGTAGCACCTCGTTGAATTAAAATATTGTATACGTTCTTGAATATTCAGACTTTTCCGAGTTTGTTTATTGGAGAAATGGGACTGCTCTACCTTCACGCGATGTGCTAGTGCCGGTAGGAAATTGAAGAGAAAATACTCAAAGATAAGTCAGATGAATGCCATGTAATCATGTGGTTTGCACTTGTTGAGGGAGGCGGGATTCTCTCCGAAATAATTGCAATCCAATAGCGGGGAGCACGGCGCTGAATCGGGGGTCACTGATTTTGGGAATGCCGTCGAGGTCACTGGCGGTGCTGCAGTTTCGCGCCGACTAACGCCGACCACTGAAGACGATGGGCGCGTGGGAAATCATTGATGATACCGAAGGAGGGGGATCAGTAAAAGTTATGCAGGAATTAACATTTCACATATTTCTGGCAAATCATACACTGTAATCATATGCATAGAGCTCAGAGCTCAGTGGATAACACAAGTATTTCATAACGTCATGTAAGCAAAATAATTCAGTTCTTCCGGATTTACTTCGTTTTGATATCTTTTGCCTTGTCCCCATCGGGAGAGTGCTCGGGGTCACTTAGTACCTGTGTGAAGGGGAAAGTACCCCGAGTACTTACCTTTTACGAAGAAAGTACGCCTTCTCAACGGGAACCTCTTCCTTTTGGGGATGCCCTTCATGGTAAGCGGCATCCTCTCCAGTAATCCATCCTCCGCTCGTGATATTGCATCTTCAGAGGGCGATCGTCGACGCCAGTGTCAAACATAATTGGCATCTGCCTTTCCAATAAGTTTTCTTTTGAACAATACCAAGATTCATAATTGTTGTAAATAAGAATCTGTGACAGTTGAGCATCCAGATTCCAGAAGTGGATTTTTATTCTGTGATATCGTAGCAGTAATGTGATTTTAATGGCACTGTACCTGGAGCATATTTCCGATAATATAACTTTCGACAACTGTGTTTAACATTAAACCTCGTTTTCTATATATAATAATATTACCAGCAAACACGGTTTCTATGAGAAACGGGTTGTCAAAATGAACGATTCCCAAGACATTCAGATTTTTCTTGAAAAATGACTTATGAGAAGTACAAAGAATATTAAAGAGGCTAGCTCTACCTAAAAGAGAACCATGAACTGACCATGCTCATGGCAACTTTGTTAGGTGAATTTGCAATGAAATCCCTTTGAACGCATATGCAATTTATTTAAGAAAATCTATGAATGGGAAATGACAATTTTAGGATTTTAATGGGGAATAGGATTGTCAATCTTGGGAATCTCAATTTCGCTGGTATTGGACATTCATTGGGGAAAAGATTAAGAAAGACGTTTGTCATCCTGGCTAATGATTTTCATAAGAAAATGTACGGATGGTTATTTTAGCTCCGCAGGTCTCTGTTGAGACCTCAGGTTTTCGAGTTCCCCGTCATTACGAGGTGTTTTCGACCTGTTAGTCCAGACCAACATATCCGTCGTTGGCTTGGATTGTGCGGGGCGACCAAATGTGTGCCAATTCTTTCGAGTGCAATATTTCCCAAATGACATGTACGGTCTTACAAGCGCCCTTTGTCCACCTTCGTCGGGCTACGCATGCGCGATATGCATCGCGTTGCCCCAACGCAAGGGCGATTGATAGTCTGTTCACATTTCAATCAATGCTCGGGAATGACGATGTCGTCCTGTCGTTAAGGACGACGGTTGTTATTTTATACATGTTTATGTGTACAGTGTAACGTTTTCATGATTGATTATATTTCATTTTTAATGAAATAATAAAAAGTCTTTTTATCTAAAATTTCTTTTTATGTGTGAAATTATTTTCCGAGGCATTGGAATTTGGATTTCAGGTACCAGGTTTTTAAAAAAATCAAGGAACTGCAGGATATTCCGCGATGGATACTTCAACGAGACTCCTCCAGTGACGATCATTGAAATGTAAGAATTTTACGGTGTAAGAATTTTTCTCCTTGACCAGGATCCCGGATCCTTCGACATCCAGCGGCTCGCTCAAACCAAAACAGCTACCGAGGTGTCATCTTACACTGTTGAATTACTAGTCGCCTTAAAAGAACAGGACGTTATGGCATATTGGGTTCAACACAACAGTTAATCGTAGTTATGGGAGTTGCACCTCAGTCCACCTGGTTGAAGTCAACCTTTTAACACAGAGGTGTTTTCCTCTGACAAATTTAAAAAACTGCGGAAGATGCCGCGAATGTTACCTCAATTAAGTCATCCGCTGATTAGTATCGAAATGAAATCCGATCGTGAATGACCTGATTGTAAATGACCTGATTTATTGGAAATCGATCCACGACAATCGGAAGTGAAGCAAGCAAAAAACAGAGCGTGGTAGAATTCCCTTCCGGCATTTTCGTGAAGACCACCTCTCTCTCTCTCTCTCTGAGACTCACCCATTCTTCCTTGAGAGCAGGAAGTCGGCGGTGTTCAGTGGCACCACTTCCACCACCCTCGTATCACCACTTCGAGGAAAGGTTGATATATTGCCCCTCAGGTGGTTGAGGTTTGGCAACACCTCACTCGAGGTGTTGCCAAAGAACTGATCCGTGTCACCTTCTAGAAAAAAAAGGTATCTTGATAGGAAATGAGTTTTCAATTTTATTTTAATTTGTCTAGTCTGTGGGGAAATACATTCTCTCGTATTTGTCCGTGAATAATGATAAATTAATGTATACGTTCATTTACTTCATTGTTTTCGGAAGACGTGACATTTCAAAAAACAGCACAGACATGACAGATCCTAAAATCGTGAATTCGTCGGATTGTACGGGGTCAGTTGAATGGAATTAGGATGTTATGTCTGCTGCGATTTATTCCCAAGTCGACATTGCTTCCTATGCGTATTGAATGAAATACCAATATCGAGATTTAGATTTCCTTTTACATATTTAGAGGATTCAGAATTTACAAAAAAAGTCAACACGTCGTTGTGAACGTTTTACAGTTAATCATGTTTTTCAATGGGCAAAATCAGTAGTGAAAATGACCCCTATATAAAAATAGATTAAATTGCGGAAAGATAGAATAGAGATTTTTTTGTGCCATGCGAGGTGAGATGGAAGGTCAGCAGCTTCTGGTAAAAGAATCGGAGTGGCATTTATAGTTACGTGCATAGCGGATGGGAAGAGAGTCAACGAGTGTTGGAAGTATCATTAAAAAAAGGTTGAAAGGACCGCAGTACACACAGAGCAGAAGACTAGTAGAAGATTATTATTAGACGTATGTAAAATTTAAACAAATGAACTTGGTCATTTTTTCGGTTTATATGCCGACAAATGATCAAAGAGAGGAAGATATAAGACATACGATTAATTAGAGATAATAATTATGGGTGCCCCTGGAAGGAAGATATGATTGAAGAACACAATTAAAAATAGGTCAGGAAATTGTATTAATTGAAGCAGGAAAGATTCAATATAGTGTTTGGATCATGGGGGGGGGGATAGAAGTGAGGTAGTGAGATGGGGATTAGGAACAAGGAATTACCTTAAGAAGAAAGCAATTCAGTTCTGAAGAATAAGTGGTTTCATCAACACGAACGGCTGGTTTTAACATCACAATGCACCTAGACGTGGAAAATGTCAGCAGATCTGAGAGATGTAATTTAGATCATATTGTGGTGAGGTAAAAATTTAAGAGCAGGGCATTTAATTCACACAGTTTCCCGGGAAGTTTTTTTTGGATTCAGATCATAGTTTAGGCCTGACAAAGTTCAAAGATAGATTCGAGTGGATATAACTCTGAATACGGTTGAGGAAATTGAATGAGGAAGCATTAACACGGACGAGAAGAAATGAGTACTAGGAGGTGATCAAAAATTTATGAGACGGGGAAAAGGGCAACTTAGAAGAAAGATGGAAAATGCCAAAAAAAAAAGGTTCATTAAAAGCCGCAAGCCAAACTATAACAACAGTATACAGGAAAAGAATAAGTAACTCTAGATGTAAGACAAAACGATTAAGATGATAGACATGAAATGGAATAATGTAAACAAAAAATTGAGTGCAAAGCGATAAACCTAAAGCGGGAATCCTATATTATGAAAGAATCATAGTGGAAGACGCAGTGAGAGAAAATGGAATGTTTACAGAGAAATGATGAAATTGGTGCGATATACAGGAAGGCAAAAGCACCTTCATGGAGCAAGAAGATAGAATCTGCGAACACAATTAAAGGCGAGTCAAGAAAATGTATTCATTGAAGCAGGAAGTATTAAATGGAGAGAATATATTCAACAGATTCAGGCGAGATGTAGTGGAAGTTCGTCCTTATGAGAGAGTGCAAATTTCTTTTTTCTCATCATGGAAAGAATACGTATGAGGATCTTTATGGAAAGGTACGAAACCAAGAAGTGAACACAGAGAAAAGAAAATGATTTCGATAAGGATCGTTAGCGTCGAGGCACACTTGATTGCAAGGTGGAAAGGGCGTTAAAGGATACGAAATTGCATAAGGATCCAGGAAAACGCGGAAGGAAGCATTTTTACGGGTTTATTCGTAGGGTTAATGAAGGAGGAATCTTCCCTGAATATTTAGTCCGATAATTCTCAGTTCCCATTCCAAAAAAAAGGAAAAAATCAGCCATGTGAGAGGAGTATAACACGATAACTTTGATTCCGCAGGCAGCTGAGATGATACTTGGAACATGATTACTTAGGGAATGACCAGAGCAATTATAATAATGACACTTAAAGAAAGAAACATAGGAGTGCTTAGCAGTTGTTATTTGTTAACTTCGTGAATTTCCGTAAGACGTTCACTTGATTTACTTGGGTGGAAATAATAGATGTGTCGCAAAAGATAGGAGTAGAATGGAGGGAGATACGTGACTCATCCATCACCTTTGTTAGGGTGGGTCGAAAAATCGTTCTTTTCTCGCAATCCCTTCCTCTACAGGGCTCAACATTTGAAATTTGCCATTAAAATTAACATGCACAAAATTTCGGGTATATCAGTCAATTTGTTCACATGCTTACATTTCGTCAGTTTACGGTTCCGATCTAGTCTGAAAATTGCGATTTTTACAATTTTTTCCGCGATCAAATCTCTATTGCGGAGCGATCACTATGGTTACCGCCTCAATAGTGTTTGTATGATTTTGAATTCATAGAACCCAATTCAAATACTCAAAAATTTAAATATAATGACCCTATATATCAATCGCTCTAAAGTCATGACGAATTTTTTTATTAATTTCTACCATTCGTGTTTCGGCGCAGTTCTTGGCTTCGCAAACAAAAACGAAAGCTAAACAAGTTCCTCTTTCATACGGAATTTAAGGAAGAATCTAATGGTATGAATATACTACTTCCTATGCAGACTGCATCCAGTATAAACATCCTCTTGATGCATATTTCGTTTTGTAATGACGGCTTGTTCTCAATTACTGGTATAAAATGTCTAGACACAATATTAGACGGATGAAATTAACTCCATATTCTCCCTAAAAATAGGATAAAGGTGCTTCACAGACTGAATTTATATAATGTTATGCTCTATGCTCGCGTCCATGATAAAATAACTTGCATTTGCGCGTCTAGGAAATAAGCGATCCCTGTCCCGCTTTATTTTTACTTCGAATTCCCTCCATACCATACCCTTTATCGGCTGTCATTTGACGGTTAATACCTCCCCTCTAGCGGTAGTAGAGTTTCGGAGCCAACTGGCTTCCTTTTTCCTAACAACTGGAGAGGGAAGGGTCGGGCCATCAAGAGTGAACAAGTGGTTCCTGTCAGAAGAGAAGGCAGTACCGGTAAGTTAGCAACCATCACCTGAGGATATCCCTATCCACAATTTTATTTTTTGTTATTCCCACCCATTTTCCCATCGAGGGGTGAAACTAGAGCAAGTGGAACCCTTCATCTATTTGGGCAGCAGTATAACTTGGGATGGAAGAAGCTTGACCGACATCAAGCAAAGAAGGCGTTCTTTGAGAAGAGGCAATTGCTATGTTCAAATAACATAAGATTGCGAACAAGGAAGCAGTTCGTCAAAACGTTCATACGGAGCATGGTACTCTACGGATCGGAGACATGGAATATTGGAAAAGTGGACCAACAAATAATGGAAGCATATGAAACATGATGCTGGAGGAGAATGCTGAAGATTAAATGGACAGACAGAGTAAGGAACGAGGAAGTATATAGAAGATCAGAAGATGATAGGACCATATGGAGAACTCTACGGTAAAGAAGAACTAGATGTATTGGACATACCTTGAGGCACAATGGATTCGTTAGAAACATATTGGAAGGAAAAACTGAACGAAAGATCTAGCGAGGAAGGCCTAGAGACAAAGGACTGGGGCAACAAAGACATGGGGCAAATTAAGGACGTAAAACAGGGAACCTATCAGAGGGTGAGAGAATTAACACCAAATAGGGAAGAATAGTGGGCTGCAGTAAACCAATCTTAGGATTGAAATATAGTTGATGATGATGACCCGTTTTTCATCTCCATACTCTTAAGAAAGCTATCTTCCGAAAGGGTGGGGCTTTTTCGGAAAGGTCAAGGGAATACCCTATTCGGCACCCATACTTGGAAATGAATGAGGAGTTTAATGGTCAGGTGTAATTTTATCGGATAATCTGGTAATCGCAGCCGATGAATGAAAAGGAGTCGTCAAGCGAGATCAATTCAACGCAGAATTTTAACATTCCGAGCTTTAGGCGTGACCATGATCAGTTTAAAGACACCGATATTGGTGGGATCCTCGGTCAACGAACTGGATCGATCCGGGGAAGAATTTTCGCGTCATTCGAAGTTCAGTATTTTTAAAACGCGCGTTAATTTTTTGAAAGAAGCTTATTCCAACTCTAAGAGTCCTCAAGACCGAACTACTTCAAGTGTGGACTGAGTAACAATTATTCGCGTTTATTTTTCCGTAGGCGCAAAGTTTTCTTCTGATGTTTGAGGGTCATTTTTTTTTCTCGGGATTGTATGTTTTTTCATGGTTCCATAACATCACCGCCGATATTTTTGAAAATAGTTAAAAATGTAAATTAGGCAAACTTGAAACCCTCAAATTTGCCATTTGAGTTCATTTTGTTTTGTCGTGCTAATAGATTTTGGGAACTCTTTTTTTTGGAACACTTGGCCGAATCAACTCCTTTTAAAGTATTTTTCAATAAAAATATTAAAATTTTGCAGAAATTATCACGGCATACCCTTTAAACCTTTATCTCCTCGTGGAGGTGTTCGACCAACTAAAAGTTTCTTTTCCCATCTCAGTTGAGAAGGCGCCGGAGGTAAAGCCTTCCAAAAATGGGACAGTTCATTGTCCTGCATTTTCTTGCGTGAATGTAATCGTCATTTATTTAAGTGTCCAAAATATCCTCCGTTGACTGTGCGATAGCGAGAGGAGTTCTTTCGGTCAAAATAATTTATTTGCAATCGTGTCGTTGGTCCCCGAAATACAAGGTGAAGGATAAATGCTCTGTGGCCTTTTGAACACGATTTTATCGTTTCTACTTTTCATTCTTTGGTATAAAAGGTTTCTTCTTGTTCTTCAGGCCCCATTTCTCAGGACATGAGGGATTCACATGCCCCGATCGCAGTGCCCGTTCGTAGCTCGGGTTCTAGACACGAGAGCTCGACATCCATAAGTAATATATCAATGTCAGAGGGTATCGCTATTGGGAACTGCACTAGTAAATGCATAATATGTGTATAATAGACGGGCGACGGAATAATGTGACCCATTCAACTTATGCACTGGGTCACGAGTTTGTTATTCCCTCCGCTGCAGTTAAGAGAACGAAATAACCTGTCTGCTTATCATGGAACCTGTCGGCTAATCATACGAGCTCTCTCAAAGCATTTGAAGCAAAATGAAAGTTGTTCGTCTTGTGTTTACAGCGTCGAGGCGTATTACTTATCCAGCTTTAAGGACAAAGGCTGTTTATTTATTTAAATTAATTGGCCAGCCATACTCCGACCGCGCCTCTTTCACTTCTGGTGCAATAGGAAAAGTCATTCTTAACTCTGGGTCATCCAAATTGTGATCAAAGGGAAAGGAAGGATTTGGTGTGAATTTATTTCCCTGCATTCTCTACTTGATGGGCAGAGGGCATTTGAGTGCAATGGTCTTGTATCCGATGAACTTTGTTTTCGTTTGGTTCTTAATGGGACACGAAACTTGTTCATTCAACTCTTCAGGTCATGAATCAGAATCTTACTTCAATTCGTATTCGGATTTTGAAGCGATGCCTTTAGAAGTGACAGGATTTGGGGATATAAAAATACCCACTTTTACTCAAACTTAAAAAAAAAACCACGATGCTCATCTTGTGTGAAGACCAGCGGGCGTATGTTTACAAACTCATCACAGGGATTTAATTTCTCAATTTCGCCCAAATAAAGTCCTTTATCTATCTATATACAGGGATTTAACGGGATGATACGTGGTGTCTCAGTCCTAAGCACAGTCCCTTCACTCAGTGTCGCATAAGGGAAAATACATAGTGTAAACTAAGAAACCAATCAGAATTGAAGTTAAAATAAATTTTTTGCGAGAATATCACATTCCGTCTGGGTTTTACTAAGAATTTTATAAAATTAAGAAATTTGCCCGAATAGTTTCATGCGTCGGCGAGTTCGTCGACCTTCGAGTCTTCAAATAATATTCTGATGATAGGATCCACAAAGTAGGTCCTCTTAAGTGACCAAAGAGACATCCTTTATAACTTTCTCAAATTGAGAGCCCATGTTATCGTCTTCATGGTAAATATTCAAGATATACCGTCGCATTTCATTGAATTCTGATAATCTCAAGTACGGAGTAATTCTAGATCAGCATATATTATGGCGAATTGATTGCCTTCCACCAAGCTGTCGAAGAGTATGAATTAAATACTTAATGTGGGGTGAAATCATTTCTTGCAATTAAGGCGCTTTGTCAATTACCACGAGACGGAGGAAAACATTTTCCCTTTGCCATTACTCATGCCATTCTTTTCGATGCTTATATGGATGACGTCGTAATCGAAACCGAGTTAATTAAGGCGGAGTTTAAAATTCAAAGTGAATTAATTGGTCTGCTATTCAAAGAGGGATTTCCACATCACGATTTATGATCCAATCGTTGCACGGCTGTGTGTTACTGTCGATGTTAAACAACAGTTTACAAAGGAAAGGGTGTAACTGGTGTGCTGTGCGCGAATATGAGATAACACTCGAGAACAAAGAGGTGTAAACTCACGCCAACTGTCAAAGATAGACAAGGAAAATTATAAATGAAACCAGGGAAGATAGAGGGGTGCTAGAAGGAATAAAGAGAGGAACTTTATAATAAGGACATTAGGCCCGTAGGGTTAGACCTAGAAGGAGAATATGACATAGATATGGATAGTTTAGTTGCAAGCTTACTCAATGACGTGATAGAAATGACATTAAGGGAATCGAAACCAAATAAGGCCATGGGAAAAGTCAAAATTCCCACAGAACTGCGTAAGAGTTTAGGAAACCATGGGAGGAAGAGTTTTCATGGACTAATTAGTAGCATTCATAAGAGAGGAATTTGGCCGTAAGATTTCATCAGGTCAATGTTAGTTATTAATCCAAAAAAAGGGAAAAGCAGCCATATGTGAGGATTATAGAAGAGTTAAGTTTGATTTAGCATGCAGCTAAAGTCACTCTCAGGATCAACAATAAGAGGAGAGGGAAGAGGGAGAATACCACACAGGGGATGATCGGTATGGGCTCAGAAAGGGGTGGGTACAAGTGATGCCATAGCAGTAATAAGGTCATTAAAAGAGAGTTACATCGAACGCAATCTGAATCCATTGTTTGTTTCGTAGAGTTCGAGGAGGCGTTCAGTATGGCAAATTAGGTGGAATTAGTACATTTTTTGCAGAAATTAGGAGTTAATCGGTGGGATAGGAGACTTATCGGCAGCTTGTTCGTGTCACGGACTGTTCAGGTGAGAATTGCGGGTGAATTAACGGGAAAGGCAGTGTTAGAAAGAGACGGGTGTCAATTTGCACAAGTGCTTTTTAACGTATAGGTAAAAGGAGGTATGGAATCACTGCAGATAGGAGTGGAATTCGGTGGGGAATTCATAAATTTGACTAAGTGTTCGAGTAATGAGGCTTTAGCTAGCCAGTCAGCCAAGGACAACAGTGCTAAAGCGCATTGAGAAGTCAAGTGTGATAATTATGGGTTGGAACCAATTCCAACAAAGGAAGGCTTAGCAATTTTCGCGGAGGAGGAAAGCTAATTTGATAGCATTTTCGACGAAGATGATCAAAGTAGTAGGCACATAAGAAGAAGAATTGTGCTAAGCAAATCATTTGTCACAAAGAGGAAAGAGTTGAAGACAGAAAAGTTAGGTAAGGATATTATTAAGATAAGGGTTATAAAAACTATGAAATGGAGTGTGAGTTAACGCGACGTGGAAGCATAGTCGCTGAAGAAGATTATGAGCATAGATTGGAGGATTTTGAAATACGTCGTATGGGTGTGTAGTAAGATGGCAGAGGTGAAATAAGAATTTTTTTAAGGTAATCTACCGGTTAAGGTAGGTTTTTGGATGGACACCACTATCAAATAAACATTTTGTGACTCCCCACCTAGCAAACTAATCTATATCAGGTCCCTCTTCATCTCGGTGTACTTCTTTCCTCCCTTCATCCCGTCCAACATCCCTATCCTGTTCCTACCCTTTCCTCGCCTGCCCAACATTCTCCCTTCTATTACCTTCTTCAACATTCCACTACCGCTCAATACGCCTTTCATCCATTTTTCCTGCCTCCATAGGATTTCTCTCAACAAACCCCTCTCCTCACCCACCATCTCCAGTACTTCCTCATTTGTTTTCCTTTCGGTCCATTTCACCTTCTCCATTCTTCTCCATACCCACATTTCAAAAGCCTCCAATCTACGTCTATCCTCCTGCTTCAGCGACCACGTTTCCGCGCCATAGCTACGCTCCATATCAGAGTTTTTACGAGTCTTGTCTTAACATCCCTACTCAACGTCCCCGTCATCAACTCCCTCCTCCTTGAGAAAGCCTCCTTCCCTAGTGCAATTCTAAGTAATAAGAAATAAGAATATAGGAAAATAAATGAAGTGCTAGGAATAGTTGGGATAAATCCAAAGGAGAAAGGAAAGGGGTAAATGTCGAGCATTTTGATGGGCAATGGGGTGTATTATACTCTGACATTGAAGGGAGAATGTTAGGCAAACGAGAAAGGGGTAAAAATTGAATAGGAATACTCGATATAATGAACGAAGGAATAAATTATGCGGAATTGAAGAGGGGCTTATGGAAGAGTGTCAGGTTGTCTCTTGTTGCGAGAGGCATTCAAATTTGTTATTGCTCAGCATGTGTACATTCAAAATCTACCTCAAATGGCAGAATACCATTAATAATAAGAAAAATGTAATGGAGTCCTTTGGACAGTTGTCGATGTTTTGAGTTAATCCTGTATCCATAGAAATCAAATCATAGTCGTCTGAGCCCAGGCGTTATCACTGTTCACAATTAGTATTACCCCGTGCAAATGTTCTTCGATTGAGTGTACGAGCTGTGAACGAGAATTTTTTCAGTTCGCGGGCTTGGAGAGTCCGATTGTCACACTTTTTTTTATTATGTTGGTATACATGCCCCTGAAATATGATAAAACTTTCAGCTGTTTTCATTGTGGGCATTGCCTTTTGACATTGTGACAACCACTAAGGTTAGACGTGTTTTATGAGCTCGGCGATTTTCATTTATAAAAGAAATAGATCATAGATTTTGAATCAAATTTTGCGTAAAAATTGAAATAAAGTGTAACAAAGTGTGTGAAATGTTAACAAAGGCCTATGGTGAGCCTGCCATGAGTAAATAAAGAGTCTACGAGTGGTATAAGCGTTTCCAAGAAGGCCGTGAAGACCTTGAAGATGACGAACGCCCTGGACGCCCCAGCACATCAACAATCGATGAAAACGTGGAAAAAGTGTAAGAAATGGTTATGAACGATCGCCGAATCACAATTAGAGAGATCGCTGATGATGTTAGCATATCGATTGGATCATGTCATGACATTTTTTCCCATTTTTTGGGTATGAAACGCGTGGCAGCAAAATTCGTTCCAAAATTGTTGAATTTTGAACAAAAACAGCGGCGAATGAAAGTTGCTCAGGAGTCACTAAATCAAGTAAACGACGATGCAGAATTACTGAAAGGTATTATATCAGGTGACTAAACATGGGTTTATGGATATGACGTTGAAACTAAGGCTCAATCATCCCAGTGGAGGCATTCTGGCTCGCCAAGACCGAAAAAGGCTCGACAAGTGCGGTCGAACGTGAAGGTTATGCTCAGTGTGCTCTTCGATTTTGATGAGATAGTGCTCGTATACTCGTATATCAACTAACTGAAGTTTTCTGAATCCTCAGAGATTTATGTGTTGCATGTTACTCAGGGTTATCTTATGAGAAGAAAATTGCAAGAATATATTTCTCGCTGTACAAACTAAAGTAAAACCCTTTGAGGACTCTTACCATTCCCATATTAAAGCCTATAGTGATATTATAGCTTGCTTAATTATAGAATCGAATTACTTATTCGATGTGGAGTAAGATTCGTATATCTGGCGGTTTTTTTTGCCGGGAAAAATTCTGTTTTTGTGTTAACATGTTCTAATTTGCTCATTTAAATGCTCGAAATATTTGAAGAAAACTAGGTGTCTGATTTTGTTGAGATAAGCTTTATATTTTGCTTATTACGTGCCATCTACTCGAACCTCTGCGGAATATGCTTCTTAAGGGTCGTCTCCTTTTATTGGTAGTATATAATACTATAATTGGTAGGGACAGACAATCACGAATCCCGCGGTCTGTCATTTGCTCCAAGGAGAGGCTTGATAAATCAAGACGGTATTTAGTGACCAGATCGAATCTGTATCTTGTATGAGAAAAGTTCTCTGCTGAAATTCGGTGCTCCTATGAAATTCTGTACCAATTTTTACTGTTGCAAAGCTTGATCTTTTCTGCGATTAATAGAAGGGCAGTCTAAATTACCGACAAAGTATTCCATCTACTTCGTGCTTAGAGTGTGCCTCGAAAACTTATTCTGTTTCTCCAAACTTTATTTTTAATGATAAAAAATTGTTTTTTGTACTTCTGCAAACTTTTTTTGTGTTTCAATATCCTTTAGATCTGCTGAAGCGATGGATTTTTGGAACGTACGAATATACGAGGCATGCTCATAAAGTAAGGACCGTTTGGTCACAGGAAAACATACACTCATATGTAACACATTTTGTTGGCCGTTTTAGTTAGCCACAAACCTACTTCACTTCTCTACATAATCGCAGTTCACTTCTAAGCATTTTTTGTACCGCTGCGCCAGCTTCTTTAATCCCTCTGTATGGAAGCTCGCCGCCTGAGAGTTGAACCAATTGGCAATGCCGTCCTTGAGTTCCTCTTCGGTTTCGAAAAGTTGTCCATCGAGCCACTGTTCCAAGTGCAAGAAGAAGAAGTAGTCGCTAGGTGCAAGGTCTCATCATCTCCAACTTGTTGGTAATGTCCCAAAAACTCTCGTCCAGCGGACATTCTTTGCTCTTTGTGATGGTCGATGAGCATTTTCGGTACCCACTTCGCACACAATGTGTGGTATCCGAGGTTTTCCGTGGCAATATTGTAGACAGTGCTGCCTCCAAGTTGAGGAAATTGTTCAGCCAGGCCATTAATTGTCAATCGACGATCACATCGCAGTTTTTGTTCCACTTGCGAAAGAATTTCATCGGTCAGAATACTGGGCCTACCACTTCGCTCTTCGTCATGGACATTTGTTCGTCCATTTTTAAAATCACGGAACCATTGCCTAACCTGTCCCTCACTCATAACTGTAGGTGCATAAACTAGCCATAACTCCCGATGGATTTCAGCAGCCGATAATCCTTTTACATGCAAGAATCGTATGACAGAACGCACTTCACAGCTGGCGGGATCAACGATTGTCAACGGACATTGTTGTTTGCATACACGGACAAGCAAACGACTTCTGAAACAAAACAAATGCTGCTATAGCTTCTCAAATCAGAGAAAGAATCAGTGAATGGCCCTGCAGGGGTAAAACTGTATTCTGAAGCGCCAATATTTAAAATATAAGCAAGCCTAATTAGGCCTTTACTTTATGAATCTGCCTCGTAGCTTCTCTTCCTGAAATTATGAAAGGTTAATTTCCATTCAAATACGTTTCAAATTAATGAGAAGATTAATTTTTCTTACATTTACATCAATTTAGTGAAGTTTTACTTATTTTAATTAGGAAATTTGTGACTTCATTTGACAGAAAAAGGATTCACCTTTTTTTGTCTAATTCCTCGGAAAGGACTGTTTGCCCTCGCCACTGGATAAAACTTGTTCGAGGATATCGTTTTACGGTACTGTTAAAACTAGTAAAACGAGGACGTATGTTATCTTCCGGGCATGGCGAGCTTCGCCTCAAAAATAGATGCAAATGGACTCGTAATGTTTTAGGGCCGAATTCAGTGCGTTCATCGTTCGCTCGGCAACCTCTCCTCCTGCCCAAGAATGCGCAATTATATGTAGAACTATATTGTTAATCACTGCCCCTTGGTTACCATCAAGGATGGACCACGCGTCTTGGAAGAACTTGTTTCTCATTAATTATGGCTTCTCTTCTAGTTTTTGAAGGACGTTAATTTTTCCTATGCCCAAGTTTTTAACAACATACGAGGATTGCTACCAAAGTTTTGTTACAGACTATGTTGCAGTCTACTCTTATAACTGCCTTTTCAAAAAGCAACGGTGTTCTTTTCGAATAAGGCGCACAAAGGTGTGCAAGTTGTAACTAGCTTCCCTTATCGCTGTCGCTAAGCGTTATTCATTTCTTTGGGTTTACACGGCATGTAGGTGGTGTAAGAATGAAGCCACCAAGAGACCACATTCGGGCAAGGATTTTTTATTCTCATGTAGTAGTGGAAGTTCGCCTTCTTTCTTTTCAAATTCTTGCTTCCACGTTATTGGATAAACTTTTACCACATCCTAAGGTGAAATTGTTTATTAGTTGATTGTATATGTATTTCCAGGCTTGTAGGTTGAAAGGATTTTTGTATGAATATATACACCACTGTGAGTTTAGGTTTGAATGGACGTGTTGATTTTGCCTGTTTTTTTCCCTTTTACGGGTGGTGACCTAACACCCCCCGCCACACGCTCTTACACAGTGTTTTTAACCCTTACAAACGAAGATATTGACGGTGTCCAGTGACCAAGATATATATCGAATCTGCCATTTGTATGAGAGAAGAATCCTGATGACATCTGGTTCCAATGTGAAATTTTGTACTACTTTTTTTCCTGTTGCGAAGTTCGATCTTTTCTGCGTTAAATGCGATGGTAATACAGATGCCCGGCCAAGGATTTCATTGACTTTAAGAGGGTACTTTGCGTTCTCATTTCTTTTCTCCGAACATTTAATCTTGATGATAAATGTTGGTTTGTCTGCTTCTGTAACCATTTCAACGCCTTTTAGACCTGCTGACGCGATAGCTCCTGCTATTGGAGCTAGAGTCTTTTTTTGAAATTCTTACGTATTTTAGCAATAGAGGGCAGCTGACTTCGCATCTGAGTTTTTAGTTTGCGCGTTCTTAACTTCAACCATCTCATGCGATCATGGCTGAAGCACCAGCACCACGAATGACCAAAACGTCAATTTTTTTCTATTTATCAAAAAAGCCAATTATTAATGATCATTTAATTAATAAAATTAATGCACGGGCAATGATAGAAATCTTCAGGAACTCGTCGACATCACGTTCACGCGTAAATGTTTATGAAATTACCGCAATGTCGGCTTCAGTTGTTTTTACACTTGACACATGGGGCTTTTGATGGAAGGGTTGTTCCTTATGATGAAATTAAAACAAAAAACAATCGCATAGACAAGACAAACAACTACTATGAATGGCTGAGGTTCTGGTATTTTTTTTGGAAACTTGAATAATACACTGATTCCTGTGTACGTTAACCGAGAAGTTTCGTTGATTCCTTACGTTAACGTTTCTTTTATCTTATTACCGCAATGTCGACTTCAGTTGTTTTTACACTTGACACATGGGAGCTTTTGATAGAAGGGTTGTTCCTTATGATGAAATTAAAACAAAAAAAAATCGCATAGACAAGACAAACAACTACTATGAATGGCTGAGGTTCTGGCATTTTTTTTGGAAACTTGAATTATACACTGATTCCTGTGTACGTTAACTGAGAAGTTTCGTTGATTCCTTACGTTAACGTTCTAACGTCAATGTCTTACCGTCAATGTGAACCGCTCTTCAGGTTGTTGGTGACAATTGAACAGTCAGCAGTTATTATGGTATACAATTTATTCATACTTCACGAAAATTTAAAAAAAAAGTTTTATTCAGACAATTTGAAAAGAGTCCAAATGAAGAAATCGTTGGATCGTGGAAGGCACCTGAAGAGGGATTTGGGTAGCACATGGTCTTCTCATTCTCCCTCTGATCCGCCACCGACTCTTATGCACCTCATATCTTTATAATTCAGGTTTTCTGCTCAGACAAGACGAACCTGAAACAGATTTCAATGGGAGGTGGCCAAGAATTCCGGAAAGAAACGAAAACACCTTTCAACTTGACGCTCTGCAAGCGATCAGAAGACGTTTGGGCTGACCTAGTGACCGGAGAAGGATGGGGGACCCCCAAGGACGGCGCTATGAGTAAGTTCTCAGTCAACGGAGTTGGCTTATTACTCTTCCCCTTCTTCACCCCCCCCCTTCGATCACCCCCACATCCATTTTGTTCACTCACCGTCTCAAATTACCGAACCCCAGCATGGTGCGACTACTGGTCCTAACACAAACCATCGGAGTTAGGCCACCGGATCTATGTTCTTCAAATGACATAAGGAGGTAAATCACGTTAATGAATAGCGATTAAATTGCCTAGCGAGCAAAATCAGATCCGTGATCTCACCTCCAGGGTGCAAAAATTGACATTCAGAACGAGAAAGAAACTCTCTCGGCCGGCATCAACAACTTTTCCCAAATGTATTCAATTGTTTCCGGCTCAACTTTGTGGAAGTTCATGTTCATGAAATGAAGAACACAGTGTATATATCCACTGTTGAACAGTGGAAATATATATACATTGTGTTCTTCATTTTATGAACTTTTCCCCGTTTCAATTGACTTTCAGTGTTAACAAAAAATACTGGGACCGTAAACTTGAATGGCACTAAGTAATAAGAGAAAGAAGAAAGAAAGAAAAAACACCACACACACACACACAAAATCAATACGAATAATAAATAAATAATAAAACAAACTTACAACCACTCGGTCACTAGGGTGTGTTGAGAAATAACTGTCACTCTCGTGAATCACATTCACACACACACTCATGGTTTTACAAGGATCCCTCCTATGTCAGTGACCCGTCAATCACACAAATAAATGAAATCCTTTTATAATTTTCATTAATTTGTGTGATTGACGGGTCACTGACATAGGAGGGATCCTTGTAAAACCATGAGTGTGTGTGTGTGAATGTGATTCACGAGAGTGACAGTTATTTCTTAACACACCCTAGTGATCGAGTGGTTGTAAGTTTGTTTTATTATTTGTTATTTATTTTATTGTTATTATTATTATTTTTATTATTTGTTTTGATTTAGTGTGTGTGTGTGTGTGGTGTTTTTTCTTTCTTTCTTCTTTCTCTTATTACTTAGTGCCATTCAAGTTTACGGTCCCAGTATTTATTGTTTACATTGATTCACGACCGTAGCTACGTTCCTCGTATATTTAAAATGGCTTTCAGCACTCGATTCAAAACCGTGAACGTATCAAAGTGGAGAAATTTGCTTGAAGTAGAATTTGATTCAATCACATCATAGAAGAAAAATAACGATGTCCGAGCGTTTGTGCTCAAATGAACTTAGAATTAGACTTCACAAGGGAAAACAGAGCATTTTATAGATATATGAAGAGTACAGAATTGAGAGTTTCACAACCGAGATCCGTTAACAACCACCCAACTATCCTTACGGTTAAATGGATAGAAGAAGCGAGGTACGAGGAAGTATATACTTGTAGATACAAGAGCTTAAGAGGAAAGGGCTAAATAGAGAGAACCTACAAGGCAGAGGAGCACTAGATGGATTGGACACACCTTGAGGCACAGTAGATTAATTACAAACATAACAATAGGTGGTCGAGTATCAGCCTATGGAGCGGAAGGTCGATGGTTCGATTCCCATAATCGGCAACAATGATTCAGCTTCGAAAAAAATTGTTAATGGTTAATCGGAACGAGGCAGCCACACATTTTCAGAAAAACCACATTAATAGTATTTTGGAACGAGGCAAAGAGAAAAATAGACTCGTACTAAAAAGCCACCCCTGGACCCATGATGAAAGGCAGCAGTTTCACCATTAAGCACTGATGGCGCAGACCGAGTGGGTCGGCCCGGCATTAGCTGTCACAGCTGCGGGCGAGAGTGAAGTTCACGGTATCGGCCGCAGTAGTGCGATGTGGAAGGCAACGGGAAAGTACCACATTATTCTCCCTAGAATATGCATTTTTGTATTCAAATAAAGTAAGTAAAACTAGGATTGAAATGCTGATGACATGACTGATGGCATAGTAGAAGGGAAGATACAAGAGGCAGGTAAATGGGGACGTATTAAAAAAGGACGTAATTTGGAAAGGCTATCACAGGGATTTAGCACTAAATAAGGACAATTGGAGGGCTGTAGTACACCAATACTGATGAAGATGATTCATTGATCAGGGAGGTTTGATTTCCATATTTTGAATTTTTACACCATTTTCGAACTTTGCTGAACACAAATGGCATTGAATGAAACAAGTCGAATGTATAAATCTCAATTAAGCATTAGTTTGCACCATCGATGTTGGAGGACGAATCTTCACAGGGTTCCGCTGGTAAATTGTCCTTGGGGTCAGGACGTAAGACTGCCGGAGTCTTCTTCGGCCCCCCTCCTGAAGCTGATGATGCTATCGTCCCTCGCCACGTCCTGATTGGTGGAACCATGCAACAATCCCCTCTTCCGCACATACCACCTCCAGCCCACAGCACCGCCAGCGGCCGCGATGATAACCACGACGGCAGAGACGGCCGCGACGGTGGCGACGCTGATACCTGCGGAGGCGAGGGGAGAGAGAGGGTGTTGAGAGGAAGGCAGAGGCCATCCATATCCTCAGAGGGAATGAATATATTTGAGGGAGAACATGCATCTAAATCAATACTTAGTGCCACATTAGGAGGAGTAAAGACCCTGATTGGAGAGTAGTTTCCCAGTTATAACCCTACAAGGACACTGGAGAAGTTTTCCCAGCAACAAAAAAAATTGATAATACGTTTTTTATTCGGCATTTCTTTTTTTATGGGGAACAAACGATGCTTCATTTAGCGTGGATATTTTTTCCAATATCATTAAAAATCTCTAACAATATATTGACGCGAAAACTGTTTTTTTAACCCTTTCTTCTTCATTTCTTAATTTTATCTTTAAAATGTAACTAATAATCGATTGAACGTTATTATTTATAACCATAACCGTATATTTGTTGTATAAACAGCATTTAGGTGTTACAAGTATTAGGCATACTTGTGAAACTAAAATTACGATATATTCAAGGTAAAAAGTAGTCGTCTGCATGAGTACTGATCTTCAAATAGACCGATAGTGTTAACTTACAGAAAACCAACCCTAATGTTATTTTTAAGAGAAAGAGGAATAAAATCACCCCCAAACCAAAGTGAGCATTACAAATTTCAATGAAATATTTAGTATGAAATATGAAATGTTTCAGGCGCTTCGCTATTTTCACGCCAAGTCCCTTCAGGTCAACTTCGCGTGAAGGAAGACTGTATAAGGGAGGTTAGTCTTAAACAGTTTTACGAGGAGAAGTAAACTTCTAGGGATTTTATATTATATTATATCTGGCCGGCAAGTGGAAAGATCCGGTGTTCAAGTCCCGGTCAAGGAAATATTTTTACGCTTGTGATTTGCCTGATTTCGCCGTCCCTACCTCTCCTGTGTTCGCTTATCCTCAAGACAGCTTCTCAGTTCCGAAATCAGATTTCTTGGACACTTTTACAGTCTTAATTGGTTTAGCAGACCAGTACACCACTCATCATATTAATCTGTATCTAATTTCTCTATAGTCCTATTGTATGGCTTGATTTCAAACACATCGTAATACAAACGTAATGAGGTATCCAGTAGTCATCTCCTTAACTTCCATTCCTTCCAAAAGAGATACTCGTATTGCATTCCATGAAAAAAATCCTTGATTTTTACCTCGGCCTTATTCAGAGCCTTTATTCCGCAATCTACACCATCACTGACCTAATCCAATGATTCGGTCGACATGATTTAATTTGTAAAGGTTCTCTGTGTTCCCTTTAAGCAAAATATGCAGTAAGCCCTTTTATCATGTCATTGGTAACTCAATTTAATTTAGAATTCCGTTCATATTATTCAGGAGAACGTTCATAACCCTTAAATTTGGTTCTTTTGATGTTGCGTGATTTCAAGCAATCTATTTCGGGTGATTTCCCTTGCCTAATGGTTTTTTACAGCTCGGAAGTATAGTTCACTCATCAACTGTTGCCTCTGATTTCCATTTTTTTAACATTTCCAATCTCCTGTTTGTCTTGATCGGCTAAAGGTGGAGGTCTTTCTAGAGGGAGCTGATCAGTTTCCTGAATGGTGGACGCGTGAATCGCCCTCATTAGCCAGCCCGAAATACCCGACACTAGTTTTTTTAAATATACGTACTTGTATTTGATCGGGTTTAATATTTCAGTATTCGAACGTTCGGTATTTGATTTGATAGGGTGAATGTTTTTTGGCAAAATTTCCATTCCATTATGTGGAATTTCGATTTTGAGCATCGGATGACGAGAACGATTTGTTAAGCTATCGGAGACATTCAGTGAGACATTGGTGAAGACGCTTTGAAAGAAGGAATTTACTAAGTTAATCGTTTCCAAACTGCGGTTTACCCTTTCGCTTTTATCGTTTTTGAGTGAATCACCTGTATACTTATTTCTCTGAACCTATCTGAGTTAGAAAAAAATTCTTTCGGATTCTCTTTCAAATTTTCTGCAAAATCTTATCATTTTGAATTCGCCTAACGCTTTCCGTTATTCTTTCTTAGCATTCGCATTAGATATCTTATAGTCAAGAGTGATTTCATTCCTGTTGTTCCCAGAGATGTCATTCCTTATAGTTTTCATATTCCGTCCGTCGTCCGCCGTCAGGTTGTAATCCTGTTAGCTACTCCTTTGGATTTATAATCCTTTTGAGGCAGGGTTAAGACATTTATAAAGGTACTTAAGTCTGGCTTTTAATAGAATATAGGGAGTTTAAGCTTTATCTATTGTTATTTTTATATACATTATTGTTGTTATACATTTTTTCATTTTTAATTTTTTTAATGACAATATTTTTAGTTAATACCATTGATATTGTTTAGAGTTTTGTCATTATTATTTTACTTGTTATTTTTGTTTATTTATATTTATGTTTATTTACATATAAAAATATATATGTATTTTAAAAAAATATATATGGGTCGCGGTAGTCCAGGGTTAGAGCGTTGGACCACTGACCGGAGGGTCCCGGGTTCAATTCCCGGACAAGGTACTCTGGGCACCTGCAGCTCCACCCAAGCTATGTGATTTTTCGGGTACTAGATCATTCTGGGAAACCATAACCGGCGCAGGGAAAGGAACTGGCCCCCTACCCTGATGTGTGAATATTCACATGCCGTCGGGCTTAGTACTGGGTGAACTCTTCCATCACCTGCCCAACCGACCTTCGGTTAGAATTAAAGGTAGATTATCGAGTTTTAAATTATTTTTTATTTGGAATAAAGTAAGGTTTGTGAAACTTAATATGGGTTTAGCATTTAGGTTAGGATATGGGATGCTCAGGTATGGTAATATGTTAGGAAATTCAGTAGAGCCAGGACCTTGATTTCATCTTGGCGTGGCGCATAGCCTTTTTACGTCGTAATGATTTTCTTACATCCGCCTTACAGTAATAAAACTTGGGATGAGGAAAAAGTACGATGGTTTTCACATTCCTAGAGGAGCAATATTTATGATTCAGTCATTTGTGATATGAAAATTACATGACAATATTCATTCATTCAGTATTTTCAAACCTAGGATTGGTTTATTGCAGCCCTCCATTCGCCTCTATTTAATGCCAATTCCCTCAATCCCTGATACCTTCTCTGTTTTACGTCTTTCTTAATTTGTCCTATGTACATGTCTCTTGGTCTTCCTCGTGAAATCTTCCCTTCTATTTTTCCTTCTATTATATTCCTAATCAATCCATTGTGCCTCAATGGGTGTTCAATGCATCTATTTCTTCTTTGCCATAGAGTTCTCCATTTGGTTCTACCCTCTTCTGCTCTTCTATATACTTCCTCGTTTGTTACTTTTTTCTGTCCATTTAATCTTCAGCATTCTCCTCCAACACCATGTTTCAAAGGCTTCTATTCTTCGCTGGTCCGCTCTTCCAGTGTTCCAAGTCTCGGAACCATAGAGTACCATTTTCCACCCGAAAGTCTTGACGAATTGTTTCCTTGTTTCCAGCCTTAGGTTCTTTAAACATATTAATTGTCTCTCATGAAAATATATCGAGTGGTATATCAATCAATGATACACGGGAAGTGGAGATAATTACGAACGAAACATGTCGACGTGGTATCGTTCACTTAATTTTTCAGGAGAGGCTTGTCAGAATGGTTTTGATTTGGCTTCGGGCAAGTTCGTGCATGAGGGAACAATATCGCCCTTTCATTGACTCAATTTACTCCACTTGCGATAATGGAACCAAACAAAGGATATGGAAGAAGAAAATGCGGTCCTGATTCCCAACGGACGTAATCTTCGCTTAAACTGGCTTTCCAAAAATACCTACTGGTCTATGATAGTCACGCGACATTCACCTCAAGGGAAATGACTTGCGTATTGACTGTATTGGAGATAAAATAAAAGGAACGCCGCTGACCTACATTCCAAAGATCCAGTGCCGTCTAATGCTGCTAGTTCTCACGTTTTTAATGGCTGCGATCACCGGATCCACAT
Source organism: Hetaerina titia (assembly GCA_037158775.1). NCBI lineage: Eukaryota > Metazoa > Arthropoda > Insecta > Odonata > Calopterygidae > Hetaerina > Hetaerina titia. The sequence goes on from CM073778.1 coordinate 46,152,164, forward strand.
CAAAATAACCACGGGGTGAAGATTCACAATCGGTGGCGATAGCATTCGCCTCCAAGAGAGCAAGGCATACGCACACAGCGTTGAATATATTTTGCCACCAGTGAGATGAATGCATGAATCGGACGACGTCCAAATGTTGTCCATTTTTACTTTAAAAATTTACACCCTGGTTTTGGTGATCGTAAATTATAATATTAATAATAAAATAATAGCCTTGGGTCGTTTGAAACTTTGTCTATACATTTTATAAGATCTTTTTTTGCCAGTCCTCCTTTTGCCATGGAATTGACATCCAAGCTTCTACGTGTTACCCTTAAAACCATCACTAGGGTGTGTGGTAGGGGGTGATTGAACACCAGATGTACAACATAAAACATTAGGTTTTTCTTAACTTTTAGTTACGAAATATGTGTTTAATAATCCAGATAAGGAATATCCTGGTTACTACAGTACGGTATTTGCCCTTCTCTACCTGTATCAGAGGAGCTATAGGTAAAAAGAAGGTCAACAAGGAAAGTAAAATAAGAAAAATACAAAATATTAGGCTACTAAGTTAAAAAAATAAAAATAATGTTCCCCTTCTAGTTCGGTCGGATAAAGTTATTATTATCCCTTATCGTTCATAGGATAAATGGCATTTTAAATCTTTCTGTTCTACACTTAACCTCTCTACTTTAATTGAAATTATCTCTCCTGCCGTAGTATGCTTGGGCCAATAATAATAATAATTATTATTATTAGGTATCTACCGGTTAAGGTAGGTTTTTGGATGGACACGACCACCAAATAAATATTTTGTGACTCCTAACAAAACCCAATCCAGCAACCTAATCTACATCAGGTCCCTCTTCATCTCTGTGTACTTCTTTCCTCCCTTCATCCCGTCCAACATCCCTATCCTGTTCCTGCCCTTTCCTCGTTTGCCTAACATTCTCCCCTCTATTACCTTCTTCAACATCCCACTGCCGATCAATACGCCCTTCATCCCATTTTTCCTGCCTCCATAGGGTTTCTCTCAACAAACCCCTCTCCTCGCCCACCATCTCTAGTACTTCATCATTTGTTTTCCTTTCCGTCCATTTCACCTTATCCATTCTTCTGCACGCATCAACATTTCTTTGCTTAAACTCCCTACCCAACGTCCCCGTCATCTACTCCCCTTCCTCCTTGTGAAAGCTTTTTTGCCCAGCGCAATTTTTCTCCTTACGTCCCTACTACTTTGACCATGTTGGGCCCCAACACATTTTATGTTCTAAATCATCGCTAAAGAGACATCCTTCCAATAATTGAAAGGGATTTAATATTTAATTTAACCTTGCCTCCATGAGTGGTTCCCAAACTAGTTCCTCTAATAATCTTGATTCGCTACAAAGTTTATCATAACTCCTTATTAAAAACCTAACTTCTCTGAGTATAGGTTTAGGTTTTATGGGTATCTTGGGGTTATTTTTTGTTGAATATCCTTAAAATATTAACCTGCGTTTTTTAAAGCTCACTATGAATGTCTGTGTATTTCTTTAGTTTCCTGTTTGCGTCCAACGATGGAATGTTTATCTTCGTATTTTGGGTCACAAATTTTCCTTTTGAGATTCCGTTCCTTTTTTCTCGATGTGTATAAAAAGTACGAGAACTTATAACTGGCAATCATCACTCGAGAACACGTTCAAAAGAGGTAAGCCTGCAAGTTAAAAGTTTTTTAACACGTGAAAAATTGATCGAGGGGAAAAAATTGAAGAATGATTCTGGATCAGCTTAATTTGTAGAGAGAAAATCAGCTCACAGTAAAATAATGCGAGAAATTTATGAACACGAAGGAAGGAAAATGAATTCCTATGGTACTTTGCGTGGATCTAATAGACTTTTCTGTTTCAAAATGGGCAATAATTATTTCCATTTGTTTATAATAAGTCGATGTGTCCGTTGCGGCAAAATTGTTGAACTAGAAAATCATTAATTTCTTTTTATAACAAAACATGAAATTAATTTTTTTAATGTATTTTGCACTCATATAATATCCGTACTAATAGTGGCGACCTTTGATGCCATTTTAATATTTTAAGTTATCTAGAGCGCACTTACTTAAATGCGCTAAAATTCCAGGAAGTTGACAAAGTCGCCAGTTTTATGGCACGCAGAGTTACTCATTGCGTTGCAATGTGCATATTTTTGTATCTGTTACGAATTTTAAAATATTACTATTGTGGCAATAAAAATTGGTGAGAAAAAATGCATACCATACACGTATATTACGTAAGCGAAAACAGAAACCTTGGCATTACTCGTGAAAGTCAAGTGGCACACCATCTGAACGCCAAGAACACAGAGTGGAAATATTGGAGGGGACTATCTTGCGATCGCAGAAATCGTCCAGAAATGGGTGTAGGGTATTTGAAATGACCTCAACGAGCCGGAATGGCTTAATTGAGAGCACGATTTAAGCTCATGCAGGAACCATTGGGCAAATGACAGCATATAAATAACACACATTAAGCTCCTTGGGTAGAAAATAAATTTCGAAATGTTCCTGTACGTATTTCGCTTCACCAATAAAGCGGAATTTGCGGACGAGTAGAGAGAAAACCAGAGACTAATATTTTAATGATATTATTTTTATTTTGATATTTTAGTACCCTGCAAATCACCATTAGGGTGTGTGTCAGGGGGTGAATACACATCAGACTAATTTTACCCGAACATGGCCCTACCGCTGACGGACAGTGTGATTCTGATCCTTTATCGTTTGTGGAGAAATTTCATATTAGATCCATTAGTTCCACACTTAATCTTTCTAATCTTATTGACATGATATTTCCTACCGTAGTACGATGGGGGTAATAATACATTTTCAACGTCACTGCTAAAGAGACCTCCTTCCAATTTATCCAAGAGATTTAATTTGCAATTTAACCTTCGCTCCATGAGTGATTCCTAGCCTAGCTCCTTTAATATTTTGGACACGCTACTCCGTTTATCATAACAACATTTTACAAATCTAGCTCCTCTTTGCTGTACGCGATCAAATGCTGCAGTCAATCTAACTTTATGAGGATCCCATGTACTTACTACATATTCTAAATTAGACCTAACCAGTGGAAGATTACATTTCTCTTTGACCCTTTCATCACATTAAACCATTACTCTTCTAATAAATCATATTTTTTTTATCTTGTCCACATACTCCCATTCACCTTCACCCCACCCGGCACAGGGGGCGCAGGGCGTTAGGCCTTCAGACTTACTAGATATAGTTTTTTTGGGAGTTTAATCTTGTATACCCCTATTTCATACGGCATGTACCTGTTATTTTCTTAGACATTCCCCCTTTCTGTGCCCTTACGAATAGTGCGCGGGCAAAACGAAAACTTGAATCTATCAGTTCGACAATCTAACTCCCTAATTTTATAGCAATTCTAGGCCCTACCAATATAATTAGGGGGCCTGATTATATCTATAATGTCGGATGCAAAACCACTCGCTTTATATCTTTGTAATAAGTTTAATCTATGTTAACAAAAAAATGCCGAGACCGTAAACTTAATCAAATCCAGCCTCACGCTAGCCCAGCCCAACGAAAAGAAATATATTAAACTTCCCTTCCACCCAGAGTCCACCAAAGGGTTAGAAACCATTTTCAATAAACATAATTTCAAACCCTCGTTCTCATCCAATAACAAACTCAGACAATTACTTGGAAACCCTAAAGATCCCATAGGAAAAAGGTTTATGGTCTCGGCATTTTTTTGTTTACATCGATGCACCACCGTAGCTACGTTCCTTGTAAGTATAGTTAAGGTTTAGCCCTCCGTCTTGCGAACACCTTCGATTATGTAAGTTGGTAAAGTTTGGCCGTGTTTTCTATTGTTTAAGAAATGCATTACGGTACATTTTTTCGTATTTAATTCAAGTCCCAATTGATCACACCATTTTTTAATGTTGTTCAAGTCAGTTTGTAGTGATTCACGATCTGCGTCATTCGCTATTTCTCTGGAGATTTCAGTGTCATCGGCAAAGACTCTTATGCTGCTTCTTATTTTACTGGTGATGTCATTAATGTGTATAAGGAATAGTAGTGGTCCTATGACGCTACTCTGTGGGACGCCGGATGTTACTTACACGTAGTTATCACAACCCTTTGTTTGCGATCGGTAAGGAAGTCCCGAAACCAGTTTTTTACTTCGTCATTTTCCTTATCATTGCAACTTGTGAATCAATTTAGCCTGTGGGACTTTATCAAAGGCCCTTTTGAAATCTTAAAATATCGCGACTACTTGTTTGTGCCCTTCCCTCAATTGTAGAACGTCGTGTATAAAAAGTCCCAACTGCGTTTCACATTATCTCTCCTTTCTGAATCCGTGTTTTTTGTTGGATAAATAGGTCGTGAGTGTCGAGGAATGTCATGACGATACTAACAGTAATGTTTTCCAAGACGTTACATGAGAGAGAGGGTAACGATATTGGTTGGTAATTATCGGGGTCTTGTTTATTTCCGCATCTGAAAATTGGTGTGACGTTGGTCATTTTCCAGTCCAGCGGAAGAACACCTTCTGAAATCGATTTGTTTAGCATGTATTTTAAAAAAAGGCCCAATTTCCGTCGTGAGCCCTTTCAGTACCCTTGCGGGAATATCCTCTGGTCCGGGTGATTTATTAATTTTTATATGAAAGAGTTGTTTCGTGATTCTTTTGCGCCTAATTGTAACGTCACCCATCTTTGCGAAAGGTGTGACGTGGCCTTCACTGGGTGTTTCTCTGTCGTTAGTGTACACACTTTGAAAGAAATCATTGTAATTGCAGCAATTTCAGAGCGTAAAAATTATTCGCTCAGATCGGGATGACTTTTACGCTCTGAAATTGTTGCGATGAAATGCATGTTTAGCGGATGACTCAGTTAAAAGTTACTCTTGCGGCATCTCCCGCAGTTTCTTGAAAAATCATTGAAAGCTTTCGATTTTCGGGTGCTGTCTGTATGTATTTTACCATTGCTGCCTATGAGGGACTCATGGTTGGAAGTTTTCCCTGAAATTCCTTAACGTACGACCATGATGCCATAAGGTCATTCTCCAAAGTATTCGAACAGAATTTTTCTTTTGAAATTGACTAAGGCGCTTTGCATTATTTTCTTGGTTTCCCAACGATGTGTTAAGCGTTGTCTTTGTGCACTTTCAGAAGAGGTTCCTAGGCCTTTTTTCAAAGTTTTTGTTTTGTATTTCGAGTGCAATTTCTTTTGTTGACTAAAAGCCCTCCTAACCTCGCTGTTGTTCCATCGTGGTTCGTCATTATATTTATTTTTGGTGGCATGGCACTGCGTCTAATTAATCCCAATAATTGTGTCTATATGGCCTCAGTCCCAGCGTTGAGCGTTTCCGTTATGTGTAACTGTAGGCTTTTTCTAAGACATGCGGCAAAATCCTTTTAAGTTTGAATCAAGCTTTTTTCTCAAATAGGTATACCTTTTGTTTGGGTTTAACGATTTAGTTTTCCAAAACGGATGTCTATTACAATTGCTTTGTGGTCACTTATTCCTTACGTTAGATATGTATGTGTGATAAATCTGGGATGGTTTATTAAACAAAGATCTAGAATGTTGTTTCCCCTGGTTGGTGTTCTTGTTATTTGACTCATTGTGTTGGCAGTGAGCACATTAAGGGTAGCATCGCATGAATCGTGGTTTCTCAGAGCGTTATTAATGCAGTATTTGTCCTAGTCCTTTGAAGGAATATTAAAATCAACCCCAAATATAATATCGCTTTTCGTGCTCTTGCGGATAAAATGGGTTATTTGGATATTTAAAGTCTTTGTCACATCTGAAGTAGAATCGGGTGGCCTGTAAAATAAGCATACGTGTATTTTTTTCTGGTTATTTCTCTTCATTGTGAACTAAACGCTCTCAATCTGGTCATCAAATTTTTGCGCATAGCATTTTAAAGTATTTTTAATGACAATGAATACTCATTCATTTCTGTTTACCCTGTCTCGTCTGTATATACTCGTATTGTAATCTAAAGGGAAAACTTCGCCGTCATTAACATCCTCCATAAGTTAGTTCTCCGTTCCCAAAACTGCAAGTATGTCCGTATATAAACTTCGGAGTGTATGTTCGATCTCGGCTCTTTCGTTTTTGATACTACGACAGTTTAGTATTATTATGTTGATCCGTTTCTCTACCAGCTGTTCCTTTAATTTTGGCTTAACTAGTTCACCACGAGTATAGAGGGGGTTTTTCCTTTCATGGTGCACTTTAATGATTGCTAAGTCTGTTTTCTCGTGTCGGTTTTGTTTTCCATGCATTTTTCCGCTGATACTGTTATAGCATTCATTAGCAACATCAGAATTAAATCTTCGAAGCAACTTATTTTGAAACTTATCGGAATCTCTTTCCGAATCGCTAAGCTGTGGCGAATGTATTAGGGACCCACTAAATGACCTACTCATTGACATACTATCTATTCTTAAATAGTTCTACAGTGGACGAGTATTCTATCCGCTACCTTACTTGCCACCTCCGCCGTGTAATGGACCCCAGATCGGTCGCGGGGAGTCCTGCACGACGGTTGGTCTCCTAGCAGAATCGCCAAAGTATCTGATTAATGCCTTCCATTCGGCTTCAAATCGGAGACCCACGATACTCCCTCGGAATAATACTGTAGACCGTTAATCCTAGCTTTACACCCTGGATGCCCTGAACATGCTTCACCTCGGAGCTACAGTCCTCGGAAGACGCAAATAACTACAAGCCACTAATAAAAAGAGACGTTTCAGGCGTGATATGGTGGAATATCATGATTAATTAAAATTAGCAATTTTCCACAAAATAAAAGTTTATTAATGCGACCGGTTTCAATACAAGTACATCATCTTCTGGTAACAGTCATATTCTCGTTGTCTATTATGTATGCTGAAAAGCAAGTAAGGGGAAAAAGGGGGGGAAAGAGGGAGGGGAGAAGGAACGTGGGCAACGTGGGTGACAATGGGGGTGGAGAAAGGTTTCGGGTGAAGAGAAGGGGTGAAAAATTAACACAGCCCGGAAAAACCTCGTAGCTGGCTGGAAGGGTTGTCCCGTTGAGGGTGGACTCTCTGTGCGCCGCCAAGCTCCTAGGGCCGTGGAGAAAGGGGGACCGGGGTTTTACCCCCGACCGCGAAGATATCCTTGCACAAAGAAGTGTGCGAAAATCGGGGGTAAAACCCCGGTCCCCCTCCTCCACGGCCCTAGGAGCTTGGCGGCGCACAGAGAGTCCACCCTCAACGGGACAACCCTTCCAGCCAGCTACGAGGTTTTTCCGGACTGTGTTAATTTTTCACCCCTTCTCCTCACCCGAAACCTTTCTCCACCCTCATTGTCACCCACGTTGCCCACGTTCCTTCTCCCCTCCCTCTTTCCCCCCCTTTTTCCCCTTACTTGCTTTTCAGCATACATAATAGACAACGAGAATATGACTGTTACCAGAAGATGATGTTCTTGTATTGAAATCGGTCGTATTAATAAAATTTTATTTTGTGGAAAATTGCTAATTTTAAGTTAACAAGCCACTAAGATTACCACCGTACTATTCCAAACTAGCATAAAACAGCACAAAAACTAGCTAACTTAACCACTTCACTAGATTTTAGCTAAAACCACGCTGGACTTTACTACGGAAGAAACAAGCTCAGATGTACAGATGTAAATTCAGACACGCGGGTAGGATCAGGTAGGGTCAAACCGGTTCTCAGGAGCGATTTCCAAACACGTCCGTTCTCGTCAAGAGTAAGGAAGATAGTCGGTCGCGCTAAGGGTTATCGTGGTCAGTAAGGATGTGTCCATACTTTTTTTAACATCTTTCCCCAGTTCGCTCATTGTAGGAGGGAATGTATTGGTACGCATTAGCAAAGCAATGCAGATTAAAGAAGTTGTGAATCAAAATTTAAAGAGAGAATACCAAATGATATTCTTTCTCCAAGTGGCTAACCAGCGGGAGACCGCAGCAATATCTTCCTATTGAAATATCTGCGAAGTTAAGGGCGTGATTTTACGTTCCTTAGCATAGAAACACCTCGTTCTGAACTCTGGCGTAACTACCTCCATGGTGATTTTTTAATTCTGTGTTCGGATCGACAAGGACAAGAGCTGAACAATCTCTTGACCGAATTCCACTCATCGGCAATTATCCCTCTTTATCAAGCGAGTATATCTTATCCTTAGAAGGAGGTAATGAATGGGGGAAGGTGGTGAGCTGGGACAACGTTTGCCTTTCTCAGAATCTAATACTGATTTCACTCTTAATGGTGATCATGGAAATATCTGAGAAGGCACCTGAGGCGAACATAAAACATTTTCCAAGATCAAGCAGAAATTCAGTGGAAAATATTGAATATCAAAGTGTTTTTGGTCAAACCGAAACACCTTTTGCGAAAAGAAAATTTTGGTCAATATTCTTCACATAAACGAATTCAGAAGATGAATCGAAAGTAGCAAGAACAAAGAAAAAAATGTTATCCTATTTTTTTAGTTTAAGCATTCGTGGGTAAATATAATTGAAATTAAATTGAAACCATTTGGAATTGAAACAGAAATAATTTATGCTTCGTAAAACTCTTTACTTTTTGGAATAGCCGTATTCCAAAATGGAGATTGCGAAAATCACGACAAGAACGTTCAGTCTGCCGTGATTTGCCCGCCTCGAATGCAGAGTGGGATTAATGTGGGAGAGGGTGTAGAAGGGGGTATTCGAGAGTCGAGGGAGGGCCCCCGGGGGGCGGCGTGGGTTGTAGGCGCCGGTGAAGGGGCGTAGCTGGTGGTTCCGCTTGAGCGAGCAAGAAAAGACGGGAATACTTTCGGCAAAGCCCGTGGAGACAGACGGTGACAGTGCGGTAAAATCGGTCGATTTGCACTCGGTCCATTTCCATGGTTCCATGGACCATCAATTATATATAATCCCTGAACGTGCAATGCTCTTAAGTGTTTCCCGGTGTTTGGCCATCTTAGCGTCGTATCCCGTGAAACATGGTGATTGTCATATCGAGTTTCGGTGCTTGAGACTAAGGGCGGCGTTGGAGACGACTTGGGAGGTAAGACTAAGTGAACACGATGTACCAACTCGAAAGGGGACCAGTTGTAATCAAGGATGTAAACAGTGACCGAAACTCTGGTTGTAACCCTGTCCATAACGGTTTAGTAACCGGTTATGACTTCAGTTACACTTTTTTGTTACAATTAAAATTTCGGTGTAGGTTAAGATATTGATTGTAGTTACCATGTCTGTCAGGGTAACAGTTCCGGTTACAGCTATAGTTTCGGTCAAGGTTACAGTTGCAGTTTTTTTTACACTTATGGTTTCGCTTTAACGTACAGTTATGGTACCGTTAGTAGTGACGAATACGCAAAACCACGAACCAACATTTCTTCAGCCGACATAGACTGAAACAGGACTGAAACCAATAAATAACAAGGACAATGGGACACAACTAATGGGTTATATTCAGTTTCTTCACCTCCAAAAATTATTTCATATTTTCGGACATTTTCCTTCATGTCCTGCAAGATCCAAACCTACTCATTCCTCGCACGTTAGACCAAGGCCTATACGTGAGCTAGGCTAGGTCTGCTGTAGTACAATTAACACTGGGCATGAAGGGTATTTATAAGGTAAGAAGATTTTAGTTTGGGGCACAAATGATTTGTAGGAAGTTAATTTGTGCCCAGTTTGTCTCACTTCCAAAAATGTATGCCAAAGCAGCGTGGAGTCCTTTTTCAAATTCTTCATTGGAAACTGAAAAAAACATTCCATTGCTAAACAGTTCCGCATTGGATGATAGAGAATTGTCTACATCGATTTATGTATTTGCGAATGCGTTGACAAATTAATTCATTCCGTTGTTTAGAGTATATATGAATAATTTAAAATGAAAGAAGTAATTGGGGAACTCCACACGAACTTTCTTGAAATACGACCTAGGTTTCGACGCTAGATGTCATCATCAGATCTGATGATGACGTCCAACGTCGAAACTAAGGTCGTGTTTCAATAAAGTTCGTGTGTAATTGCCAAGTTATTTCTTTTATTTTAAATTTGTTGCATCAAGTCCATAAACTTAGGCTAGAGACAAGAAATTTCTTAAACGAGTAAAATAGCGTGTCGGTAATATAGTGTAAATACCTTCATTGGATCGAAGGGTAACCTTAGCCGGAACGGAAAGTACTTGGAACGTTTTTCCGGGACTCTTGTTTTCCTCAGCACTTGTTCTTTTGTGCTGAAAGCATTCCCAGATGTCGAACCAGTTAAGTACTGAAACGTCGTTTCCCTAACCGTCGGTTCTCGTACCGAAAGTGAACGCAAAAGTCCGTGATCGAAAAATTATTTTTATGAATGTTCACGGTACCGCAGTGTTACTTAAACCGATGCTGAATGAAGCGAAACTGTTTTTCATCCCCAATTGTGGTGGACTAGTGATTAAAAATCCACCCCTTCCCACCCTGACGCACGGACACTCACCCCTCTCCACGACCTGGAACCGGATGTGGATATCCTCCGCGGAATCCTGCGCTTTGGCAACGCAAGTCCACTCCCCCACGTCTTCCGCCCGAATAGACGGGATGCTGACAGCGCAGAATCCGGCATCCAAGTCGCCCACGGCTCTCACCCCGTGCAGCCACGAAGTCCTGCCACAGAGAAGGATCAATTGAAAAGTTAAAAATTCTGGTCAAAATTAATGAAGAGCCATTCTATCAATGCCTTAATAAAACATTTTGTGAGTCACTTCAAAAAAGTGTTGAGCCATCAAGTTCGATTTTCAAATCAATTTTTAAATTCTCTAACTTGTGTCTCTCTGAAGAGCTAATGATAAATTTAGGTTGTTAAAGCCCTTGAAATTTTGATGAAAGTCTTATTTGCGGTATCAGAGGCTCAGGGGTCACAAGAGGTTCTCGGGTAGGAAAAAAATTCACAAATCCCCCTCTTCCTGTAAAAACATTAAGTGCATTCATCTTAGAAGCATGTCGACCGATTAGTGAACGTAAATATAGGCATATAATATGTTGCTACTTCCTCAGCAGCGATGTTAAACGGATCGAGCAAAAATCCCATTCGCACTTACCTGTGAACGTCCGGATGCCGAGAATCAATGACGGTGACGATGGAATAGTCCGGTCTCTCGAAGCGACAGTGCTCCAAGGCCACTCCCATCACACTGCGGCAGCGAAATTCAGCTGGGTAGCCCCTTGAGACATCTCCCTTCACTTCCGCCACCAGTTGCTTCTCTGTAAGGATACGGGAGTACCACAAGGGCGCGAAGTGTGGCCGCTCAATTTCCGAGCGATGGTGGATGCAAGAGAAGCATGTACGTTCAGTTGGTGAAGTAGCAAATTACACGGTGTAGTAAAGTAACTCTAGGTACTAAGGAAATTAAATTAAGTAGTGAATAATAATATCGCTAATTGTTATTTATTTTTAAAGTATATTAAATATAAAAGTGTAAAAATCATAAATCGCTCCATATATCTTCAGATAAATGTTAGTTCCTATCTTATACAAAGAAAAGGCAGCCACATGTGAGGACTACACAAGAATAAGTTTAACCTTGCGTGTAGATGAAGAGGTTCTCAGGATCATCAGTAAGAGAATGGAGAGCAAGGCAAATAATTACTTAGGGGATGATCAGTTTGGGTTTAGGAAGGGATTAGGTACACGCGATGCCATTGCAGTAATGAGATCACTAGTCGAGAGGAATATAGAATACAATCAGGACGTATTTGCCTCTTTTGTAGATTTCGAAAAACCGTTTGATAGAGTGAATTGGGAAAAATTAATGCGTGTATTGCAGAAAATGGGAATGGATTGGAGGGACAGGAGACTGATCCGCAACCTGTACGTGTCTCAGACTGCTCAGGTGCGGGTGGGGAACGGAGAGTCCGGATGGGCAGTGTTAGGAAGAGGGGTTAGACAAGGTAATTATCGTCACCCGTGTTTTTAACGTAGAGGAACTGGTTCAGCAGGCATGGGAAGAACAGGAGATAGAAATGAATCCCGGTGGAGAATTAATATAGTCATTTCGGTTTGAACTTGATTAAGCCTTATTTTGCCAGTTAGCCCAGGAGTTCCAAGCATTTCAGAACGCATTGGAAATAAAGTGCGATATGTATGGAATGAATATATGTATATATGAATATATGAATAATCGACATGTAGCTTTTATCCATACCAGGCATTGATATTCTTTTTTTGTTCACGTTAAAATTTAATTTCATGAAATATGACTAAAGCCATCAGTAACTGAAGCTGAAATATGATGTTTTCATAGTAATCTAGCAATAATACTGGTAGCTCCGGAAGTATCCGAGGGTGGAATTGCAACATATGGAAGGTCCCTCTCTCTCCAAAATCTTTCTGTGTAATGAAAAACGTTAGACTTCTCGAGCCTTCTCCGGTTTTGCTGAAAAAGATGAATAAACCCAGATTCAATAAATAAATATAATTTAGTCAAATTGAGAAAGGTGGTCACTGAAGCAGGAAGATAGACGTAGATTGGAGGTTTTGAAATGTGGGTGTGGAGAAGAATGGAGAAGGTGAAATGGACCGAAAGGAAAACAAATAAGGAAGTACTGGAGATGGTGGGCGAGGAGATAGGTTTGTTGGGAGAAATCCTATGGAGGCAGGAAAAATGGATGAAAGGCGTATTGAGCGGTAGTGGAATGTTGAAGAAGGTAATAGAGGGGAGAATGTTAGGCAAACGAGGAAAGGGCAGGAACAGGATAGGGATGTTGGACGGGATGAAGGGAGGAAAGAAGTACACAGAGATGAAGAGGGACCTGATGTAGAGTAGGTTGCTGGATTGGGTTTTGTTTGGAGTTACAAAATATTTATTTGTTAGTTGTGTCCATCCAAAAACATACCTTAACCGGTAGATTACCTAATAAGAATATGAATGGAATAAGAATAAATGGAAACAAAACGTAGGTTATGCTTTTTTCGAGAAGGAGATTAAATGATAGAATTGGAGCTAATAAAATAGAACAGGTGGACTTGTTAACGTAGTAAAGGCCGGCGGATAAGCAGGTCATGTTCAGAGGATCATCAACCTGATGAGTCATAAGCAGAAATAAAGCTTTTTGGAGGAGCTATATACTGGAGAAAAACAAAAAAAGAAAGCGCATTTAGCGAGTTACGACAATAACAGAGACAAAGAGGTATCTGCTGAAGAATATAGCGTGTCTTAACGTTTAGGTTAGGACCAAGTGGCGTTTTGAAAATGTGGCATTGCTATAATACAGGCTTGAAAAGCTGTACTAGGTGTTGAACCCGAATGGCGATACTGTATTCTCTGTAAATACCTTGGTAATTAGGAACCATCTTAAATTAAGAAGCTGACAGATATGCAGGGCAAATTCATAGGACCGTCAAAATCGATCGATACTTGCAGAGGGATACCAAAAAAAGATTTCGGTAGAGAATGAAGATAAATTCAGAGACGAATAGTTGTTCGTTAACAGTAGAGTTTGCATCGAAGGCGTTACATACATAGGAGGTGAGTGGTCATAGTAACCTCAGCGAGGAACTTGGGAGATTGGGAGGACTTGGATATTGTCCAAGATGCAAGTTTAAAATCACCACAAAACTACATTTCTGGCTGTTATAGCCAGACAAATGTCGAATCCCCATGTAGAGATCGATACTTTTGGATATCGTCGACGGGAGGAGGGTTTCCTTCGGATGATAATCCTTCTCTCTGATCACATAGAACACTCACCGTGCACGTGAGCTCGGATGGGTAGGGCGACTGCATCGCCGTAGTCGATGCTCACCACACACTCCCATTTGCCGGAGTGTTCGGAGGCGATGGCGGCTTTCACCTGGAGGCCGCAGTCTCCCAGTCGCTCCCCTCTGCCGTACGGCTGGAACGGCGAGCCGTTGGCGGCTTTCCTGGGTGGCACAGTTGCGTTTCCGTCGGGGAGGCGGATGAGGCAGAGGGTCAGAGGGGCGTCGGCTGAGCAACCGATGACCAGTGAGTCGCCGGACATAACCTCCAACCCGACTTCATCGCCAGAGTTGTCAGTTGTGCTTCGGATGGTGTTCTTACGTGGTATCCAGGTCCTCAGGGTCTTCAACTTCTCTTCCCTCGTCCGACTGGCTGCAGGAAGAAATCGCAGTAGCGTCTTTATTTTCATTTCCATATCCGCAACACTTGCAAGATAGCTCATACGCTCAAGAAACTGATCTTTAATTACGTGAGAAGGAGGTGCAATATGAAGCAATTACTTGGGTTCCATGAGTACGAATTCTAATGATCGTTGCTACTTTATATATTTTCCGTGATGTTGGCATGGTTCAAAATAGGTAATAATGCAACTGTTCATAGCTCATAATTGCCCAAGGTAGTATTTGTTCGATAACACATTTACCATTGCATTAAAATATACGTAAGACATCTAATAATTGAATGCTTGAATATTTTATCTTTACATAGGTGGCGAAACTCAAATAGCGAATTGCTGCATATACCTTAGGAACTTGAGCTCATACCAATATGTTCTACAAATTTATGATTGATTTCTTAGCCTCATCGCAATGTTCACACTGAAACAGCCTATCAAAAATCTTTTGCTCCCGATATGTTTAGTAGTTATCGTTATGAGATTTTGTTTCACTTTTACCCAATTCAACTATTATTCGCACCTACCTACTCTTACGCTATATATAATCTAGAAGATCTGAATGTTACGGAAGCTAAGGTAGTAGCTCCCCACTCAGAAGGTCCAGGTTCGAATTCCTAGGTTGCAAAATTTTTCAGTGGAATCTCAATCCCCACCTTTGAGTGCATTGTAGAGATCACTTTAGTAGTGGGCAACGTCTTCGTCGGATGGAGTGTTAAACTTTGTGATCCCCTCGGAGTCTTTCGTTATTGGAATAGGCTAATGCCGGCGAAGCTTTTCTGTTCAACCTTCCTTCTTTCCTAACACATTCTACCCCGAATCACGCAAATAACCTGTTTTTTTGCGGCTCCCTATTGTGACCGTTCTCTTAGAAATCCCTTGGCTATTGCTAAGATCGTATGACATGTACCAAAGTGTGTAGCAGTTAATGCAAAATGAAATACTCAACTTGTTAAAGATATTAGCGCTCAAAAGGAAAATGAAAGGACTTAAAATATGTAAATAAAATATCCAGAAGTAAAAGTTGTCAAAGAGTAGGTAGACAGACGTATCTCACTATTCATTTTTTATTTTTTTTTATTTGTTGTGGATATATTGCGCAAAGTAATGTTTTCTATTGCGGTAAATGATAATGACTACAAAACGGCAATCACTACCTTCTTTTCCATTTCCGTGTTCCTTGCATGTCTTCTAGCTGTCACATGACCTCTGTATCGACCTGTTATGGTTTTCAATGTACACTCTCCGCTCTCATGCACCATTCTTGGGTGTAAGCTGGGAGGCCCTTTCAGGTTGCTTGAGACCCTTTCTTAGGTTCTCCAGCAAGTTCTGGGGATCGAGTCCTCTCTGTCTCTGGGAGCCATCGTTAATGCCATCCTTGGCCATCTGGAGGCAATCTGGGTGCTTTAACCTAGAGGCCGATCTCCTATGGAGTTCGCAAGACTATCATCGCTACATCCTAACATTGCCTCATAACGTTTCTAGTACACGGGCACTAGTTATTACGAAACATTTCCTCATATTCATAAGCTAAATTGGAAATGGTACACTACCTACCTTCTCTCTAAATGAAGATAGATTCAAACACTCATTCCTTCCCATAACAATCAGAAATCATAATAGCAAGGGACCAAAGTCACTTTAGAAATATTAAAAACATTTAAATTACTAGTCGGAACAAAATTAAATATTACAAATATGTTATGTGTGTCTGTAGGTGCACGTGTATGTTAGTTGGTAGTTGGTGTGATTGCATGTGTGTGGGTTTTAAGGGTTTTTGCATGAATCTATACAATGTTTTGTTTGTGGCTTGCATAAATTTGTGCCTTTTTCATGCTTTTTTTCTTAATTACATCTACATCTACTCAATACCCCGCAAGCCGCAGCAAGGGCGTGTGGCGGGGGATGCTAAGTAGGTGTAGATGCAAATCCCACTCACCCATCCCGACTTCGAGGTATCCCCCTCTTAGGTCCCACGGGTCGATGGAGCTGATGTATGCCTCACAGCGCCATAGGCCGATTTCCTCGGGTTTTAAGGGCTGCTCCACGCTCAGGCCACAATCCCCGCTCCGCAGACCTCGCCCAAAGTAAGAATACCTAGGGGAAAGAGAGAGAGAGAGAAATATGTGGGGAGAGAAGTCCGGGATTTGGACAGCTCTCGGCTGGGGTCGCTGTACATTGCGATGAATTTTTCCCTTCGACCGGTGCTGCATACCTCGCTCATCCGTCGTTTTCTCTTAAGCGCGCTCTAATTCCTGGATAAGCTACATGATACAGGAAACTTACTTACTCTCCATCTCTATCGCTATCCCGGTCAAGGCGAATGATGTTTTTACACTCTGTAATTGTTGCATTGTAATGAACATTTAGCGGATGACTCCGCTAAAAGTTACTGTCGCGCTATTTCTGCAGTTTCTTGGAATATCTCATAGAGATTAGATATCGTCTTGAATACTGAAATTTGGCTAACGGGTGATATAAAACAGATGGCGAGGTTTTTCCTATTCGTAACATTACTTACAGAAGAGAAAGACTGCTAATTGCTTGGGTGAAAGAGTATTTATCGCAGTTAATTCACAATGCAGAGATTAACATTATGAATACGACGGTAACTAAACGGAATGGGTGTGCTGTTAGGTCAGGAATTATGATAAAATAAGCTTATTAATACGTTCACTTCCCAGTTCACGTGATTCCATTATGTATACTTTCTTTCAACTCTATGACTTGAGTTCCAAACCTTTCACCATCGATAGTAACAACATTATAATAGTCTGCCAGCTACTTAAAACTGTCGACCATAAATCCGGAAAGCTGTTTGCTTAAGATAGTAAAAAAAATTGCGATTCATAAGAAAAATGTCTGAATATATTACCTAAAGTCTCCAGGTCTCTTAGGGGATTTAGGTTGGGAGTTACTTGAAATACGAAGAGAACAAGCGAGACTTGGGACTTTTAGAAAGATTAAGAACCAGCGAGTTTAACGACGACACAAAAGGAATTATAATGGCCCCACACTACTTAGGTATATTAGAACACAAAGATAAAATAAGGGAGGTAGATTCCAATAGAGATAGATTCAAATACTCATTCTTCTCGAGAACAATCAGAAATCATAATAGTAAGAAACCGAAGTCCATTTATAAATATTAAAAACATTTAAGTTACCCGTCGGAACAAAATTAAAAATCCAAAGATTGTACATGTGTATGTTTGATGGTAGTTTGTGGGTTTGCGTGTGTGTGAAAGGGTTGGGGCGAAAGGGTTCTTGCATGAATGCTTACCATGTTTTGTTTGTGCACTATAAATTTGTGGCTTCTGCATGCGGTTTTTTTCTAAATTACGGGTAGTACCGTAACACCCCCTGCCACACGCCCTGCGGCGGCTTGCGGGGTAGATGTAGATGAAAGTCTAGTTAGACCAAACAATTAAATCGCTGTTAAACACAAGTTAATAGCATATTTACTATATTTGCGATTTTTACTCCAGAGATTACTACTAACGGAAATGGTGGAAAAAGCAAAACTCAAGGCGAATGATTTTTACTCTCTGAAATTGTTGCATTACTCCCCTTTATTGTTTAGGGAGGTTTTCGTTGAACAAAAATCATTGCGTCATTCTCAGAATGGTGGCGGTCAAATTTAATTATTCCATGAATCACGTTAGAATAAAAGGGATAAGAGTATAATGCATAATATATTGACAAAGACCTAACCATAGGCATGGTGAAGCAAGGGAAATGGACAAAATAAGGTTAACTAAAGTGACTGGAGAGGTAAGAGACAGTGACTGGCATAGCTATCGACCGAATAACACTTTGATGAGTCACGTGCTCATTCACGTCACTCGTCCAGAACTCTCACCAGCCCCATAATCATATGACGGTTAGTTATCCCAGGTCGGATTTAAAGTTGGGGTCAATCAGAAGAAACGTAACTTAGATTCAAGTCCACCAATTTTTTTTGCGATTGATCGATTAACCAAAAAATGAAATAAAAATCATCATCCATCTTTGTTGATGATCGGGTGTAATGGTCATCTCTTTAACGGTTATCAAAACACGATCCACACCGTCGGAGATTGATGGGAGTCAGTTTTTCCTTCGTATTGCACGTGGCAAAGGGGTTATCTCTGAAGGTCAGGGATCGAAACTTGGAGCCTGGGTTTTCTGACCCTGACTACTGGTTCGAGTGGTCAGAGCCTGTAGATATACCTGCCAGAGGCGAGTCCGTCCCTGGGGTACAGAGTTCCCCCACCGGGCATCACGAATTTACACACGTCCACAACCCCGTTGGCCAGGTAGTTGCAGTGGAGATTGAGGGCAGGTTTACTGCTTCCCGAGGATGAACTGGCGTTCCTCCACGCAAATCCTACGTCTTGGTCACTGGGCAGCGCTGTACACGAGAGAAAAAAACTTCATTTAGAGACACGATTGAGTGCGCACAGCATTTGGGGAAACGATATACAAATAGAAGGAAAGGACGCTTCAGTCGACCTAAGTCTGGGATCAAAACCATTGCCTCAGTAGATGCATCAAAACCGCAAGTAACCATTTGAGAACACTGGGATGAAAAGTTTGAAAAATTTTACATTTGCATAAACATAAGCAAAAGAAAATTCATTTATGACTAGGTATCAGTTGTAAAAATGCTCAATAATGAATTTAACGAACATCATGGAAGGGATATTTGTCCATACAAAATCGTATCTTCGTATCCCATTCTTCGTCAAATATACTAATGAAATATATGAATGAACGGGAGTTCAAGGTTGCGAACTAGAATCTCAATAGGTCTAGTAAAGTTAAGTACCCGGTCAAAGTTGCAGAAGAAGACGCTGTGAATGATCTTCATGCACAGCTATTAGTTCTTATAGATTTGCCCTCGTTATTCAGTCACATCTTTTGAAGCTTAAACACTAGCTTCACACTAATGGTTTAGCTATAGTTTACCTCGCTGATATTTCATCATTAGTATATAAGGCTTTCTCAAGGAGGAGGGAGTTAATGACGGGGACGTTGAGTAGGGATGTTAAGACAAGACTCGTAAAAACTCTGATATGGAGCGTAGCTATGTACGGCGCGGAAACGTGGTCGCTGAAGCAGGAGGATAGACGTAGATTGGAGGCTTTTGAAATGTGGGTGTGGAGAAGAATGGAGAAGGTGAAATGGACCGAAAGGAAAACAAATGAGTACTAGGGATGATGGGTGAGGAGAGGGGTTTGTTGAGAGAAATCCTATGGAGGCAGGAAAAATGGATGAAAGGCGTATTGAGCGGTAGTGGAATGTTGAAGAGGGTAATAGAGGGGAGAATGTTGGGCAAGCGAGGTAAGGGTAGAAACAGGATAGGGATGTTGGACGGGTTGAAGGGAGGAAAGAAGTACACCGAGATGAAGAGGGACCTGATATAGATTAGTTTGCTAGGTGGGGAGTCACAAAATGTTTATTTGATAGCTGTGTCCATCCAAAAAAAACCTACCTTAAACGGTAGATTACCTAATAATAATAATAATATAAATCCTAATATTGGTTTAGTGTAGCCCTCCATTTTTCTCTAATGAGTTAATTCCCTATCCCCCTGAGAGCTTCTCTGTTTAACGTCCTTCTTAATTTGACCAATTTCCTTGTCATTTGATCTTCCTCGTGTGGTCTTCCCTTCGATTTTCCTTTGCACAAGTACAGGGTACGGCAACATAACTTCCTTTTTTAAAGGTGTTTTGCTTTATAAAAAAGGAAGCTATTTTTCCGCGCCCTGTATTATGTTTCTAATTAATCCATTATGCCTCAAGGTGTGTCCAACCCATGAAGTTCTTCGTCAAATTTCAAGTAACTGCGGGAGATTCCGCAACAGTAACTTTTAACGGAGTCATCCGCTAACATGTATTTCAATGCAATAATTTCAGAGTGTAAAAAAACATTCAACTTGACTAGGATTCGAACCCGGATCCCTCGATATTCGGCCGAGTTCTTTATTATTTATTACCTGAATGTTGTATATATTGATGGATGTCTGTAGAGTTGTTACCTGAATATGACGTTGGACGTCGAAAACCGGGTCGTATCGTAATAAATTTATGTGAAATTACAAAGTTATCATTTTTTTCATTTCCGATATGAATCGCTTTCACAAAGTCACGCCGATTACCATTAATTATTATTTATTGTTTGTTTTTTGTACTATTTATTTATTTTTGAATAGTTCTTCGACGCTGAGTTTTCCATATAGTCCTTTCCTCTTCTACTACCCCAATGTCCTGTCGCTTTCCTCTTCTCCTGTCGGTATATTTAATCTTTAGCAATCTCCTCCGACACTATATTTCGAAGTCTTTTATCGTACTCCTCACTGGTTCACGTTACATATTTCTGATCCCTAGTTCCATGCTCCATACGAACGTTTTGACGCACTGTTTTCCTGTTTACAACTACATATGGTTCTTTGAACATAGTACGTAATTGCCTCATGTTCATTAACGCCTTCATAGCTTTAATGTCAGGTCAAACCTTATCCATCCAAGTTGATATTTTTGGATTCGTAATGCACATTAAAGTCCATAATTGATTAACAGAGTCATCATCAGGAATTTTGGGATATTTAATGGCCGTCGTCGGCATTACCCATATCCGAAGACGATATCTTACCCTAAAGGGAATTTTCAGATAACTAAAGACCGTGCCTCGCGTTCATATTTAGCTGAAAACTGTCTGTGAATCATAAATTATCTTCGCCAACTCGCTAGCAACTTAATGTCACACAAATTGTGTTGTCCTGTCACACGGAACAATAGCAGTTGGACGTTGGGTTAAAGGTTTGCTTCTGGTATAGTTAGGAACAGGTTTGAAAGGCTCCCGAAGGCCAATTGTCGATTGTTGAGGCACGAAAAATCGACGGACATTCACATGCATCTACAGGTACACCTAACTACTTTGCAATGTTTAATTTTGTTCCGACTTATAAGTTAAATGTTTTTAACGTTTCTAAAGTGACTTCGGTTTCTTACTATTATGATTTCTAATCTTCTGGGAAAGAATGAGTATTTGTATCTATCTATATTGGAATCGGTCTCCCTTATTTTATCTCTCTGGTCTGATCTACCAACTTCCGAGATAAGTAAACTATTCCACCTGCTCACGTTTATAGACTGCAATTTTAACGTTTCACTTAGATTTTCTGTTTCGCGTAAATCGCATAGCTTTTGTTTTATTTGCATTTATTCACATCTCATATAGAATTTCTAAAGCTCCCAGCAATGCTTGCAACCACTTGTCTGACGGGCAAACTAAAGTTTGTTCATCTGCTAACCCTAATAATTTTATATGGTTTCTCACAGACATTAATTCATATTTCTAATACCTCCCATGACTTCTTTTATCACATCTTCCACATTTAAATTGAAAACCACGGGTGATATTGGGAATTCCCGTCTTGCCTCTATTCCCAAACATTGTCAATCCCTACTCTACAACCGCCTCTCTCACCGGAGTAATCCGAGACGTGTAAATGTGGCGAATAGGTCGTCTGCATTATCGTTCCTTACAGGTATAATCGGAAATAAAAAAGGCAGAATGGATACAGAGAAGACGAATGACAGTTTGGAAATGTATAAGAATGGTTTCCATACATTGAAATAAATTGAATAGGAAAATAATTGCTATTATTAATAGGTACCGTTAAAAGTCCACCCTCTGGTGGGATGGTGTAATTTCAAACTTGTAAAAGTAAAACAATAATAATAATAGATTAATCCTAAAAAAATATAGAGCGACAGATGAGCTTGACATCGTAAGCTAACTTGAAGCATGAAGCATCAATGAAAAAGAATACGTGGATCTTGTGACAACTCATTTTCTTTTGAAGGTGATGCCTATAGGTTATCTAACATAGTGTTCATTTACTTATCTGTTAAGCTTTTGGAGACTCAGACTTCAATCAGTCATTGAATTCACTTACTCCTGAATTATTTACAGTCTGTTGGATAAGGATCTCCTAGTTACTACTAAACGCCATATTGCACCGCGGCAAAACGTGTTGTCCCTTGTGGTATTCCGAAGTCCATTTTGAAATATTAAAAACATTTAAGTTACAAGTCGGAACAAAATTAAAAATCCAAAGATTGCGCATGTGTATGTTTGTTGGTAGTTTGTGGGTTTGCGTGTGTTTGCAAGTGTGTGGGGTGAAAGGGTTCTTGTATGAATATTTACCATGTTTGGTTTGTGGACTATAAATGTGCGGCTTCTGCATGCGGTTTTTTTTCTAAATCACGGGCGGTGCCCTAACACCCCCCGCCACACGCCCTTGCGGTGCCCTAACACGCCCTTGCGGCGGCTTGCGGGGTATTGAGTAGATGTATTATTAGTCCCGTTTTCAATGCTTCACATGCACTAAGGCAGTTCTAGACATTCCCTGTAAAACTTTTTGTTGAATTCGTGGGAGCACATCAGACTTGAATATTCATATAGTTCCACTTCTGAAGAGCCTATCAAAATATTACTGTTGTCACTAATTGAACAACTTCTGTTCTTCGCGTCAGTTGACTTGTCTGGATAAACGAAATAAATTACATTTAGGAGCGAAATTAATAGAATATAACTCATTTTTCCACTGGTAATCTTACGGATCAGGATACAATATACTAAGTGCTAAAAGGGGATATCTTATACTGTGGAATTATGTGTTAAGCAAATGGGAATCAAATAATCATAGGATTTGTGCCGAAGCAAAAGTTAATAGATAGACTGTTTACAGAAATTTATCGAGTCGCTGCTCACGGTTTTGATAGATCCTCTACGAGTGAAGTTTTTAGTCTTGTAAATTACATTTTATTGTTATTGCAACTCTTTTTACAAAATTATTGGCTCTCTCTGTAATTGTACGTTCGTTTGATTCATTAAGGTGGGCTTCACCTACGTTAATCCTTTCGAAACTGTTTGTCGAAGGCTAAATTCTTCCTAATATGGTATTGGATCCGCCTTTGCTTCCTCATACGAAAAATTCATGGTCCGTGTTCCTTCTATCATGGCTAATGTTTGGTTCGCATCATGTTTTACGTTGGATTCATTTTTCGAATAAATATTCATTAGACGTGTCTTTTGATGAATGGCTTTTGCGATTCTCCGTAACCAGTAGTCGCTGCAGTCGTTTAAATTCCTACAACAGATATAGCCGAGAGAATTTCTGCGAACTTGGTGACATCAATAAACGGAAAAGAACATCGGTAAAGGCAGTGGGCTACCTATGTTTGGGATCCAGTGTTTAGACGTGTTGTTTACACTTTCTGATTCCGTGTATAACTACTGAACTTCGCACAGATAAGAATCCCTGTCTTTGATTGAACAGACTCGGACGACCATGCGAGATTATCAGGAGCTGCTGGACACTTCAGTTTTAGGGATGGACCCGGTAACTTTGCTTGAATGTTACATAGATAATTTTCTTCCATCTCCAGCTGCTGGGAGCGACGCCTGTGCAGTCAGATCATGAATGTTATGTCTTTAAGAGGACCATACATTTAATATAAAACCATAAACCAATAAACATGGTTATCAACCTGGTGGTCGGTTTGATAGGCGAGGGTAGGGTTCACCTTTTCTAAGCCCGACGGAGTGTGAAATTCACACTTCAAGACCAGTTCCATCCCTTATATCACCTATGGTTTCCCAGGAAGATCTTGTTCCCGGAAAATTACACCGTTCTGGGAAATCTGTGTTTGCTCAAAGAGGCGTGCCCGCGAATTGAATTCGGGCCCTCCGACCAGTATTCCAACGCTCTACCCCTGAACTAAGACTATATAAATAAATAATCAAAGTCAAATAAATTTTATTAAACATTTCATAAAAAATAATAAACCATATTTAAGCTACGTTCATGGATTTCGAGGACCCCCTGACTCAGGCGCAGGTGGAAAATGTGTCACCCTGTTGATGGTAGCTGACCGTGTGAGGCATTGGCCTTGGGGAAAGAGACGAAAGGTGAAGGGAGGAGCAAGAAATTGTAGGGAAAGACGGTCAGAAAGTGCTTTAACATGCCTTGCGTTAGACGTTATTTCAGTCTTACTTGGTCATGCGGAAAAGGACTAAACATGTAAGATCAGTTTACAAGTAAAATGCATGCATTCAGGCGAAGGTATTTTGTGGGTATGAAATGGCTCGAAGGCTTTACAGTCTCTCTGAAGGGGGTTAAAAATTATCACATCCCCAAGGGTCATCCAACTGTTGAATACTCATATTACAACCTCTTTCGTCTGATCACTATTCCCGCAAAGATATTGACCGCCTGCAGACTTCAGTAAATGACGGATGTGCCTACGTGCCCAATGCCACGCGCACTCACCGGCGTACTCTAGGTCCACCTTGGACCTCCGAGGCACCATGGACCCGCTGCTGGTCCACTCGCACGTCCAAGCGCCCACCACAAGGTTGCTGAAGTTCTCATTGGGTGTCTTACAGGACTCTACCTGCGGAGAAGTTGTGGCCACTTTAAGAAAAAATTCTTCGAGATCAAACGAGGGAAACAAAACCTCGTATTTCGGAAGATTTCATCACTATTTATAAAACATGAAATGAGAAAAAAGACGTGGTATGGATAGTATACACTAAAACTATGAAAATTAAATTACAAATCATGTGGTTTCCGAGAGAGAGAGAGGGAAAAGTTTAGCTAAGCATTAAAATAAGAGGTTCATAAAATTGAGCAAATGGAACAGTGTAGTCAATTCGGAAGAGTTTTTCACCAAAATGATCAGGGTAGCAGAGACATAATTGGATTTGGCAACAAAAAAACTTCCACAAGAATGCAACAATTTCAGAAAAATTATTGCATTCTTGTGGAAGAAAAATGTCAGACGGCACAATAGAACACACAATAAATTAGATAACACGTAAAGGAACACTCACATTGTAGATTGTTTGAGCATTGAACAATCTACAATGTGAGTGTTCTTTTACGTGTTATCTATTCAATTCCGTGTTCTATTGTGCCATCCGAATGTTATATTGTTCTCGTGAGTACTTCCACATCATCGATATATATATATATATATATATATATATATATATATATATATATATATATATATATATATATGTATGTATTCTCTGTAATGCCCCTTAATTACATTCTTGGGAATGCTAATTATGATAATTGAGGTGGTTTCCCGTTGCCTTCCTCAATAGTGTTTTTAACGTGACACCATCACTTAATGGCCGCCCCACTGGGGTCAGACGCCTTTGCAGCCGCCTCACTGAGGAACAGACGCTGCGTGGACTACCTTTCCTCTGGCTCCTAACTTTCGACCTATCTGGCACGGGTGGCCGTACCAGGAGCATATTATATTTACTCCCGCCAGTACAGCTCTAGGGGTCAACGGAACACACAAGCGCCTCCACCACGACACGGTTGTAGTCCATTGTGTCCATCCAAAAACCTACCTTAACCGGTAGATTACCTAATAATAATAATATATTTGTATATATATATCTACATATATTTGTATATATGTATATATATATATTTGTATATATGTATATATATATATTTGTATATATGTATATTCATTCAAACATAGAAATAGGTATAAGGAAAGGGGATAGGAAAACACACAAAAGGCGAACACAGGACATGTGGGGAAGGCGGTTTTTGAGCAGATCACGAAAGTAAAAATGTTTCCTTGACCGGGATTTGAACACCAGGTCTTCCACTTGCCGGGCGGACGTGCTACCGTTACACCACCGAGGAAACTTAATTTAATTTGAGATCTGCGATGTTTTTAAGACGCCCAAGTGCTCCGAATCATTTGCCAAAGGAAGGCTTTAGGGAGCAGTTCCACCCACCAAAGGAGAAATAGACAATGGTGGTAAATCACCGGTGCTGTTCAACGTATATGTAGAGGAAATGATTAAAGGGGCATGGGAAGAACTGGAGGTAGGAATGAAAGTCGGAGGGGAATTCGTAAAATCGGTTAGGTTTGCTGATGACCAAGCATTAGTTGCTCAGTCAGCCAAGGGGTTGCAAGCATTGCTGAGTGAATTGGAGGTTCAGTGCGATAAATATGGGATGAGAATCAATATTAGTAAAACAAAGGTTATGCGATTTTCCAGAAAGAAAAAGGCTAAGCTAAATATTAAAATAGACGGGGAAAAAATAGAGCAGGTAGAGCAGTTTACATATTACAGTTTACATATCTCGGAAGTGTTTTGGACCAATACGGTCAAAGTGGTAGGGACGTAAGGAGAAGGATTGCGCTAGGCAAGGAGGCTTTCTCAAGGAGGAGGGAGTTGATGACGGGGACGTTGAGTAGGGATGTTAAGACAAGACTCGTAAAAACTCTGATATGGAGCGTGGCTATGTGCGGCGCGGAAACGTGGTCACTGAAGCAGGAGGATAGACGTAGATTGGAGGCTTTTGAAATGTGGGTGTGGAGAAGAATGGAGAAGGTGAAATGGACCGAAAGGAAAACAAATGAGGAAGTACTAGAGATGGTGGGTGAGGAGAGGGGTTTGTTGAGAGAAATCCTATGGAGGCAGGAAAAATGGATGGAAGGCGTATTGAGCGGTAGTGGAATGTTGAAGAAGGTAATAGAGGGGAGAATGTTGGGCAAGCGAAGTAAGGGCAGGAACAGGATAGGGATGTTGGACGGGATGAAGGGTGGAAGGAAGTACACAGAGATGAAGAGGGACCTGATGTAGTTTAGGTTGCTGGATTGGGTTTTGTTTGGAGTTACAAAATATTTATTTGATAGTTGTGTCCATCCAAAAAACCTACCCTAACCGGTAGATTACCTAATAATAATAATATATATATATATATATATATATATATCCATATATATCGATGAATTCCTCGAAGTAACACGGAAGTTTTAAATAAAAAACTTGGACAGCAACACACAACATGAGAACATATGAAAGGAACACTTGCACGGTATTTCTTGATAATTTCGACGGAATTGAGCTCCGTCTTCCTCAGAAGATTAGTTAAGGACTCAGTCCTAACTAATCTTTTGATGAAGACGGAGCTCAGTTCCGTCGATTATATTAAGAAATAGCTTGTGAGTGCTCTTTTTATGTGTTCTTATATTGTTTGTGTGTGTGTGTGTGTGTATATATATATATATATATATATATATATATATATGGACCCAACTATCAAACAAACATTTTGTGACTCCCCACCTAGCAAACTAATCTATATCAGGTCCCTCTTCATCTCGGTGTACTTCTTTCCTCCCTTCATCTCGTCCAACATCCCTATCCTGTTCCTACCCTTACCTCGCTTGCCCAACATTCTTCCCTCTATTACCCTCTTCAACATTCCACTACCGCTCAATACGCCCTTCATCCATTTTTCCTGCCTCCATAGGATTTCTCTCAACAAACCCCTCTCCTCCCCCACCATTTCTAGTACTTCCTCATTTGTTTTCCTTTCGGTCCATTTCACCTTTTCCATTCTTCTCCACACCCACATTTCAAAAGCCTCCAATCTACGTCTATCCTCCTGCTTCAGCGACCACGTTTCCGCGCCGTACATAGCCACGCTCCATATCAGAGTTTTTACGAGTCTTGTCTTAACATCCCTACTCAACGTCCCCGTCATCAACTCCCTCCTCCTTGAGAAAGCCTCCTTGCCTAGCGCAATTCTTCTCCTTACGTCCCTACCACTTTGACCGTGTTGGTCCAAAACACTTCCGAGATATGTAAACTGTTCTACCTGCTCTATTTTTTCCCCGCCTATTTTAATATTTAGCTTAGCCTTTTTCTTTCTGGAAAATCGCATAACCTTTGTTTTATTAATAATTATTCTCATCCCATATTTATCGCACTGAACCTCGAATTCACTCAACAATGCTTGCAACCCCTTGGTCATCAGCAAACCTAACCGATTTTACGAATTCCCCTCCGACTTTCATTCCTACCTCCAGTTCTTCCCATGCCTCTTTAATCATTTCCTCTACATATACGTTGAACAGTACCGGTGACAATGGGCAACCCTGCCTTACACCTCTCCCTAACACTGCCCATCCGGACTCTCCGTTCCCCACTCGCACCTGAGCAGTCTGAGACATGTACAGGTTGCGGATCAGTCTCCTGTCCCTCCAATCCATTCCTATTTTCTGCACTACACGCATTATATATATATATATATATATATATATATATATATATATATATATATATATATTATAAGCCACCGTTTACGAGGTATGGTACATTTCTCTCTCTATCCTCTGCATCGATAACGATTTGATCTCAACATGAAACGTTTAGAGATGTGGCAGCGCAATTCCCAGGCGAATCAATCACGGTTTCATAGGTCAAGAGATGGTGATAATGATGACTATTGGCATTGAAATCTTCCGACTGAAGACGTTGGCCTTGATTGAATCGATCCTCATTATTTAAATGTCATCATATCAAATGGCTCATCTTTGAGTCTAGACTTCGTTTTTCCAATCCCACGCTTACAATCGGATATGCTCTGAATGGGGTCATCGTCACGCATGGGCCATGAAGAGGAGGAAAAAAGTTGGAAAAAATTTCTAGAGAGTATTAGTTCATTTCTTGTCACTCGCTCTATCAGCAACTACTCTCGATCGTGTGTGGCCTGATGCGGAAATGAGGATGTTTATTGACCCACTTGTGGAGCGAACTTCGTAATTGGGAGAGGGTTGGAAAAATGATGGAAAGGGTGATTTGGAGGGGGGGGTGAGGAGATGACAGACCGTACCCCAAGGCGTGCCACCGACGATATTTTAGAATACACGCACGAGTCCCATGCGTATAAGGGGTCAGTTCGGTAAATAACGGGAAATTTGGAATGTTTTAAAGAATTTTATTTATTCGCCAATATCAATGTTATCTCCTTGGAAGTAGTACCAATTAAATATTAAAAACTTATGCTGACAATTTATCCAATCATCTAATCACTTCTGGAACTCGATCTTTGGCATAGATTTTAGCTCCCTCAGCGATGCGTTTTCGATCTTATCTACAGACTACCATACGAAAGTATTGAAAGAATTTTTCAAATGTAATTTGTTAAACAGATTTGCACAAACACTTGAAATTCTTCAAAGTACTGTCCTTGGGCTTCTACGCATTTTTTCCAGCGACTCTACCTTGACCGGTTCGCGCCTTAGGCGTCTTAGGGGACCTCTCGCTAAGTCTTCGTCACGGCTGATTGAATCTCTTCTATGGACGAAAAATGGATTGCTTTCAGGGTTTCCTTAATCCGAGGGAACATAAGAAGTCTGCTGGGGCGACGCCAGGACTGTAGGGGGGGGGGCAGCGTTGGCACCTGGTGTATGGCCAGGAACTCGCGGACTCGTAGCGCGTTGCGGCAGGGCTCGTTATCGTGATGGAGTTGCCAGGCAGCAGAGATGTCTTTCCTCGCCCTGATGACCCTATTTAGGAGTCTTTCCAACACATCCACGTAGTAGGCAGCGTGAACTGCCTATCCTTGCGGAACAAACTCCTTATGGACGACTCCTTTACTGTCGACAAAGACAAGGAGCATTGTTTTCACTTCTGATTTGCTCATTCTTGCCTTTTTGGCCTTGGGGGACTAGTCGGTGTGCCAGTCAAAACTTTGGCGTTTTGTCTCTGGGTCGCATACAAAAACCTAGGTTCCATCACCAGCGATGACGTTTTCCAAATAATCGAGTTAATTTTCAAAACTTCGCGAAAGTTTACTTGAAATTGCCGCTCGGATGGTGTTTCGTGACACGGTCGGCGCGCAGAGGTTTACAATAGCTGGCGTCCTGCCGCTTTCACAGCTTGGAAAGCACTGAGACCGGTTTTGCGGCAAAGCTTTAGTGTCCTCCTCACCCCACGCAATTTGATTTAATGCCAAAGAATAGGAACGGCACAGGAAATATAATTAAATTAATCTGGGAACCTATCCTGTATGTTTGTATAAAACGAACCACTGAGGTTCTCTTTATTATTGAGAACAGAAAAATGTCACACGGGGCCATGTCTGGCGAATATAGAGGCTGGAACATCATTTTAGTGTTGTTTTTGGCCAAAAATTAACGAACAAGAAGAAGTGAGCAGTGCGACCAGGTTCATCATCGTGGTGGTTCAATATCCGTGAGTTGTTTCGACACAAGTATGGGCGTTTGGTTGGTATTGCATAACGCAAACAGCGTTGAACTCGTTAGAAGTATTCTCTATGGATCTTTTCACCTTGTGGCAAGAACTCAAGGCCTACTAAGCACTATGCGAAATTATAAAGTCCCTGTTCCTTTTTGTACACACCTCGTACTGGTGACTTCAACTGTATCGCCATACACCGGAGGGTCTTGTTAGGAGTTTACCTGTAAGGCAGTGGGACTCTCTCGCACTGTGTGGTCGGTCGGAGCGGTGACGTAGCAGGTCTTCACCTTATCCGGGCCGCATGGAGAGGCAGAGTTCTGCCCTGGCAGGAAATCGTGGTGGGCATTAGAGTCATTCCACGAACAGTCTGCAGACAGCATGAAAAATAGAGTGAGAGATTACTCGGTCTGAGTATAAGATAAAATGTATCACATATAAATATAGTATTAATTTATTTTTACGTATCTCGACACATGGGGTCATTCGCCAGCAAGTGTCGTTCAAGTTCTAAGATCTCCTAATGTTTCTGGCAAATTACTTTTCAGATAATTTTTCTGGTTTATTCTTTTTAGGTAATCTACTGATTATGGTGGAAATAACACTGACCACACTGTCTTCCGGCTAGTTTCGTTCATCGTAGATACTACGAATCAGTCTATATAGTCTTCTTCCCACATTTTCATAAATATTTCAGTATTTCCGAAGCCAATATTACTCCTGACCCTCACCCGCTCACTCGCGCACCCACTCACCGAAGACAGAGATGCCGACCCTTTCCGAGCGGCTGACGTTTGCACTCGCGGCGAACAGCTTCCAGCCTCCGTAGTCACTCAGCAGGGCGCCCCGGATCCGAAACCCGCACCTCGTTCCCTCCATTCCGGAGTCGTAATAGGCGATCCTGGAGCTGGAGAAAGAACGATGTAAGTCAAACGAGGCTTTCGTTAGGTCACTTTGCTAGGATAACTAGGGTACCTCTCTGAGGGGTGCGGGGTATTCGACTACTACATCTTCGGCTACAGAAGCTCGACTTGCGGCCCATGTATCAAACCCGGCGCAATTGTCTCTTTCACCCCTCTAAGACCCAGGATCGAATCCCGGAGGTGGTAAGATTTTTCGCTGGTATTCGGAACCCTACTTGGGGTGCTATGAGGAGAGAAGATTACAAGTGAATACGCCGACCGTCGCAGAGGACGCTAAATTTTTGAACCCTTGTCGTCTTTCGTTAATAGAGTTGGCTAATGCCTACGCTGTGGGAATCACTACTTTACTCTTGCTCTGTTACATTAACACCCTACGCCTATCGATTTGCCCATCTCTACTTTCTAGCGTAAATAACCGTAGCTGTTGGTCGTATCTCGTAATAGTGGGCTCTGTACACTTTGTAGGTCGGGTATGGGGTCATCTGGAAGAACGTTCGTCTCCTCTACATTGTATTTCTCATGCAGGGTTCGGAAATGTTCGTTTAGGGGTATCCTGATCCTTGGTTTTTGTTTCCGTTAAGAGCAAACGCAATACAACCTCATTCGGATGGGACGTTAAATTATTTGACCCCCATTAAGCCCTTTTCATTGAGTAGGCTAATGGCGACGCCGAGTTTCTCTACCCTTGCTCCCCCATTCCCTGATTATCCTAATTGCACCATATCACCCGTCTCCCCCCATAATGTCCAATGGCAAATGACTTGGCTGTCGCCTACCCTAATACTATGTACTATTTACTCAGAACAACTCGGGCTCAGTTCTCCTTTCCCTCTGACCAATCAGGCGGATGACCTGTATTTGAGCCGAAAATTCAAACCAATTGAGCACCCCTGTCCTATGAGTTAACGTTCGATTGTCTCGTTGTCGATTAATAGACAGTAATTAGAAACAGAGAGGGTATCTGCAATAGAGACTAAATTCGTTCCATTTTTCTATTCTTGAGTACCGCTGTTAAGTTCTTCTGCAAACTATTGAGATTCTGGCCACGAGGCATTTAGGCTACCTGTATCCTCAGGTGTCCCAAAAAATAGATGTACAGAGAATATCGATAGCAGGACAGGGTATAAATAACTCGAATGGACTTGAGTGTAAGTTATTATGTGAGCTGAACGGAGGGCGATTTTCCAAATTATTTATCAAAAGGCCTAATACGAGGGTCATCCGGAAAGTAGTACCCGTTCGTGCCGCATGAAGTGCTGACGACGCGAGTAGCCGCTGGACGAGGTCAGATAGCTTCAGTGGCTTGTCTGCCTTCTCTGAGCCAAGTTGCGTGACGTTATGACAAATGCCGTAATTTGCTTGGAGATTATGTTGAGAAGTAGTTTAAAGTATCCTCTTTCAAATAAAATTTTTTATGTTTGTTAATATTTACTTTTGTGTCTTTATTTCACGAACGGGTACTACTTTCCGGATGACCCTCGTAGAACCCACAATAATGACCCAAACAAGGGCATAAGTTAATTTCAGCGCCGCAAATGGCATATTATTCAGAATTGAGCGCACAATCGGCCAACTATGCAATGACAACTATAGCGTGAACGGGGAGAGGAAGGGAGGCGGGTCATGGCAAGGGAGCGGGATTACCTCCCCTCCAAGGCGGGGAGGGTGCGCGGAGATCACCGCGCAGGTTCTTCTCTCCGGTGAACATGCTATAGTTGGCTTATCAGTCAGTGCCTGGGATTCAAGTGCTTCCACCTTCAAGTTTTTTTATGATATTCGGCTTTTATCTGCGACTTAACTGGATAACAACACTGAAAAGCGTAGACAACATGCCACAAGATGAGAGGGGTGGTCATCAAATGGAATTACTTACTCTTCGGACTGCTGCTGCTTTTGGCCAGGTGGCGGAGGGTAGAGCTGCACTGAGGAGCCGTTGATGGTGAGAAGGGTGCAGTTGACCACGGGCCCATCGTCAAACCGCATCCGGTAGACGATGATGATGTCCTCGCCAACGCATACGATGCCAGCTTTCGGGAACACGCCAAATTCGTCTGACGAGAGAAAAGCTAACAAATTTAGAGTTGCGAAAAAACTTGGCCATAAACACAATTAGAAGAACTTTGTTTAAAAAAAGCGGACTTAAATGAAAAAAAGATCCTTCTGATCCACTTAATGAGAACATGGAAAGAGTTGACCGGACATCATTCATGCACCAGTTACATTTATCAATCAGTTACACACGTTACAGCTGTTATAATGAACGCGGAAGCATAGATGTGATGAGAAGATGGTGAAGCCCTACTTTAAAATGGTGACCTGGGTGAGTCTTTTTCGAACTAATATTTAATGTGATGAAATAATTTTCAGTTAATCACCAAGTACGAATATTACGTAATAGCAAATTTCAAGAAACTGTAACAGTAACTTTAACGGAGTCACCCGCTATGTGTGCATTATAATGCAACAATTTCAGAGAGTAAAAATCATTCGCCTTGACCAAGTAGCTTAATTGGTTAAAGCACTCGGCCGGATATCGAGGGATCCGGGTTCGAATCCCGGTCAAGGCGAATGATTTTTACTCTCTGAAATTGTTTTATTACGTAATAGCAGTAGAAACATTACTAGTGGAAATGCCCTTCGATTAAAAAGAGCACTTTGCGGAGTGCAACCCCGCGGATGGGATGTGATAAATTT
Organism: Hetaerina titia; assembly: GCA_037158775.1. Classification (NCBI taxonomy): domain Eukaryota; kingdom Metazoa; phylum Arthropoda; class Insecta; order Odonata; family Calopterygidae; genus Hetaerina; species Hetaerina titia. The sequence continues at coordinate 46,185,985 of CM073778.1, forward strand.
AATGAGAAATGGTAAGCTTTCGTTTCAAACCAAGCAGAAAATTATTACAAATCAGCTTTTCTGCTTCGATAACCTCTTTGAAATAAATCGATTGTAAAATAAAAGTTATCAGGCGGAAGACACAAGATATGGCATGAAAATTCATGACGAAAATGAAATTTATTTGAAAATTTCCTGATGAAATCGGAAAGAATAGCTAAATTTGGCTATTGGCTAACGCACAGGAGAAAATATTGCAACTGTTGAAACATGTAGCAATTATATCAGAGGCGACCGACAGGTGAGGTCATTTGCGCCATTAAGCGATAGGTGGGTAATTCGGTAGAGACAGGACATTTAGGGCTTGGAGGAAGGGTGGAAGGCATTAGCCCTGTGTAGGCATTAGCCTACTCTATTAACGAAATGAGCCTAGGGGCCACAACAAGTTAACGTATCATCCGACGGACAGCGTATTCAACTTTAGGTGCTCCCTCCACATAGCACCAAAAGAAGGCTTCGTATACCACTGAAAAATCCTACCGTCTCAAAGATTTGAACCCGGGTCCTCGGGGCGGTTATCCAGTGCATTGGCGACCTTAAAATCCTGATCTCCTTATTGTATTGAACATCTAGAATAAAAATAAAATATTTTCACGAGAGAAATCGTAAAAACTGTGATCGAAAGGAACAAGAAACTAAATAAATTTCATCAAACTAATCATTAATGAGACATTTCCGATTATGTGGTTGGAGATTTTGATGACGGTCTTAATGGAGTTAAACACATTCGTCTATCGTTCGGAAGTTTTGTTTTTGCTTGTTGAGCAAGAATTATAATTCTTTTGCATTCCAAACATGGTCTAAATCTTGTGTAAATAGCGAAGGAGTGAAACATTAGAATCGGAAAAGAAAGAGTTTGTAGTTGCAAATGATTTGCCGAGAAAGAGAGAGGCACACCATCGGGGAGGTCGTCGCGAAATCCGAAGTCTATAGTGCGTAGAAAAAACTGCGCGGTAATTTTTCACAGCCCCTCCTTGGCCGGTAAGTTCTCCCTCACTCTCAAAAGTGTTTATGTCAACACTGTTGTCAGTTTTTTCCGTCTGTTCACGGATGATGGCGATCTCAGGTACCGTAGTTGGCTTTTCCATTTGATTCGCTCATTCGTTTGACATTCATTTTGTTCCAGTTAATTATCTCGGCAAAACAATAAGAGACACACATAAAAAAACTACAAGAAATCTGAGAGTTAGCTGTGTTTTTTATTGGTATTTGGTAATTTCAATTTTTCCCTTGCATATATTGAGAAGATTTGGTAACACTCAACAGCAATCGCTTCGAGGTCTGGAGGTGGGTTAGTTACAACTAGCTCCTTCCACTTGCAGCTTAAAGATTCATTTTTCACACTATAGGGTAATACCTATGCTTTGCCCCTTAAAATCATTCATAATTGCCGTGATTCTCCCGTATAATTCCCCTCCGAGATCACTCTTACCCCGGACAGAGGGCTCTGATCTCCCCCGCCCATGCTCGCTATGTCTCCCTCCCCTATTAACTTCCATACGGCATGCATACATTCGGAATCAGATCGAGTTCAGCGGAGGGGGACTAGATTTTTCAAACATTGTTATGACCAACGCAGCAGCGTATCCACTTTGCTAGACAATTTAGGTTGGGATTCTCTTACACAGCGGCGCTTCCAATATATTAAAACCACTTCCAATATAGATTAAACTTATTAAAAACATTAAAAGATGAGCCCTTTTCCGATGACATCAAGGATATAATACGAACCCCAACGTATTACGGTCGAAGGGATCACGAATATAAGACTAGAGAGATAGACTGCAAGACTGACAGGTTTAAAATGTCATTTTTTACTAGAACGATAAGAGACCAGAATGCTTGAAGTCGAAATCCCCCAGGAGTCAGTTCATTACAACAAGTATTAACGTACAGGTTAGGGACTGCGCGTGGATATATATATATAAATATATATATATATATATTTATTTATTTATTAGCTCAATTCCCAACTCTCTCTCTATCCGCGGCCATCAGATTTGCAACACCACAGCTACCCTCAACAAATACCTCCACAATCTACACCATGCACTCCACAAACGCGGTTACCCAGAAAAGTTCCTACATGATAAAATCTACCGCTCCACCCGACCACACACACCACAGAATAACAAACCCACATCTGACGCTGGACTCAACCTTTGCACAACCTATTTCCCCGGATCCCACAGACTGAAAACCATTCTCAAAGAACTTTATCCTATATTACATGACAATGACGCGACCACATCCTTACTGCCCCAATGCCCCTCTGTCGCTTACAGACGACCAGCCAATCTCAGAAACCTTCTGAGATCCACCAACCCTTTGACACCCCGCCCTGACAAATTTCCACATATTTCCCCTACCTGCAATCGCCCCCGATGTAAAACATGTCTGCTAATCAGATCTGCTCCCCTCTACCCACATTCCCTCATTGTCCCTTTACCCCGTTCCCACGCTAATTGCCTCTCAAAAAATATTATCTATCTTTTGTCGTGCAAACAATGCACCTCATTCTACATAGGCGAATGCATTACCCCCTCATCCATCCGAATGAACAATCACCGCTACTCATGTAATTCTGCTTCACTCTCTTCTCTTCCTATCCCTTTACACGCAAGTTCACACAACCTATCATTTGACGAATGCTTTTCCCTAACAGTTCTACAATCCCTACCCGATTCAGCCACCAACATAGAGGTGAGAACTCGCGAATCCGCATACATCCTATATTTCCGATCCTTTAAAATTCCCACCCTTAACCGCCATCTTTAATTTCCTTCACAACAGTCCCTAAACCTTCCGCCCCCCTTCCCTCCCCAGGCACTCTTCCCTCAAAACCTCTCAGCCTGACCTGAAGAAGGCCTCGGAGTAGGCCGAAAGCTTAAATCATCTACAGTGTGAGTGTCCTTTTACGTGTTATCTGTTTTATTCTGTATTCTATTGTGCCGTCCAAAAGTTATATTGCTCTCCTGAGTACTTCCGCATCATCGATATATATATATATATATATATATATATATATATATATATATATATACATAAACTTTTTTGGAAAACCCACAAACGTGTAATGTAAATTCACTGGTAAGTCATAACAAACACAGAAACCAAAACACAAAAGAGGAAAAACTCACTGGTTCTCGAATTTTCGGTGGTCCAACCACCTTTCTCAAGAGGAATTAGGAACAGTCAGTTCTGTTCCTAATTCCTCTTGAGAAAGGTGGTTGGACCACCGAAAATTCGAGAACCAGTGAGTTTTTCCTCTTTTGTGTTTTGGTTTCTGTGTTTGTTATGACTTATCAGTGAATTTATATATATACATAATATAGATATATCTCTTAGAAATGGACGCCCTCCGGCGACGCACACACACACACAAACACACAGATACAAAATATTCAACACACAGAAACATAAAGCAAGGACACTTACAGTATGTATTTGATGTTTCGACGGCCCGACCGTCGATCATCTGATGACGACGGTCGGGCCTGTCCTTTCTTTATGTTTCTGTGTGTTGAATATTTTGTACCTGTGGATTTGTGTATATATATATATATATATATATATATATATATATATATATATATATATATATAATTATTATTATTATTAGGTAATCTACCGGTTAAGGTAGGTTTTTGGATGGACACAACTATCAAATAAACATTTTGTGACTCCCCACCTAGCAAACTAATCTATATCGGGTCCCTCTTCATCTCGGTGTACTTCTTTCCTCCCTTCATCCAGTCCAACATCCCTATCCTGTTCCTACCCTTACCTCGCTTGCCCAACATTCTCCCCTCTATTACCCTCTTCAACATTCCACTACCGCTCAATACGCCTTTCATCCATTTTCCCTGCCTCCATAGGATTTCTCTCAACAAACCCCTCTCCTCCCCCACCATTTCTAGTACTTCCTCATTTTTTTTCCTTTCGGTCCATTTCACCTTCTCCAATCTTCTCCACACCCACATTTCAAAAGCCTCCAATCTACGTCTTTCCTCCTGCTTCAGCGACCACGTTTCCGCGCCGTACATAGCTACGCTCCATATCAGAGTTTTTACGAGTCTTGTCTTCACATCCCTACTCAACGTCCCCGTCATCAACTCCCTCCTCCTTGAGAAAGCCTCCTTGCCTAGCGCAATTCTTCTCCTTACGTCCCTACCACTTTGATCGTACTGGTCCAAAACACTTCCGAGATATGTAAACTGTTCTACCTGCTCTACTTTTTCCCCGCCTATTTTAATATTTAGCTTAACCTTTTTCTTTCTGGACAATCGCATAACCTTTGTTTTATTAATATTGATTCTCATCCCATATTTATCGCACTGAACCTCCAATTCACTCAGCAATGCTTGCAACCCCTTGGCTGACTGAGCAACTAATGCTTGGTCATCAGCAAACCTAACCGATTTTACGAATTCCCCTCCGACTTTCATTCCTACCTCCAGTTCTTCCCATGCCTCTTTAATCATTTCCTCTACATATACGTTGAACAGTACCGGTGACAATGGGCAACCCTGCCTTACACCTCTTCCTAACACTGCCCATCCGGACTCCCCGTTCCCCACTCGCACCTGAGCAGTCTGAGACATGTACAGGTTGCGGATCAGTCTCCTGTCCCTCCAATCCATTCCTATTTTCTGCAATACACGCATTAATTTTTCCCAATTCACTCTATCAAACGCTTTTTCGAAATCTACAATACAGGCAAAAACGTCCTGATTGTATTCTATATTCCTATCGACTAGTGATCTCATTACTGCAATGGCATCACGCGTACCTCTTCCTTTCCTAAACCCAAACTGATCATCCCCTAAGTAATCATTTGCCTTACTCTCTATCCTTTTGTTGATGATCCTGAGAATAACTTTAGCTGCGTGGGATATCAAACTTATTGTTCTGTAATCCTCACATGACGAAGCCTTTGCCTTTTTTGGAATAGGAACTAACACCGATCTCACAAAATCTTCCGGCCATATTCCTTCCTCATAGATAATGCGAATCAGTCCATATGCTGTATGGCCTTCTTTCCACCTTTCCCTAACCATTTCAACATTTCTACAGGAATATTGTCCACCCCCACAGCCTTATTTGCTTTCATCTCCTTTAATGCCCTTTCTATTTCATCGTCGAGCATGCCTGGACCTAAGCTATCTTCTTCTACGTCATGTTCCTTTTCTATGTCTAACCTTGTCGGTCTAAGTACTTTACCATACAGTGTTTCTATATATTCCTTCCATCTCTCTTGGATTTTTCCTGGTTCAACTATTATCTTACCTTGATCATGCCTTCTTACTTCCCGATAATAACTTAATCTTGCTGTATAGAGCACCAATTTCACCCTTCTTCTGTAAACTTTCCATATCCTCGCATTGCGTTTTCCACCATTCTTCTTTTGCTTTATTTGTGGCCCTTCTCAATTTATATATATATATATATATATATATATATATATATATATATATATATATATATATATATATATACATATACGTAAAAGGACACTCACACTGTAGATGATTTAAGCTTTCGGCCTACTCCGAGGCCTTCTTCAGGTCAGACCAGAGTCTGACCTGAAGAAGGCCTCGGAGTAGGCCGAAAGCTTAAATCATCTACAGTGTGAGTGTCCTTTTACGTGTTATCTGTTTTATTCTGTGTTCTATTGTGCCGTCCAAAAGTTATACTGCTCTCGTGAGTACTTCCGCATCATCGATATATATAAATATATATATATATATATATATATATATATATATATATATATATATATTCATTCAAACAGAAATAGGTATAAGGAAAGGGGATAGGAAAACACATAAAAGGCGAACACAGGACATGTGGGGAAGGCGGTTTTTGAGCAGATCACGAAAGTAAAAATATTTCCTTATCCCGGATAAGGAAATATTTTTACTTTCGTGATCTCCTCAAAAACCGCCTTCCCCACATGTCCTGTGTTCGCCTTTTATGTGGTTTCCTATCCCCTTTCCTTATACCTATTTCTGTTCGAATGAATATTTGTGCTCCGTATGGCGGGATTTTCAAGTTTGAATATATATATATATATATATATATATATATATATAATATATATTTATTTATTTATATCTATATATATATATATAAAGTCACTTTCTTGAAAAACCCACGAGTGTGCACAATAATGTAAATTCACTAAATATTCAACACAAACACAGAAACTAAAACATATAAAAGAGGGACTCACTGGTTCTCGAATTTTCGGTAGTGCAACCACCTTTCTCAAGAGGAATTAGGAACAGAACTCTGTTCTGTCGACATATATATATATATATATATATATATATATATATATATATATATATATATATATATATATATATATATATATATAATGTATATATATATACGTATGTATATATATGTATATATATATTATCTCAAAGTTTGTTCAAGCCTCTGTCTATTAGTGAATACATATATCATGATGAGGGGCAACTTATAGTTATATATATACTATGAAATGAAATACTAAACTTTGTAATTCCATAAAATTTCCTTAAATAACACGACCCAGGTTTCGACGTTGGACGTCATCATCAAATGACCTGATGATGACGTCCAACGTCGAAACCTGGGTCGTGTTTTTCAAATAAATTGTGTGGAATTACAAAGTTTAGTATTTCATTTCATTGTCATGGAAATTCCATAAAGTTACGCCTAAGACAACAATTTAAATATACAACATGAAGGATAACTCTGGACAAAATGGTGGGGGCCTACCGTTATCCTTAGTTTTCCGAGGACTCCTCCCTCCAGCCGGAAGCTCATCCTCAGGCCGGAGGCGAGGGTCCCAATGCAGTAGATCATCGCCCTCCGCCGCCGGCGCTCGTAGGGTGGGTGGCGAAAGACGTTTCACCGGCAACAACGAAGACTTGACGCCAGGAGTTTGGCGGGGCGCAGGGTTTCCCATGCGGCGGGAGATAGACCCTTCGGGCAAGATCCCTTCCTTCTCGGAGTTTCCACTACAGTCGCAGAGGTGGAGATACAGGAGGAGGCCAGATACCAGCCACAACGAGTGGATAGACCTCGGCGCCATGATCCGTTAAGAGGGACGATAGCTAGATCCCAGTCATCAACAACCTATTGGGGTGTTTTGATGTGCATTAGTAATTGAACAATTATGATATTTTTGTTACAGGTAAATTGGAAAATGACATTGACTTTGAAAATAATTTATATTCACAAAAATATACCTCTTTCCAGTCAATACATAGATGTGTGACAGTGGGTGTAACTGATTAGGGAGAGGGAGTATAAGGGGCAAGGGAAAGGGAAAAAGGAAAACGTCCGTGCTCGGTGATGCACACGCACACACATACATATGCATGTACGAGGTGAGTTAAAAAATTAACGGAGATTTTAATTTTTCGGACAATAATATTTATTTATTCTGAAACTTTGATGTTGTCACCTTCAAAGTTGTCCCCATTGAAGATTATGCACTTGTGACAGCGCTTCTTCCAATCCCCGAAACACTTCTCAAACTCGATCTTTGAGATAGCCTTTAGTTCTTTCAGCGATGCGCTTTTAATGCCATCTACGGCTGTAAAACGACGGCCCTTCAAGGTTCTATTAATTTTTGGAAATAGGAAAAAGTCACACGGAGCCATATCTGGCGAATATGGCAGCTGGGGCATCGTTACAGTATTGTTTTTGGCCAAAAATTCACGAACAAGCAATGAAGTGTGAGCTGGTACCTTATCGTGGTGCCAAAGCCACGAACTGTTTTTCCACAGATCCGGGCGTATTTTTCGGATTGCTTCACGCAAACGGCGTTGAACTTGTAGGTAGTACTTCTTATTGACCGTTTGACCTGGTGGCAGGAATTCATGATGCACTATGTCATTAAAATCGAAGAATACAGTGAGCATAACCTTCACGTTTGACCGCACTTGTCGAGCCTTTTTCGGTCTTGGCGAGCCAGAATGCCTCCACTGGGATGATTGAGCCTTAATTTCAGCGCCATATCTATAAACCCATGTTTCGTCACATGTTCGTCTAATACGTTTCAGTAATTCTGCATCGTCGTTTACATTATTTAGTGACTCCTGAACAACTTCCATTTGCCGCTGTTTTTGTTCAAAATTCAACAATTTTGGAACGAATTTTGCTGCCTCGCGTTTCATACCCAAAAAATTGGAAAAAAATGTCATGACGTGATCCAATCGATATGCCAACATCATCAGCGACCTCTCTAATTGTGATTCGGCTTTCGTTCATAACCATTTCTTTCACTTTTTCCACGTTTTCATCGATTGTTGATGTGCTGGGGCGTCAAGGGCGTTAGTCATCTTCAAGGTCTTCACGGCCTTCTTGGAAACGCTTATACCACTCGTAAACTCTTGATTTACTCATAGCAGACTCACCATAGGCCTTTGTTAACATTTCACACACTTTGTTACGTTTTATTTGATTTTTTACGCAAAATTTGATGCAAATTATTTGATACATTTCTTTTAACAAATGAAAATCGCCGAGCTCATAAAACACGTCTAACCTTAGAGGCTGTCACAGACAAAATCCACAATGAAAACAGCTGAAAGTTTTATCATACTTCAGGGGCATGTATACCAACATAATAAAAAAAAGTTTGACAATCGGACTCTCAAAGCCCACGAAATGAAAAAATTCCCGTTAATTTTTTAACACACCTCGTATATGCATAGACTCCTCAATATAGGCAAGTCCTATATGAAAAGAAAGCATCCGTAGCAAAATTTGGCATAGGAATGCCAAGCGAAGATGAAATAAATTCGTACAACATCTTGCAAGCAACTAAACTTTCAATGCAACGTGCATTGATAAACCTGAACGTGTATGTGTGTGTATACATATATATGTATATATTTCAACACATTTATTATTTATGAGGTAATCTACCGGTTAAGGTAGGTTTATGGATGGACACAACTACCAAATGAATATTTGTGACTCCTAACAAAACACAATCCAGCAACCTACTCCACCTGGCCTTTCACACATATTGGAACTTGGGCGCCAGGGAATACGTACCTCGTTGCGGTTGATTGAACGAACAGATACAACGCATATTGTTTATGTTAAATTATATTAATGTTTTCACTGGTGGTAAATTTATCTCTGAAAATCTTCCTTGACACGAGAAAATACTTAGCATCTTGTAAAAATACAACCCTAGGTGTTGGATGGTGAAGGGTTAGGATGGTAAATAAATGCTTATTGTCACAAATATCAGATTGTGTGAGAAGGGAGGGTGAGGGAAAAAAGTAGAAAGTAGTATGGGAGAGGTCACTACTGGCGTTGCTTATTAGGCCGGGTGGATGTCATCTCGCTGGTTCGCACTTGGATTGGTGCCTACGGTAGGTGATGAAGATTTCGCTATCGCCACGAAGTGACCCACCAAACTGTGAACGCCATATGGTGGTGGAGTGATCTACATCTACATAAATACCCGGCGAGCCACCAAAAAATGTGTGTGGCAGGGGGTGTAACACCAGGAGGAAAGGGTAAGGGATGGGAGAGTTGGGGTTAATTCAAATAGTTAGGGGAATGGGGGGAACCTGTAATTAAAAAATATACATGTATATCCACGCGCAGTCCCTAACCTGTACGTTAATACTTATTGTGTTGAACTGACTCCTGGGGGATTCCGACTACAAGCATTCTGGTCTCTTATCGTTCTAGGAAAAAATGGCATTTTAAACCTGTCAGTCTTGCAGTCTATCTCTCTAGTCTTATATTCGTGATCTCTTCGACCGTAATACGTTGGGGTTCGTATAAAATCCTTGATGTCATCGGAAAAGGGCCCACCTTTAAATGTTTTTAATAAGTTTAATCCATATTGTAAACGCCGCTGCGTAAGAGAATACCAACCTAAATTGTCTAGCAAAGTAGATAGGCTAAGTGATCAGAAAACATTACCGTTCTTGTGGTTGGTTGTCCATCTGGATAGAAAGGGTGCATTCTACGATTTAAAATTCAGGGACAAAGTTGCTAGAAAAGTACTAAACCAGATTTTCCTCGAGGTATATCAAACTGGTGAATGGGAAAGGGAGTCTGTGTGACGGATGAAGAAGTTAGTGAGTGCGTATTGAGCGGTTACATCTACACAATACTCCGCAAGCCTCCAAAATGGCGTGTGGCAGGAGGTGTTAGGTAACCACCACCTGTAAACTAGAATAAAACCACATGCAAAACCAAATCATGCCACCTCTACACAAATACTACTTTGTTCAAGCATTCGACTAACCCTTAACCGACACGAAAAAAGCACTTACAATAAACAGTATTCAACAACAGGACCCGTACGAGTACATTCAAATCATGCTGCAGAACTGTTTAAAAGATGAGTCTATTAAATAGTAAGAATGACGTGCAAGATGTCGACAAATATTTTCAATTCTAATTTCAGTTATAATTATCTCTTACGCGGTTGCTGTCATGTATATTATTATCTCTAATGGTTCCAGGAAAAAATGACACTAAGACATTTTAAATCTATCCGATCTACAATAAATCTACCTGATTTTACGTTGGTGATCTGATCTACCATTATAAGTGGGGGCCTGTAATATGTCCTTAATATCCTCAGATAAGTAACCCGCCTCAAATCAACGCAATAAATTTAACATGTATTTAAGCCTATGGTCAACTAGTGGCTCACATCCCAATTCTTCCACTAGTGTCGTGACACTGCTACCTGTTACGTGCTGTAAGACGAGATTGGACAGTAACGTGTGAAATATCAGGTATTTTGGTTTTAATTTAAGACGCTTCTCATATTCGTGGGATTTATGTGTGTGTGTGTGTGAAGTGTTTTAATATCAATGGTGTTGATTGGATTTTCGGGAATACCGGACTATTTTGTTATGTTGTCACAGGGGTTAGACCACAGCGCGAGTAACAGAATAATTACACTGAATATAGTCAACAAATTTGCTTTCATTGTAAGAGAGGACTTACATTTGTGTGCCTGGCTTAACCCTAAACCGGGAGGACCGCGAAGGATGGATTTTTGGAGCGGAACGTTGAGTGTGGTCACGGGTCGTATCCTATGAACTTGACAAGCGATCACCTTGCGATGACCTGTTTAAATCCACCCAGAGTCCAAGGGGAGATGGGACCTTAAATATGGCTCTGAACGGGGACGAGGGTTTGATTAAAGAGTGACCCTTGAGCAGAGGGTCACGTCACTCCTCGTGTCCGATGACTCGAGGCAGAGGACTATTACCCTTCGTGACTCAGTCACATCCTTCCTTAAATCGATAATTTTGAGGAGATTACGTATCGGGTATCTGGAATACCTACCCTCCGTACGAGATCCAAGGAAATATCCCCTAATACTTTGCGTTTTTTTCATACACGTAAGATCTTCCCATACGCTGCAAGACGTGTTAAGAGCTCCTAATCGCGGGAAAGATATCGATACCCGACCGCTCAGTCGTTGTCGATATGTCCCGTTTCACCAGAGACGGTTTTAATAAAAATATTCAGGAGAACGTATAAATATTTGGTAGATACTGGCGAGGCCATCACAACTGTGTGCAGCAAAAGAATTTCTACGGAGCCATTAAATGATTTCTCGATCATTCCTCTCGGGTACGAAGCTCGTCTTGTCATCCCTTGTCCATCGTGGGGCACAGCTGTATACATTTTGAAGTAGAAAGTAAATTCCGGGCATGATATCTAAATAGCGGGCATGAATAAGGCGAGTTATGACGGAAATCTATGTCCTGACTTCATATTTCGCTACGGAACTAGCATATCGTTTGAGGAACGAGAAATTAAAATTAATCAAGGGCATGAAACTAGTCTCAAATCTGCCAATGACGGATCACCAGTTCGGAGTAAAGAAAATCCTCCTCAGGAATAAATGTTGGAAATGTCTTCGATGGTTTCAGGTTCAACTACGTGGAAGTTCATGTCCATGAAATAAGAAACGCGCTGTTCCTTACTTCGTCCATGTACGAGGGTCATCCGGAAAGTAGTACCCGTTCGTGAAATAAAGACACAAAAGTAAATATTAACAAACATAAAAAATTTTATTTGAAATAGGATACTTTAAACTACTTCTCAACCTAATCTCCAAGCAAATTAAGGCATTTGTCATAACGTGTGACAAGTTTCTGTATTCCTGCTGCATAGTCCTTCGCCGCCAGCTCATTGAGATACAGGGTCACTCCTTCTTTAAGTTCTTCATCGCTGTCAAATCTTTTTCCTGCCAAAAAGTCTTTAAGCTTTGTAAAGAGATGAAAATCTGAAGGGGCCAAGTCCGGGCTCGTACTTGATGATACTGATGCATTGAAACCATTTGTACCTGAATAAAATTCAGCGGACGAATTCAGTTTGTACCATATTTCATGCGAAAATGTCACGTTAGTTAGGCCCCTCACCTTGAGTATACTGCAAATTAATGGGATCCTTATGAAGTAGGCTTGATTTTGGAACTAGATCGAGTGAAACGTAGAGCAGCTAGGTTTGTGAAAAGTTGTTATGAACAGCCTCACGAAACTATTGGAAGAATTAGGATGGTAGTCACTAGTTGACCGTAGGCTTAAATACAGGTGAAATTTGCTGCGTAAATTTGAGGAAGGTTTCTTATTTGAGGATGTTAAGGACATTATACAGGTTCCCACATACAGGTACTATGATAGATTAGATCACCAACTTAAAATTTGAGAGATTTATTGTAGAACGGATAGATTTAAAATGTCATTTTTTCCTCCAATCATTAGAGATCATAACAGACATGACAGAAATCGCGTGGAAATAATTAGAATTGGTAATTTATCTGTTTGTCGATATCTTGCATGTTCCTTCCTACATGTTTATCTTTTTACTTAATGGACTTAATATTTTGGCAGTTCTGCTGCATGATTTGAATGTACATATCCTCTTTTTGAATGTTGTTACATGTAAGTACTTTCTTTCGTGTGGTTAGTGTTAGTCGAGTGCATGAACAGACTAGTGTTTGTGTAGAGGTGGCATGAGTTGGTTTTGCATGAGGTTTTATTCTAGTTTACAGGTGGTGACCCAACACCCCCTGTCACATGCCCTTCCAAAGGCTTACGGGTTATTGTGTAGATGCAGATGTCCCTCGTTAATTGACAATACGAGCTCAAAAATACGAAAACTCTTCTCAGCATATCATGCGTTATTCCAGCGGTAATTGCCTCCTTAAGAGCTTCCAAGGTCCTTGTTCGAACTTTGTTAACCTCAGCTTTGAGATTTCCCCAAAGAAAACAATCACATGGGCTCAAATCCGGGGAGCTAGGGGACCATGGAACATCCCCTCATAAGGAGATCAGGCGGCCGGAAATTTTATTCTGACAGGATTTGGCGTGAACGACGGGCGGTATGAATCGTGGCACCATCCTGTTGAAACCAAAAGGTTTCTGTGTTATATTCCTCGTCATACTCTTCCATCTGCAGGTTTTACCCAGTCTTCTGAGCTCAATTCTTGAACAACCATCATCTTGTATGGGTCTAAGTGAAGGCCAGAGTGTAAAATTCGCCTTTTTGCCGAGTCTGTTCAATGGACGCTCTCACTGTCACGATGTTTTCAGGTGTCCGCACACTTTTAGATCGCCCAGCTGGTTTTCTAGGAAGTGCAGCTTCTGCCGCCCGGACACTAGTAATCCATTTCCTAATAGTTTTAGCATCAGGAACCCTGTCATGACGAGTCAAACCAAACCGCCTATGAAAAGCCATCTGCGTTGCCACCACGCTATCATTGTTCTTGAAGAACGCTTCAGAGGGCAGAGGAAGGTTTCAACGCGGCAGAGCCTCGATGCTCACCAGATCACTGCATGGTAATTACTAAAAAAGGCGTTGTTTTCCCCAGCTAACGTCACTATTCCCACTCCGCTAATTCACCTGCGCGTTCTTCAGTGATTTTTTGGAAACTAGGGAGTCCATTCTACTCCACCCTGTACGTTAATATGTGGGTATCTTTGTACCCGGCACCGTGAGGCTGGGTGGCACCCATCTCACACATCTGGGAATCACAACATTGACGTGAGCGATGCGGAACCTATTATGAAATAGCCATTCCCCGTTCCGAGTTCCCAACGGACTAATTTGAGTGAGGCTCGATCAAGACGTTATCTCCCCCATCCGCTTTTCCATGGTTAGTGACCATAATTTTGGTAACAAAAAGAAAATGAATCTGATAGGTCACCGCCTCTGTTTAGGTTATCGCAGCTTGACTACTGTAACAACGAAAGAAGCTTTTCATACACCCAGCATGGACGAAATGTCTGACGAGTTAGGAGGCGCGGCATACTTTTCCAGAATGGATCTTGGTAGTAGATGCTGTCAAGTGAAAATGGATGACTTAATCAAGGAATACACAGAATTTATCCCCCCCGATATGCACTTCTAATCCAACAGAATGAGCTTTGGTTTAGCGAACGCCCCGCCCACTTTTATAAGACTTACGTCAAACATATTTGCCGCAATCGCGAATAAATGGTTTTGCTTTTCATTTGGACAATGTTATAAGATTCTAAGGACATGTGAAGAACATTTAACGGGGCTGAAGAAAATTTCCAAAGGTTTCGTGAAGAGCGATCTTGAAACTAAGTCCAATGAAAACCAAACTCTTTAGTAAACGCTTCTTTTTCGGACCCAGATTTTCAGCTGACGACCGGAACGGCCCACAAGAAGTTGGAAGCGAAGCGATAGAAAAGTATTTTTAGGGCCTGGTCTGTTATTATCGGAAATTCATCCCTGCAAAAACTCATTTTTTTACAAAAATTTCAAGCCCAATTACTAAACTATTCGTTTAAAGCATGGAATATGCCTGAAAGGCTAAAAAATTTACTATACGAGGTGCGTCCAATAAATAACCGGACTTTGAGTTATTTGGATATGATTTTATTTATTCGTCAATATCAATGTAATAAAAATAGAAGGGAAGATTCCCAGAGACATGTACATAGGACAAATTAAGAAGGACGTAAAATAGAGTAGGTATCAAGGGTTGAGGGAATTAACAGTAAATGAAATAAAATGGAGAGCTGCAGTAAACTTAACTATTATTGAAATACTGGTGATGATGATCCATTTTCTAAATCTAAATTCTAATCTAATGTTCTAAATCTAATTCTAAAATCTAATCTAAATTCACTTCCTCACACTGTCGATCCTTTTTATTTATCATGTGACAATTTCACCACCCAAGCTTAATCCCACCTGTCAATAAATTAAATTTTTTCCCAGTCCATGCTCGGTTCTCGTTGTTATTGTTATGATTGTTATTGTTATTGTCCTTTGTCCTCTTTCATGTTTTTGTTATATTTTTCACTGTAACTTGGCGCTACTGCTGTAGGTGAATAATGTTTAAAAATAAAATGTAATCGCTTTCGAAATAGTCCCGATTAGAAATTATACACGTATGCCAGCGCTTTTTTGAATCCTCGAAACACTTCTGGAGCTCGATCTTTGGTATAGCTTTTAGCTCTCTCTCTCTCAGCGATGCGTTTTTAATCTCATCTATGCTTGTAAAACGAGAGCCCTTTAAAGTTCTCTTATTTCTGCGAACAGAAAAAAGTCACCTGGGGCAATTTCTGACAACTATGAAGGCTGGGAAATCATTAAAAGTGCTAATTTGGCATAAAATTCACGAACAAGCAGTGAGAATCATCGGCAGGGCATCGTCGTAGTGGTTCAAAAGTCATGAATTGTTTCGTCACAAATACGGTCGTTTTGGCCGTGTTGCGTCATGCAAACTTTGCATGGTACCAAAAGAAATTACAAAAAAGTATTCACTCTAATAAAAAAATTACGATTCAATCAAAAAAAACAAACAAAAAAGACAACACATATTGCATCCTCAACTATGTATTTGTATTTACGTAAGGCTTTTGAAAGTCCTGTGCATTCGCCCGGTCGCCGGTTTTCGCGTCGGGCGCTTATAAATCAGCGAACTCCCATTTCATTGTCCATTTCTTTGATACCCTGTTTCCTTTTGTCCTTGTCCCTTAGTTTTAGCTCCTTACAGTACTCCCCAATCAATAATATTCCCCTTTAGTTTTAGTTACATTTAGATACTAGTTTAACTTAGTATCTAAATGAGCCATTACCTGTCGGCTTCAAACATCATTGTAAACCTTATTTATAGCATAGTTTAATCATAATTTAAGTTTCTCGTTTCTCACAAACAACACGCACACGACTGAGAGGTTTTTTTTTTGAGGAATGTCATGGTTTTATCTGTTAATTTTGCTAAATGTTGTTAAAAAACATGTTAAATGACCGGTTAGGGTGGGTTTTCGCCCACCGGGACGGTGTATGTGTGCCCGTAAGGGCTGACAATGATTCTTCGGGACGGCGTTGAACTTGTAAGTATTACTCTTTATTGATCGTTTGATCTTGTGGCAAGAACTTATGGCGTGCTATGCAATATAATAAATTACAATGTTTCCGTTAATTTTTTAACACACCTCGTAATCAGGAGGTTCCTCTCGTCCCATGGATTTTACGCATCTCGGGACTTCAATAGGCGATTTATTTGAACCACGGACTGCGTCCTCGCATGTCATCCCTCAAATACTTTGTTAAGAATGGTAAGGAATAGAGAATTCGATGGCATTTGCCAGGAAACAACCACATAAAGCTTAGAAAAACTTCTCCGGAAAAAAACCAGTATGCTTAACGGTCAATGAAATGATCATGATCAATTTATTAGGGCGTCACTTTCAATTGCGTACCGATCACAAAGCCCTCCGATGGTTCATCACTCTGAAAGAACCGAAACCAAAGCTTTCCCGGTGGATTACGTAGTTGAGTGAATAATCCTCCGACGCAGAGCATCGTCCCGGAAGACACTCCCGCATGCTGACGGCCACTCCCGCGCAGCAGACGCTTGGGGTATCGTTCATGGAGACGGATGCAAGAGCAGCGCATTAGATAAAGGACGGAAAGATTGCTCTGCGATGAAAACACTTCGTGATCTGTCGCTGAAACATGATTCCATTTATTTTTTATGACGAGAAGAGTGTATTGTATAAATTCCTAATCAAAAGTCCAGATTCGCAGTTTGTCATATGTACTCCGTAATCAATGAAGGAATACGGTGGTGACCTAACACCCCCCGCCACACACCCTTGCGACAGCTTGCGGGGTATATTTTACGAGATGTAGATATACCCAACAGCATTGGTCCATGATCGCTCGTTGGCAGGTCCCTTTGGGTTTTATAAAACCTTAGAAATCAAACAGTTTCTGGCGTAACTTGATGGCAATTCTTCATATTGACGTTTGACAATTAAACAACTTGGCTTTTTCACATAAATTTTGTGGAAAAGCCAAGTTGCTCAGTTGTCAAAAAACCTTAGAAATCGTTCAGAGACACTTAACACTGGAAGGGGTGCTATGTGGATACTTAGCTGGGTGTATAAAAATGCTTGTACTGAAGGAACCGAAAGTTCAAACAATTCGCTCTATCACATCAGCCAATGATTTGATGTTTCGCATCTCTTAGAAATATAAAGTAAGAACGGGGAAAACGACGGAAAGGAACGGCATGTAAATCAAATTTTGTCTTTTGTAAAAATTAACGAAATTGTACTGGGGATTTAAACCTAAAAATAAGGTACCCCAAAAAATTGAAAAATGAAACAAATTGCTCAATTCTAATCGAAGGGAGCCAAATTATTATTATTACTATCCCTTAGAAAAATTATCTCTTGCTATATAATTGGAGTAGAAGCAGTAGTTTTAGGGGCGGCGACCGACAGCTGAGGTCATTTGCGCAATAAGGGATGGATGTATACGGAGGAAAGGGCGGAGAGAAACCCGGCATCGACTTACTACCCGGCCTACTTACTATTAACGAAGGCCTCCAAGGAGTCATCATATTTGTCCCGTTCGACGGATAGCACTTAAAGTGCTCTCCTCAAAGCACTTCAAATAGGGATCGGGATACCACTAAATAAGATTTACCGTCTCCAGGATTTGAACCGGGGTCCTCTTGATAGGAAGCTAGTACCCTAGCCACCGCGCCATCCTGATTCTCCAAGGTACAATTGGATCCTCACCCAAATCAGACAGAGGTAATCGCTTTATGACAACTTTCCAGAACTATTTTACCCGCTACCAGGAGACTTTCTCCATCCCTGACCGAAAAGCAGAGACAGTGGTCTTATTTGTCACCATGGTGCTCCAAGATACCTTCTCACTAATAAGAGTAATTAAAATTAGCAATTTTCCACAAAAATAAAATTTTATTAATACGACCGGTTTCAATGCAACTACATCATCTTCTGGTAACAGTCATATTCTCGTTGTCTATTATATAGTATATGCAGAAAAGCAGGTAAGGGGAGGGTAGTGGAAAAAGGGGGGGAAAGAGGGAGGGGAGTAGGAACGTGGGCAACGTGGGTGACAATGGGGGTAGAGAAAGGTTTCGGGTGAGGAGAAGGGGTGAAAAATTAACACAGTCCGGATCACGCCTGAAACATCTCTTTTTATTCACTAATAAGAGGTACAAACTTGGCGTCGTGACTTATGGAAATTGTAGGTAATGCTCTAGGAATGGAATCTATCTTCACGCTTCCGTGTAACCCTGTAGCCAATGGTAGACTTGAAGGAGGACACGATTAGATTGAGCAGTCCGTGGCGCTAAAGGTCCTCAATTTGTCAAATTATAGTTGATATCAGAGTCGGAGATGGTGACCATAGAAAAATGATATTCAAGGAGAATCCGTATCCTTCCGTGAAACTGGGAAAACTATTAAAAAAAGAGACGTTTCAGGCGCGATATTGTGGAATATCATGATTAATTAAAATTGGCAATTTTGCACAAAAATAAATTTTATTAATACGACTGGTTTCAATGTAACTACATCATCTTCTGGTGGTTGGAAAATGGGGAAACTATTGTAATCGAATAAATTTACACCCATCTAGTGATAACGGCACAAAACCGTAGTTGAATACAAGATTGTAGGATAATTTAGTAGTCTATAGTGTTAAAGAAGAGGTACGCGTGATGCCATTGCAGTAATGTGATCACTAGTCGAGAGGAATATAGAATACAATCAGGACGTTTTTGCCTGTTTTGTAGATTTCGAAAAAGCGTTTGATAGAGTGAATTGAGAAAAATTAATGCGTGTATTGCAGAAAATAGGAATGGATTGGAGGGACAGGAGACTGATCCGCAACCTGTACATGTCTCAGACTGCTCAGGTGCGAGTGGGGAACGGAGAGTCCGGATGGGCAGTGTTAGAAAGAGGTGTAAGGCAGGGTTGCCCATTGTCACCGGTACTGTTCAACGTATATGTAGAGGAAATGATTAAAGAGGCATGGGAAGAACTGGAGGTAGGAATGAAAGTCGGAGGGGTATTCGTAAAATCGGTTAGGTTTGCTGATGACCAAGCATTAGTTGCTCAGTCAGCCAAGGGGTTGCAAGCATTGCTGAGTGAATAGGAGGTTCAGTGCGATAAATATGGGATGAGAATAAATATTAATAAAAAAAAGGTTATGCGATTTTCCAGAAAGAAAAAGGCTAAGCGAAATATTAAAATAGGCGGGGAAAAAATAGAGCAGGTAGAACAGTTTACATATCTCGGAAGTGTTTTGGACCAACACGGTCAAAGTGGTAGGGACGTAAGGAGAAGAATTGCGCTAGGCAAGGAGGCTTTCTCAAGGAGGAGGGAGTTGATGACGGGGACGTTGAGTAGGGATGTTAAGACAAGACTCGTAAAAACTCTGATATGGAGCGTAGCTATGTACGGCGCGGAAACGTGGTCGCTGAAGCAGGAGGATAGACGTAGGTTGGAGGCTTTTGAAATGTGGGTGTGGAGAAGAATGGAGAAGGTGAAATGGACCGAAAGGAAAACAAATGAGGAAGTACTGGAGATGGTGGGTGAGGAGAGGGGTTTGTTGAGAGAAATCCTATGGAGGCAGGAAAAATGGATGAAAGGCGTATTGAGCGGTAGTGGAATGTTGAAGAGGGTAATAGAGGGGAGAATGTTGGGCAAGCGAGGTAAGGGTAGGAACAGGATAGGGATGTTGGACGGGATGAAGGGAGGAAAGAAGTACACCGAGATGAAGAGGGACCCGATATAGATTAGTTTGCTAGGTGGGGAGTCACAAAATGTTTATTTGATAGTTGTGTCCATCCAAAAACCTACCTTAACCGGTAGATTACCTAATAATAATAATAGTGTTAAAGTTTTTGGATGAGCCTGGAGACTGCACAGTGCTACATTTCGTGTCTCCTTCTAACAAGACACTCCCTGACGTCGCACAATACATTGAATTTTTCATCTATTCCGAAGAGTCTGCATCCAGCTTCATTCTGTTCAATATTTTTATCCTTATCTTTCCCCTATCTAGCCAAACTTCCACCCCTCTATCACCGTCTTCAACATCACACTGCCAATCAATATGCCTTATATTCATCTTTCCCTCTCCCTTTGTATATTTCCCAATAATCCTCTCTCCTCTCTCACCTAGCCTTTTACGTCTTTTTATGCTTTTCTATACGCGCACTTTACCTTTTTGCCCTTCACCATACCCATGTCTCTGAAAAACCTCCAATCTATGCCCTCCATCTTGATTCAACGACCATGTTTCCGCACCGTACAAAACCAGGCTCCACATCAAGTTTTTATCGAGTCTTCTCATAACATCCCTTCTCAACGTCTCCGCCATCAAATCCCTCTCTTCTCTTGAAAGCTTTTTTTGCCTAACGCAATTCTTCTTCTTTTTTTATGTCCCTACTACACTGACCATCTTAGTCCAGGACACTGGCGTGTTTAATCAATTAAGAATGCACTCGACGCGAAATATTTACTCGATGCATCCGGACAATCCATTCGTACCAGATGCCCTTTGGAAAAAAAGACTGCAATTTCCAATCGCTGCACGCTTCGCAATGAATATCGACGAGTCTCAGGGACGAGAGGGGAATTAAGAGAAGGAAATGCCGCTTCCGTCGCGATGATTTAATACGGCAATGTCACGGATTAATTGTTCCGATCAATTGCAGTACGGCGTGCTCTGTAATTCAAGTGCTGAAGGATAAAATAGCAAGAAAAATAGGTAATGTTAGCTCGCGTTTGAAATATTTCTAATATTGAAAAGTACATGTTCATGTTCACAGTATCTGTACATGCTACCCATTCAAGTGATGTCTTTGAAACTCCTTCGGTTAAATTGGACTTGAGTACAATACAATTGCACGTATTTAACCGAGAGTAAGTTTTTTCGTCTTTGCTGAGAGTTGAATGTGTGTTTTCGACTTGCATTCCTCAAACAGCTGAGAATGAGGAAGAAATGGAATTGATGATATTGTACAAAAGCGAAGAATAGTTTGAGAATCTCCTGAGGAACTCCTATTAGTCATTCTGTTTCGGGAGATAATTAACTTGCGAATTAAATTTTACCTTCCTATTGTTTTAGGCTCAACTTTGTGGAAGTTCATATTCAATATTTTTTCTATAAAGAACACAATGTATGCATTCACTGTTCTTTATTCTTGTACAACTAGATCCAACGCTTAGGCGTCATCATCAGGTACAAAAAGGTACCTGATGATGACGCCTAAGCGTTGAAACTAGTACGATAATAAAGAACATTGAATGTATAAATTATGTTCTTAATAAAAAAATATTAAATTTTACCTATTTCTTTGTGCAAGCCATCAATTCGAGTAGCTTCCTATTACTTGTCGTGAATAATCAGTTGCCGGCTTTTTTTTAGATATCAGTAACTCTCAACATATGTTTATCTCGTCACGTCTGTTGGTCTTTTATTCTGAAGGGGGAGGTGAAACTGAACAGAGTTATAATCGCAAAACATCAATGAGGCAAGAAAAATGCGACACATTGTGATTGGAAAGGGGACGTTTAAGACTGTAATACAGAGGGGAGAACGTTGATTAAGCGAGGAAGTGGCAGGAATGGGAAATAGGCCTTTTTGACGGAATGAAGCGAGGAAAGAAGTATGCGGATTTGAAGAGGGACTGAATGTAATGTGGGAGGTGATGTTCTGTTTTGTGGTAGATGGAAGAGAATTATCGTCGTACCGTTGTGTACTCTGTGGCCATTCAAAACCTACCTTGATCTGTATATAACCATCAGTAGTAATAAATATAAAAATCAGGACGAAATTGCAACACACCCTCTCCTGGAATATTCGTTAAAACAATGACATTTTGCGAAAAATCAAGGAAATACTACACTTTACCCCGATGTGACCAACGGCCGATTTGTGCTATAACCTTTCGTTAATGTGCTATTCACTTCAGGGGTTACATCTTAAAATCCACGCGCGCATGCACAGGAGCTGCTAGATGAACTGACGAAATTGAGGAAATAATCATTTTCCAGCATTTCGCAATTCTATTTTAATGTTTTCTTGGACGTATGGATTCCTTTTGGAGATCTTTGCGGAGGGGTAGGGGGTTACCACGGGTTAGTTAGCCCGAGCTTACCTTTGTATTTACATCCGTTTGGAATCACGAACTGCGATAGATGATTGATGAATTATACGCTTGTGTTTTGAGCGTGACCAGTGGCCGGTCTCAACGTGTTCACCAGGATCGTGATGAATGTACGCCGGCAAAACGTCAACTGGATACAATTCAATAGTTGTGGTAGTGGGCCCACGCGGGACTGTTGGTACTGCAGAGTTCCCTGCTGTTGGTCGCCGAGGCTAGAATTGAAGCAACCTTGGGTGGAACACCAGATGGAAGGGGGCGAGGAGGATTAGTTCTGCGAAGGACCCGTTGGGGGACGAATAGTCATGCAAATAAGACTGAAGAATTACTTAAGTCTTGATGACATTACACAGTGGCGCAGTGACGATATCTTCGTTGTTATGAGAGCAGTCCGAGGAAGGTGTGTGACGGCACTGATCTAGGACGGCGGACGACCTGGACTGTCCGTCAGCGGCACTGTTTCACTCACCGGTGCCGGGCTGAGTCTCTAGATTCCCGAGGAGGAGGAACGGGCGAGGTCGGGGATGGACGCTTGCTTGTCTCGGCGGTTCCGTCACGAAGGCGTGCAGGGTGACTGGCGGAGCAGTTGACATTCTCCGATGCCGCTCCGCACCCCTGGGAAGGGGGAGGGGAAATCAGGGGGTATTTGGATGCAGCTGCCGTACCCCCTCCTCTCTTACGCCTTCCCACACTCCTGGGGCGGGGGACTACTGGTGGGGAGGACTCTCTTATCACATACACCGCCTCCCTCACTGCTTCGCGCATCTGGGTCCGGCCGTCATTTGTTGTCTGCTCACTGGTCCATTTTCAAATCTCAGAACGGGGCAAAATTTGAGGACATTTCATGGAATAATATTGCGCGAATGATTTCCCCACGATAATTTTTAGGTTGAAATTTTCATTATTTTTTGCGAAGGTTTTACCGTGCATAGGACGTCCTACATCCACACAATATCCCGCCAGCCGCTCCAAGGGCGTGTGGCGGGGGATGTTAGGTCACCACCCGTGTAATAGAATAAAACCAGGGGCAATACTAACGAATTCATGTCAGTATACTTCCACAGAGATGTACGAGGAATATTCATAAAGTAAAGGCCTAATTAGGTTTGCTTATATCTAAATATTGGCGCTTCAGAACACAGTTTTACTCCTGCAGCACCATCTACTGATTAATTGAGAAGCTATAGTAGCATTTGTTTTGTTTCATAAGCCGTTTGCTTGTCCGTGCATGCAAACAACAACGTCCGCGACAATCGTTGATCCCGCCAGCTGTGAAGTGCGTTCTGTCATTACTACGCACTACTGTCTGCAACATTATCACGGAAAACCTCGGATACTACAAATTGTCTGCAAGGTGGGTACCGGAAATCCTCACCGACCACCACAAAGAGCAAAGAATTTCCAATGGACGAGAGTTTTTGGGCCGTTACCAACAAGATTGAGATGATGAGACCTTGCACCTAGCGACTACTTCCTCTTCTTGCACTTGAAACAGTGGCTCCGTGGACATTTCGAAACCGAAGAGGAACTCAAGAATGGCGTTGTCAATTGGTTCAACTCTCAGGCGGCGAGCTTCTATGCAGAGGAGTTAAAGAAGCTGGTGCAGCGGTATGAAAAATGTTTAGAAGTGAACGGCGATTATGTAGAGAAGTGAAGTAGGTTTGTAGCTAACTAAAAGTGCCAATAAAATGTGTTTCACATTAGTTTATTTTTTCCTGTGACCAAACGGACTTTACTTTATGAGTATACCTCGTATATACTATTCATGAAAAAAATCATTTTAAGTTACACGAATGCAAATACATACTCTACTAGTAATTAACATACCCATGCACATGCACCTACATATATACCTTATGTATAAGCAGCGTTTAACCTTGTTCTGACTTGCAAATGGAATGCCTTTGATATTTCTATAATGAATTTGATTTTTTACCATTATCATTCCTGATTGACGGGGTAAAGAACGAATAATCTTATGAATCAATACTGAAGTCTACAGGGTTCGTCCGGAAAATAAGTGTACTGAGCTCAGGAAAAAAAATTATTACACTTTTACATATCTTAAGCTAATATTCCTCAAAATAGGACCCTTGTGAGTCGATACACTTGTTCCAGCGGCGTTCCCATTCCTGGAACGCTCCCGCGAAGGCATCATCGGGAACCTCTCGAAGACACGTCGTCACGGCCTCTTTGACGGCGTCCAAAGTCCCGTATCGCGTTCCTTTCAAACTCCTCTTTATCTTCGGGAACAGAAAGAAGTCCGGTGGTTCCAAGTCCGGGCTGTAGGGCGGGTGCGGCAGCATTGCCACGCCGTGCTTGGCCAAGAAGTCCGACACGACAAGCGCGGTGTGAGACGGCGCATTGTCGTGATGCAGCCGCCAGATGTTTTTGATCGCTGGCCGCACGCGGGCGACTCGTTTTCGAAGCCTGTCGAGCTCTTGGACGTAAAATTCAGCATTTACAGTGTGTCGTTCAGGTACAAATTCGTAGTGGACGACTCCCCTTTTGTCAAAAAAGACTTATTTGTCAAGGCACTTATTTTCCGGACGAACCCTGTATCTTATCTTTGTGGTCTAATCCACCTAAATAGTGCAAGGTCATAATAATTCCTGTTGGGTTGTTGTTGAACTCGTTTGTTCTAAACCTGGCTTATAGTCTAAGTCACGCTTGTTCTCTTCGCATCTCAAGCAAGCGACCCGCATTCCTCTAAAAGGCCTGTCCTAAAATCTAAGTACGAGGGCTTTTGAATAATGTGTGATAATAATTTTTTTTTATTCTTATGGTGTGGAGGACAAAATTTTTACGTTGTATTCTTAGCTTAGTGTTTAATTTCATTGATGAGACTCCAGTTTTGCGTCCGCGGAAGCCGTGGCAAGTTGAACCACGTTCAGTTCCCCTACACCTGCGTCTGATGATGAAAATAATTTCCTTGAAGGCGTTTCTTTGCATTGGTTAATAGGAAAAAAATCAAAAAGGGCTATGACTCAAATAGATAGAGGCATGGGGAATACAATTCACATTGATTCTTGCGAGATGCTCAGAAACTACTACATCTGCGTGCAGTATCAGCACTGTTGCATCCAGCCTCTTGTTTTAAAATGTGGCACTTTGTGAGATGTATGACCATGGGGATTTTTCATTGTATATCTATATAATGGTCCCATTTACGGTTGGGTGTGTTGGCATGACAATATGGCACTTCATCCTCTTTAAGTTTCGAACCATAACCTTCCCAGCAGAAGCCAACAGGACTTCATCCTTATTTTTTTGGTGCTGGTGATGCATGAGTTTGCAAAACAGAGCTTTTTGCCTGTTTGCTCTCAGGCACTAATTAAATTGATCATCTTCGAAGGAAAACTTCAGTATTTTCCTGTAACATCAAGAGCTTGATAAGGCGATGATTTGTATCCAAAGCTGTGTATTGCAAGATGATGAAAACCAGAAAATTTTTTAAGGAATGTCATTTGTAATCGCAATGTGGTATATTATCACAAATGCTAATCCTTTTCATGTTTCGGCGTTCAACTTGGAGTGGTTTTCAAGCTAAAGCTTAGACGTTCCGAAAATGAAGTCTGATCTATGAGATGCCTTCAAGTTCTGAAGTCCCTTAAGTTTTTCCGCAAAACCTCTAATCTAGATGTAGATGTCCACAAAACATTGACATTGTTAAAATTGACATTAACATTGTTATGACCAACGCAGCAGCGTATCCACTTTTCTGGGCAATTTAGGTTGGGGTTCTCTTACACAGCGGCGTTTACAATATAGATTAAACTTATTAAAAACATTTAAAGATGGGCCCTTTTCCGATGACATCAAGAATATAATACGAACCCTAACGTATTACGGTCGAAGGGATCACGAATATAAGACTAGAGAGATAGACTGCAAGACTGACAGGTTTAAAATGTCATTTCTTCCTAGAACGATAAGAGACCAGAATGCTTGTAGTCGAAATTCCCCAGGAGTCAGTTCATTACAATAAATATTAACGTACAGGTTAGGATCTGCGCGAGGATATGTATATATGTGTGGCATATTTATATGTGTATATATATATATATATATATGTTTGTGTATGTATATGTATATATTCCTGAATATGTATGTATATATTTTTTTTCTTACAGGTTCCTCCCACCTTTCCTCACCTATTTGATAACCCCAACCCCCTCATCCCTTACCCTTCCCTCATAGTGCTACACCCCCTTCCACACACCTTTTTTGGTGGCTCGCAGGGTATTTATGTAGATGTAGATGTATATGGGCCACTTTTGCACACTGGAAATTCACTGATAATCCGCAACCTGGGCTTTTGAGCTTTTGGTCACGTTACTGCGTTCGTCTTTCGCAATTGAAGTGCCATGCAACCATGATCGCACATTTTTTAACCAATAAAAATTGACAAAATGTGTTTGTGTAATGGATATGGTGGAGCAAATAGAAACTGATCACCTAACTCCGAAATCATAAGTTCAAATCAGTAGGGACGTAAGGAGGATAATTTCGTCCGGCAAACAAGCTTTTACGTGGAAGAGAGAATTGATGACAAGGGCGTTGAGTAAAAACACAAAGAAACGGCTCGTTTAAACTGTAATGTGGAGCCTGGCTGTTTACGGAACGGAAAAATTCTCATGGAAGCCAGATAATGGGAGTGAATTGGAGGTTTTTGTAATGTGAACGCAGGGAAGGATGGAAAAGGGGAAATTGGCTGAAAGGAAAACAAACGAGGAATTGTTAGTCATGTTGGGGCAGAAGAGGGGATATTTGGGTGAAATCCGGAAATCCGAAATTGGGGTGAGGTCGGAAATATGAATGCCGAGCATTTTGATTGGCAATTGGATCTTGAAGATTGTGATTTGGAGGCAAGAATCTGTAAGCAAGCGTGAAAGTGATAGGAATAGGATAGACATGTTGGTCGGAATGAAGAAAGGAAGTATTCTGAATTGAAGATGGGCCTTTGTGTGTGAAATGTCAGTCTGTGTTTCATTATGGGAGGCAAGATGTATCTTTAAAACTTCGTATAGGCTGTTTTCATCTATAACCTACCTTAGGGGGTCGAATACCAATGACACAAAAAATAATAGGGTTAAATAGAAGGGCGATTGTTGGAGTGGAGGAAGAAATAGAATGGGTGAATATTTCAGTATATCCGATTTCCATAATACGAGGCTTACACAGTTAATTTCTGCAAAATACTCATTAGTTTTCCCCAATTCACCCTATCAAACGTCTTTTCGGAATCTACTAAGCAGGCAAATACGTCCGGATTGTATTCTATATTCCTCTCGATTTGTGATCTCATTACTGCATGGCATCACGCGTACCTCTCCCCTTCCTAAACCCAAACTGATCATCCCCTAAGTGTTAATTTGCCACATTCATCCGC
Organism: Hetaerina titia; assembly: GCA_037158775.1. Lineage (NCBI taxonomy): Eukaryota > Metazoa > Arthropoda > Insecta > Odonata > Calopterygidae > Hetaerina > Hetaerina titia. Next base: position 46,213,896 of record CM073778.1, read on the forward strand.
TTGTTGATTATCCTGAGAACCACTTCAGCTGTGAATGAAATCAAACTTGAACAGGAGTTTCAGGAAATAACTTTGCAGTTTCCACATGAAATAACTGATTTATTTTCGACTAGTTTCGTTACACTGTAGCATCTTCAGGAACGTACAAAGAACATATTTCGTTTTCACACACATATATACTCGTCCAAGTTGGTGTGGGTTGGGTGGGTGGGAGGGGGAACCGCGCTGCCTGGCTGCCGCGAAAATAAATCAGTTATTTTATGTGGAGACTGCAAAGTTATTTCCTGAAACTCCTGTTCACAATAGATTTCCACGAAGTCTCGGCCTCAACCATCAATCACATGAAATCAAACTTATTGTTCCATAGTCTCCAACAATGTCTGACTTTTCCTAATCTGACGAAGTCTTACGACTGAATTCCTCCTTCATAAATGCTACGAATTATTCCATAAAAAATCTTCCTCTCTTTTCCTAAACCTTTTAGTAGTTCCGCAGGAATGTTATCTACCCCCACAATCTTATTTGATTTAAATTCCCTTGATGCTCTTTCTCTTTCGCCATCGAGTGAGCCTTGATCTAATCTATCCTGATCTACGTCATATTCTCTTTCTATGTCTAGCCTTGCCAGCCCCGCTGTATTTACCATATAGTTCTTCTATGCATACCTCTATCTCTCTAGAATCTTCTCTGGTTCAACTAATATTTTTCCTGACTTATCTTTTATTGTTTCCTCAAATTTTTCCTTCTTACTCCCGATTATGAATTATAAAATAACACAAAAGATAATAATAATTAAAGTAATATCATAAACAAAAGGAATCCAATGAATGTGAAATCAGGAATGTGTGGAAAATCTAAAAAAAAAATATAATTTTTTAGAATAGCATTGAGAAACTGTGCTGAAAAGGTCAAAGAGAAATGTTATCTTTCGCCGGTTAGGCCATCATTTAGAATGTGCCCCCCAGTATGTGGGATCCTCATGAAGTTGGATTGATTGCCAAATTAGGTCGTATGCGGCGTAGAGGAGCTAGGCTGGGAATCACTCACGGAGCGAAGGTTAAATTAAAGATTAGATCTCTTGCATAAATTGGAATCAGGTCTCTTCAGATATGATGTTGAACATGTATTCATTATGCATCGTATTACGGATAGGTGATATTATATCATTAACGTTCGGGAGATTAACTGTAGAACAGATAGATTAAAGATGCCATTTTTCCCACGGACGATAATGGATCAGAATAACGTTATCTGACCGCGATAAGTGGGAGGAAGGATTTTGTGCCACAAGTATTCTGGCGTGTAATCACTCACTGCCGTACACCCTGGTGTAGTAGTGTATACACAGTAGTGTATCCTTGCAGGATACCATATCTGGATAGATACAGAACATCTAATGTCGTCACTGAAACAGTCGCATGTTGCTCTGGGCAATCATTAAAGTAAATACGAACAAGTTCAGAGGTCTGCCCTTGTTAATGAATCCCTTGACTAAGGCTGACCCTGACCCTGTTGAGGAATATACTTTCCCTATCTCCCCCTCGCCCCAAATGGGACAGCTGCAGCTGATTCATCACATCGATTTGCTGAGAATGCAAACGCCTTCTTCTTGGGAATGAATGAGTAATATGCGGTTTATGGACAATATTTTGCGTCGCAGTTTTCGCTCAACTACCATTAGTGAAGCCCTAAAAACATACCAGTACCAATAAGTGAAAAAGAATGGAAATTGTGGCCTATTATGCCTGCAAGAAGACCTTATCAATCAATGAACAGCAGTATTTCTTTTGCACTGCCGTGCTGGTCATTTTACGTTATGAGGAAACACGTCCATGATTTGCTAGACAAATAAGAGCTTAAAAGAAAAGCATAGCAGTTATTGTTCGCAGCGCAATTTAATATATGCAATTTCCTCTTTCGCTTTAAGGTAATTGTGGCTTTATCATGCGTCAAATCTTGGTCAAATAAGCGTCTGACTTCGAAAGATTGTCCGAGTTTCCTGCAGAACTAATTCAGAATCTAAGGACATTAGAACGTCGACTTGAGTCCTTTGAATAAAGTGAAAACAAACTTAAAAATAAGTCTGCATCGTGCATGATAATATTCAGCGTTTTTAGATGTAGGAAAACTACCAAATTGTCTTCGAAATGCTATGCTCATCTCAGAATTGATCAACTTTTGATACCCAAAGGCCTTATTTCTGTACATCACACCAAATGAAAGTAGTTATTCCCCAAAAAGGAAATTTTGGTAGGTTCTTCTAAGTATTTGAGAATGGAATGTGCGCGGATTTTCATGTTCAGATAAATTTCTTTCGTGTTTAAATATTGATCAAATTTTTCTTAATTTAATTTAATTTCTTAAATCCCTTTTCATAAGTTCAAAGGATACCTTGAAAAAGGACCAAGGATAAACTCCGTGTAACCTCAGTAAACTCTTAGTGGACAGTTTAAAATGGTTATTAACAATAATGACTAAATGTAATGTTGTTTCAGGTACGAAAAAATATTTATTTTCCATTATATTCAAACATCAGCGGTTCATAAAATTTTTATGAGTAAGCAGATGAACTCTCTCTCTCTCTCGAAAATTAACAATATCACTGAGAGTTGTTCAGTTAGTTAACTTATAACGTCACTCTGACAAGTCTTTTTTTATAAATATTAGCAGGATTTTAGCATTCATATGTCAAGACAATACGCCATTCACACGTTGCAATATGTGCAGACTTGTAATCCTTCTATATCTTTTCGACCCAATTGAGGCGTCCCAACATAAATCACACATAAAATTATATTTACAAACTCCTTAACTCCATTAACCGAAGATGCTTCTTCAGACGCTTTAAGGTCATAGCTTCACTCCTTTCTCTTTCCAGATTCTTTCACAAATGGATAAGTCGAGTTTAAACTATTATCGACAAAAATATCATGCACGTAAAAACTTTGGTCGACACTTCACTTGATAATCTCCCAAGGTCCTTGATTGCTATGGGATCCTTATCGGTATCGTCTGGAAGTGAAAATCACGTCTTTAAAGGAATTAATAAGGTTACTTGAGTCCACGTTTGAAGGCTGGTTAAGTAAGTAGGCTACGGTGGATCTCAACTCTGACCCTGCACTTGGGGGCCGTAATTCCACATTGGGCATTTTGAGTAGACAGTATATCGCACGGCCCTTGTTCAGCCGGGGACAACCAGACGTACTGTCCGAAGACACCAGCCTGGCTTTGTATCCGAGAACCAGCAGATCGGCGGCCTTAGTCCTCAAAGCACCAGTCTACCACCTCCTCCCTACTAGTGTACTGTCACCTCCAAATGCGCGCAGGCAGTCACCAACGCTCCGAGAATCGGGTCAAGTAGAACACATTCGTTACGTTGGCGCTCAGTGCCTCTCATGCACGCTTGGCAGCCTGCGATTGTTTTACCCCACTCTGGTAGGTGGGAGTTTCTGCAAAAATTACGAGAGTCTTCAACTTTTACCAATTCCTCGACGAGAGGGTGACCGCTGACGGACTTCTGCAGATGGCACGTGCACTACGCAGTCTCGGAGCGTGCAGCCGAAAGGGACTTGGCGCTCCACCTAATCGAGCAGTCATTTTAGTCTTAGAGATGCTCAAGATGTCAGGCGGTGGCCCCCCGCGGGCACCCAGTCGTGCAAGGGCGGTGAAGCGGGGGCGGGGTGTCGGGCAGAGGCGGCGGTTGGGACCTCGGGAACGGGACGAAGGCCGACTGGATTCCCGGGAACGGCGACGGCGGCCAGGCCGGTCGGCTAACCAACCCGCCGACCCTAATTTCGGGGGAATGGTCCGCCGCTGTTCGCTCCTCCGGCGCCGGTGACGGCCCTCCGGCGGCCCTCGCCGTCTCCCGGTCCCTCCTCTCCCGCGCCCTGCGGTTCTGGAACCATATCTTCACCTGGAACAAGAAAGGACAGGGTCAGGAGATGCACTCAACGTGAAACCACGAGACGAATGGCGAAAAGCAACTAGGCGGTTGCCTAGCGCTCAATACCTTTCGTTTTATTTTATTTATTTCAATTATGTTTTATTTTATTTATTTTACTTATTTATTCACATATACCCTACAAGCCACCGCTAGGGTGTGTGGCAGGGGGTGATTGCACACCAGAATAATTTTATTCGAACATGACCCTACCGCGGGCGAACAATGTTATTATGATCCCCTATCGTTCGTGGAAAAAATGACATTAATGCCTCAAAAAATGACTTAAACCTATCTCTTCCACCCTTTATCTCTCTAATTTTATTGACATGATCTCTCCTATCGTAGTACGATGGGGGTAATTATACATTTTCAATATCACTGCTAAAGGGAACTATTTCCAATTTATGCGAGAGCTTCAATCTGTAATTTAATTTCGCTCCGTGAGTCAATGCCAGCCTAGCTGCCCTAATAAATATTTTCCATATGCTACTAAGTTTATCATAATAACGTTTTACAAATCTAGCCACTCTACGCTGCACGCGATCTAAATTCGGAAATTAATCTAACTTCGTGAGGATCTCATATACTTGCAGCATATTGAGCCCTAACCAACGACAGATAACAGATCTCTTTGACCTTTTCATCATATTTACTTAGTACTCTTCTTATAATGCTAATTTTTTGTTAGCTTGTCCACATATTCCCCGTGTGTTTTGCCCAGGAGAGATCGTGAGTGAGGGTAACGCCTAGGTATTTTATTGAGTCTACACATTCCATTTCGGTGTTCCCAATGCAGTAGGCGTTCGGGAGGGAATTGCTCTTTTCCTAAAAATGTATCACTACGCACTTTTTTCAGTTAATTCTAATTTCCAAGTGTCCCACCAGCGTTGTATAGCATTAAGATCATCTGATAAAGCTGCTCTGTCCTCAGGATCGCGGAGATTACGGTAAACCACTACATCATTAGTAAATGAACGTACCTTACCAGTGACTACGGAGTCAGTGTTGTTAACTTAAAGTAGGAATAAAAGAGGTCCACTAACACTTCCCTGGGGAACACCCGAAGTAATTTCTACTGCATTTGAATTAACTCCATCTATCACTACTCTTTGTACCCGACCACTCGAAAAGTCTATGATTCAACTCCGGATATTTTTATCTATGTCATATGCTTCTAGCTTTGCGAATAGTTTACTGTAAGGTACTTTGTGGAAAGATTTCTTAAAATCTAGAAAAAACCGCATTCACTGAAAACTTGCTCTCTCCCGAAATATGAATATCATGAACAAAAAGCGCAAGTTGTCTCTCGCTGGATCTACCTTTTCCGATACCGTGCTGATTTTTCATTTATAACTTCTGATTATCGTGGTGTCGAACTAGTAACTTTATGTTCCATTACTTTAAATGAAATGGATGTGAGAGAAATAGGTCTGTCTCTCCTTGTCTCCGTTTTTAAATATTGGTGTTACGTTAGTCGTTTTCCAATATCTGGGAACCTTGTAATCTACCAGCGACTTCTTAAATATTATTTCTAGAGCTACATATAAATAACTTATGCTTTGAATACCTATCATTTAAAATAGCTATATTGGCGCAAAGATTTTAACATTTTTACGAATATAACGTTAGCTGAAAAATACCCACCTTTAAATATCATCCGGGCTCGATCAAATACCCGCTCGTATATGTTAGGTATTAGCATTGTAAACTCAACCATATCTAGAACTCATTATGAAGAAAAGGCGATAATATCACCAGTTTCCCAGGGATGGGAAAAAGGGTAATGTAACACATATTTTAACACGGATATGAGGAGCAACTTAGCAATTACAGACCTATTTCCCTCACATTCATAGCATCCAAGATCATGGAACATATAATTGCTAGTTCCATCTTGAGGCACCTTGATAATTATGACTTATTACTGAAAAATAAGCACCTTTTCCAAAAGGGTAAAACCTGCGAGACACAACTTGTACTTTTTGTTCATGATATTATGATTACGGGAGAGAGTAATGTTCCAGTGGACACGGTTTTTCTTGACTTTCAGAAAGCTTAAGACAAAGTAACTCATAGTAAACTACTCACAAAGCTAAAAGCATATGGCATAGATAAATATATCCGGGGTTTGATTAAAGACCTTTTGAATAGTTGCCGACGGTACAGTGGTTTACAGGGATATCTGTAATTCTGAGGAAACAGCAGCTTTACCTGATGAACTTAATACTATACCACGCTGGGGCGACACTTAGAAATTAGAATTAAACTTTAAAAAGTGCGTAGTCATACATTTTTGGAAAAAAGGCAATTCCCCACCCGAACGCCTACTGCATCGATAACACTGAAATGGAATGTGTAGACTCAATTAAATACCTAGGCGTTAATCTCACTCACGATCTCTCCTATTTGAAACACGTACGGGGAATACTATATGTGGACAAACTAACAAACAATGAGGATTTATTTTTATACTGCTGGGTAAATGTGATGAAAAGATGAAAGACAAATGTTATCTGTCGTTGGTTAGACACCATTTAGAATATGCTGTAAGTATATGGGATCCTCACGACGTTGGATTGATTGCCGAATTGGATCGCGTGCAGCATAGAGGAGCCAGATTTGTAAAACGTTGTTATGATAAACTTAGTGGCATATCCAAAATTTTAGAGCAGCTAGGCTGGGAATCACTCACGGAGCGAAGGTTAAATTAAAGATTGGAGCTCTTGCATAAATTGGAAGGAGGTCTCTTTAGCGGTGACGCTGAAAATGTATTATTACCCCCATCGTACTACGGTAGGATAGATCATGCCAATCAAATTTAGAGAGACAGAGTGTGAAAGAGATAGATTTAAGATGTCATTTTTCCGACGAACGATTAGGGACCAATTATTAAACGATATGATAAATATTTTGCCGAGTGAATAGGGTGGCGGTGTTGGTGACATTGAGGGTGACTTGATTGAGGAGACTTCTCACCCGCGCTTCGGAGAGCCCCAGCACGGTCGAGAGCGCTGCCACGTCGGCGCCACTCAGATAGTGGGCGCGGCGGAAGCGGGACTCGAGGGCGGAGACCTGGCCGCTGGAAAAGGGTATCCGAGGGTTTCGGCCCGCCTTCCTCCTCCCCCCTCCGGCGCCGTCCGCCGCCTTCCCTGGACGTCCCCGCTCCGTGGTCTCCTTCCTTCGGGACCCTGTGGATTAGCATTAGTCGTTGTATTAATAGTCATTAGGGTCAACCGACAGTTGACGTCACTTGGTCCATTAGGTGCTGATATATTTTTAATTTGGTAGGAGAATAACGCTTAGTAAATGGTAGGAGAATGGGTGCAGAGAAATCTTAGAAAGATGGAAAGGGGATGAAGAATATTCTCCATTCACCTTTAGCAAATGACAAAAAGTAATATGGTTCTCACTTGATATTAAGTGATCCCCGCACAAGTCAAGATATGATATTAGGTAAAGGAACGCTGTCGGGCCACGAACGCAGCGATTTCGTACCGTCACCGTTGCGTTACCGGTGGTGGTGTTTTGTTTCCACTGAATAGAACTGAATTATATATGATCGGAGTGTGACCGCATCGTTACTGTGTCGTAACACCACCATGACCGTGCCGTGACAGTATCGTGATCGCACCTCGGCAGTCATGAGAACTCACCGCGACAGTATCGTGGCTGAACCGTGACCATATCGTAACAGTACCATGACCGCACCGTGACCGTAACGTAAGTATGTGATTTTAACCTGATGATAACGGAATAGGGCATCTTTAGAGCTCCGGACCTGTTATGGGTGTGTTTCGTCACTGGGGCCGGCGCCCGGAGACTTGGGGTGGCGCCATCGGAGGGGAGTGCCGTGAAGAGTGGAAGTGACAACCTTGCAGTGGTCGGTATGGGAGGATCGACCCTTCCCGTTTCATTGGGACACCATCCCCCACCCATCCCCCTCATTCCTGGCCGTTCCTCCCTCCATCCGCTTCAATGGACTTTCCCTCTTCGGACGTCCGCTCCTTCCCATCCCGCACGCACCTTTCTCTCGCTTTGTCCTCCCGCCAGGAAGGCCATCGTCGGCGCCACAAAGTGGGCTTTCACTCGTTGCCAGGGCCGAAAAGAGTGTTTTCCACCGCGTTAATCACGGTTTCAGGAAGTTTTGGGTCCTCGTTTTCGAAGGTATTCGAGTGGGAGTGTCTTACTTTCCCACTTGTTAACTCTAACGACCAACGTACTTAACGCGTGCCAACAGACAACGCCGCGTTGAGGGGAGTTCTTACCAGCCCAACTTGTAGTTCTAAACCCTGCTGACTTACGATGGTTAGCGCTATTGAAACGAAGAATAGAATCGGAGAGAGAAAACAAAGTGGAAAAATTCGGATGTTTTCTCAGAGGCTAGTGGATTTTTATTGAATTTTTATAATAAATATAAAGCATCCAGAGATTTATAGCCACCATTTCACTTGCATATATATGTGTATATATATATATATATATATATATATATATATATATATATATATTATTTATATGTATATGTGGGTCGCGGTAGGCCAGGGGTAGAGGGCTCTGGGCATCTGCAGCTTCACCCAAGCTATGTGATTTTTCGGTTACCAGATTTTCCTGGGAAACCATAACTGGCACAGGGAAGGGTGTCTTTTTATTTCCGTGTTAAAAAAAGATGTTAATTCATGTTTTTATATATTGGTGCGTCGCCGTGCGCCGAGTGTTTTGAGGATATTTCTACATATATGATGTACATATGTATGTACACATATATATGTACATAACTACGCTCCATGTCAAAGTTTTGCCTAGTCTTTTCTTAAAAACTTCACTCAACGTCCCCGTCATCAACTCCCTCCTCCTTGTGTACGCCTCTTTGCCTAGTGCAATTCTTCTCCGCATGTCCCTACGACTTTAATCATTTTCGTCTAAAACACTTCCGAGATACGTAAACTGTTCCACCTGTTCTAGGTTTATCCCTCCTTTTTTTAACGTATAACTTAGTTTTTTCTCTTTCTGGAAATCTACATAATCTTTTTATTTACACTTAATATCATGGACTGAAAGCAAAACAAATGAGGAAGTAGTGCTGATGGTGGGTAAGGAGAGGGGTTTTTTGGGAGAAATCCTATGGAGGCAGGAAAAATGGATACAAGGCGTATTGAGCGGCAGTGGGATGTTGAAGAAGGTAATAGAGGGGAGAATGTGGGGCAAGTGAGGTAAGGGCAGGAACAGGATAGGGATGTTGGACGGGATGAAGGGAGGAAAGAAGTACACAGAGATGAAGAGGGACCTGATGTAGAGTAGGTTGCTCGATTGTGTTTAGTTTGGAGCCTCATGTTAATTATGTGATAGTTGTGTCCATCCAAAAAACTACCTTCACCGGTAGATTACCTTATAATAATAATAATCATCCCGTATCTATTTTCCTGAATTTCGAATTCACTCAGTATTGCCCGGGCTCTCCGGTCAGTCGTCCAACGCTCTACTCTGAGAACCATATGCAGAGTGCGGCAATGTTTTCAAACGCAAAACGCTTTCAAAAAAGGAAGTTATGTTGCCTCATCCTGCACACACACACATATCCATACATGCATATATATATATATATATATATATATATATATATATATATATATATATATATATATATATATATGTATATGTGTATAGTATATAATAAATCACTCGTAATAAAACATGAATTGGTTATCTAAGTTTTTCATTGTATCTGCATTGGATCACTTCCACGAAATAAAGTCTGAAACTGTATTTCTCTTATTTAATTCCAGTGGCCCAATCTGCCAATGGAATGTGGGGCCATAATGATTTTCTCGGTGTCAATGGTAAGTTGGCTTGTTCTGTACCTCTACAACAGTCAGTTCAGTCTTGAGCCCACTCGTCGTGGATCAATATGCCATCCAACAATTTCCTTCAGAATACCGATCACGCTTAATCGTTGTCCGTAGCAATTGTATTTAAACAAGTTTGTTGAATTTCCTCTAATTTTTTTAGATATATTTCCTTTTTTTAAGCTAGCGATGTCGAGGTGTCATTCGACAGAACGAGTGGTCAAGCGTGCTTGAGGGTCGTGTATGTAACGTTGGGGGTAGGGAGGTTTGCGCAAAAGGTCGGGATTAGTAGTGTATTAGTAGGAGGGGAGGAGGAGAAACTAATGCCAACACAAAAAGAAGAGACCCCCGAGGTTTGAGTTGCTACAACTAGATAACGTAGGAGTCAGTTGTGAATAAATAAATGATGAGTGTTATACAGGTAACATTCACCTGTAAAATCCAATTCTACAATTATTTTAGATGAGTTACGATTTTTTTAATCATGCCATATCCGTTGCTATGCCGTCTTTTTTTTTAATGATCACATTATTTTCCCTGAGAGTTTAATTGCTGATCGAGATTACGTCACAGGATGGTAATAGGAATAATAAAAATTCTTGACTAAGACGAGGTTTGGGACTAGATAGTCGCTTCTTTCACCAAATCCCTCGTCATTTACATGAATTAATTCGTGAACAATATTATAAAGTGCATAGAAATTTTATTGATAGTGATTTTAAGTAAAATGCGAAATGAAATAAAGAAATATCATTACAATACTAAATGGACAATAGTTGGGTAAAGTGTGGCAAGATGAATACATTTTTGGGAAGTAATTAAATATTGTGGTCTGATATGTCCTTAACAAAAAAAACCAGGACAGGAAAACACTAACACAGAAAGGTGGGGGGGGGGATGAAAAACAACGGAATAGTTTCGAGAAAACAAGTTAATCATTTTTTTAAACGTGCATTTGTAAACATATGTACACCAGAATTAGTTAATTAATTAGACAATTAATTTTGTTATAAGTTTAGAAGTGCTATCTTCAAAATTTTACTTAAAATATAATGTTATCAGGCCCCCCTACCCTGATGTGTGAATATTCACACGCCGTCGGGCTTGGTACATGGGTGAGCTCTACCATCACCTACTAAACCGACCTTCGGGTTGATTACTGTGTTTATGGTTATAATGTTATCGCAGTTAATGGAGTGAGTTTTGGATCAGAAATATGCCAAAAAATAATGCCCGTAATTTATTTTATGGTTTATTAATGTCTTTATCTTCCTTTAGTAAAGCCACGAAAATACCTAAATTTAATGGCACTACCTTAGATAATATGTGTTGTTGGTGGAAAATGAGCCCTACTTACTTTTAAAAAATTTACAAAACGCTATTTTTTTTGACATTCACATCTTATGACTGATCACGAAAATGACATGTGGCCAGATCAGCTGATAAATAAATGCATGCTGCTAAAATGATGTTTTTTTTTCATTCAGTCCAGGTGCTCTAATAACTCGGTAAATAGAATTAAGCTAAAAACGAAGTTCATATTTTAGAGTGCTCCGTTAACTTCAACACCGACCATTAAAGCATTCTTTTGACTCAAATAGCATATAGCAGGTAGCATGCCCACTAAAAATAACAAGAAGCCTGAACTGTTAGCAGGATTACATTTTTTATTTCTAAATCTACATAATACCCCGCAAACCGCCGCAAGGGCGTGTGGCGGAGTGTGTTAGGTGTCACCACCCAAAAAAAGGAAATAAGAAATACCGCATTCAAAACCAACACATACATGCAGACCCAAATCCACAGTAGTGCATACATTCATAGAAACATCCCATCATTCCACGCGCATGCAAACATACATCCACCTACCTTCACTCCACAAGCATGCAAGTACATATGCTTAATTATAACAAATAATTGTACCTTAGGATGCAGCAAGAAATTTATCCAAGAACGTGCAAGCTAGATTTTAGTAAGTAGCAAGGCGAAATACCACCACCACAAGAACCTGCTACATAAAACGCTCTCCTACCCAAGGCGAGGAATTTGGCCCAACGCTGCAGGTAGGAGGAGGGCTCCCCCACGGAGAGGGACAAGGGTTGGAAGGGGAAATTTAGGGTAATGCATAAAATAAAATATAATCATAATATTTAACCACCACATCGGGTCATGTTAACTACCGATGGAATTTAATTCAGCGTTAAAAAACTCAAAATCAATGGGGTATAGTAACAACGCATGGGATATGGTAAAAAACGTCACTCTCTTAACTAAGGTAACTTAAATGACGCCATTTAGTCAAACGCAACTGAAACAGTTGTTTATTGTTTGATTTGCACTTTATGAATTTTAAATCTGGTCTTTGAAGCAAGAGGATGAGGGATAAATTGGCCGAAAGAAATACTAAAAGGTACTTTGGGATGTTGTTGAGACCGTGATAGAAGGGAGAATGTTGGGTAAGCGAGTTAAGTTTGGGAAGAGTGTCGCGGGCTTCTAAGACAGCATGAATACCGGTAGAAATCGAGAAAATTTGAAGAAATATATGCATAATTTAGGACAAAGAAAAGCAAGTTCTCATCATGATTATTAAGGGATAAAAGGTAATGGGGAACGCAATAGAAACCTACCAAAAACAGGTAAAACTCGCACTGAAATGAATGGACGAATTGCTTGGAGTTTTGACTAAACTTAATGTGTGTGTGAATCTATTTTCGTTCGCGGACGTAGTGCTTTGTGCCTTTTTCCTTCTCCTGGTTTCGGTATCTGTCCAGGTGGCTGAGATGTGTATCAGTGGGGACGGGGAAAGAGAGCGGGGCCTCAGGAGTCGATTGAACAACGGCGGCAGCATGGCCGACGTACAGGCAAGGGTCCCCTCCCCGATCCTCATCTGCTCACCTACGGAGACACGTGGTTTTTCACTCCCCCCTCTCCCCAGTGTGTAGGAGATATTCCCGAGGCGGGCATCAGAATTCACTAGCGAGAATTTACCCCTTCTCTCTCCCTTCCTTGGCACTCAAAAACACCAATGAGCTCGCCTCCCGAGTAGGCTTGGAAGAGGAAATAACATTTCATAGTCGTGTACGATTTTATATACGTAATGATAAAAATACATGCATTAAAATTTGGGAGATATGAACCAGAACAACTAGAACAGTTCGCCTAATAAGGAAATGTGTTTTGAGCAAGTGAGGGTGGACGGTGTGGACACTAAAACATGAATTGCGTTATTTAAAACGTTCTCAAAGTGGCTGAAGTTGATAACACGCATCGTAAGTATAGATATAAGGGAAAGAATGAGAAAAATGCTGGAAAAACGAGATAGAGGAACGAGAAGAATATGCACATAAGGGATAGACAAAGTGTGCAGAGCTAAGAATTGAATTATTTTAGCGTAAGATTCAGGGATATAAGGTTAACAGGTTAAGACACACGTAACGACTCGACGCAAACAAACGCAACACCTCTCGTTTTAGTCGTCAGATATATCGCTAGATGGCACACTGTGTCTCGTTTCGATTCTAGTTTCCATTTTAGTTTGAGCTTAGTACGTTGGGAATAGTGTATAGTCCTGAAATCTGTAAAAAAGCTGACGCAAGCTGGTAAACTAATACTTATAAGAATTTAGTAACATGAGAGTGTAAAAGGGGGGTCGGGATGTTGCGATGACTAACGTACGATCTTCCCACCGAGAGGGTCCGGGTTCGAATCCCGGCGGCGACAGATATTTTTCAGTGGTATAACGATCCGTACTAGAGGTGCTTTGTGGAGGGCACCTTGAGTGAGTATGTCGTCCGTCGGATGGGACGTTAAGCTGCGGACCCCTTGGCGCCTTTCGTTAAGGGCAGGCTAATGCCGACGCCGGATTTCTCTCCACCCTTCATCCTTTCCTGTCATCCCTAATGGCGCAAATGACCTAAGTTGTCGGTCACCTCCCCAACAAAACTAGCTAACTAAGAGTGTAAAAGTGCTTCAAAATCGAAGCTAATGAAAAACTGAATATTTATTTATTTTATTCACTTGTCGACCTAATTGGGCGAGGTTGAGGCTAATAGACCCTTCTTCCACCTAACCCGTGGACATTACATAGTACAAACACACCCTAGATGGAGGAAAATCCACCTAGGCGGTAATCGAACCCGCGGCCTCTGGGTTGACGGGTGAGGACGTTAACCCGCCGCCATCGGGGCCGGCAAACTATTATGGTAGAAACAAGATTGATATACTTAAAATAAAAATCAGATTACTAGAAAAAACCTGTTAATACACTGAACCATCTTTCAACTCTGTAACCGTTTCTAAACCTCTGTAACCGTTAAAGTTTTTATTACTTTACGAAATAGGACCAATCGTTTAAAAGGTGCAATGCAAAATTAATTGAATTGTTTTACTCTTCCCTTTTGACTTATTTTTATTAATCTAATATACTATAATTGTACGCCTTCATTTAGATCCGTGACTATTCTCGGATACTAAGTACTAGGTATTACTACGCACGAAGTTTTACGTGTGGTGAACTAAATAATATTTCAAGTAAAAGTTTTAAAGCAATAGGAAATACTTGCAAATACAAGAAAATTGCTTTAAAAGTTCCAAGAACCTCGTTGATAAGAGGTCGAGAGCACGAGCAGAAAATGCGTAAACCCGAATGCAATGGACAATTTAAATGACTGATCCTGGAATCTGTGAAAAGGTCGCATAGTTATTGAAATTCAGGGAACATATGAGTGACCACTTCATCCTAATTTGCGATCTCCAAACCTCATTAATATGGGTTATATTCTAATTTCGACGGATGAATAAAAAATTGAAGTGGCTCGCAAACGATTATACTTTCTCCACATTATTTTCCTTATATGTGAGCAGCATTACCATTTGATTACCGTGATTGTATGGTATTACTTTTGTCAAAACCTTTTCCAGTTATACTTCTGCCAGGCGTGATGAAGGAATAGTCTCCAAATCATCCCCTCTTTCACTTTTAAACTAATACGCACTCTTTCTTTCAGAAATATTTTCTCCCGGAATAGATTGATAGAATAAACAGTTGCCAAAGATAGAATTTCCATGGTGATCATATTCAAAATGGCCGAAAAAAAATTTTTAAATACTAACTTTAATGACGTTTTATAAATAGTCCGTGCGACGTACGATAAGTGGTGAGGACCATGAGATACATAATTCATTTCTTAAGCCGTTAAATGGCTCACTTTGCTCAATAATAAACCATTATACCGTAAAAATATGAGGAAATTTAAATGGGTTTTCCCAAATATTCTCATTAGTTTTTTTAATAGTTCTCAGATTTAATGCTCTACTTCAATGGTTTCATTTGTGGCAGCGCAACAAAGCCTGTCCCGAAAGTAATAGGACTGAGTCCATTAAAAAAATCCAATGCCAGGATTGATATATTCACTCGAAAGTCTTCGAAGTAGTACCCTTGTGCGTCTACACACCGCTGCCAGCGAGTTTTCCACACCTCGCACGCCTTCTGGAAGGGGTCGCTCGGATTGCTGCTGACTCCCTCGTCACGACCTGTTGTAACGCTTCCATCGAGCTGTGGGTGACGTCCTTCCAGCATTAATTTTAGGTTGGGGTAGAGGAAAAAGTCTGGCGGAGCATTGTCTAAAAAATTTGTACATGCGATCCGTTTCACGCAAGGGAGTTACAGGTTGAACTCCCAAACGTTTAGAAATTGAAATACCAAATTATCTACTGACAGTTTAGACATAAAGAGTGTCGGACGCAATTATGTTTAACAAGCGTGAAATAATCCAAAACTAAGTGAAAAAATCTATGGCATCAATGAACAGTTGAGTTACTTAATAATTTACTCTTTAATGGATTAATTAAGTGACTGAAGGGCATCCAAGTTAACGGAAACCCGAGGAGGGAAAGAGATTCCGGCTCGAGTGGTTACCGAAAGAGTTTGCAGCGTCATTAGCCCCATGCATGAAAGAGGAAATGAACAGATTCCCGGAATTCACTGTTAGATATCAGCATCAACGTCAATTAATTTCTATGCAGTAGAACGTTTTTAACAAGTATGAAGCACGGTTACCGAAATATCAGAACTTGTCAAACGTAACTTGGGTTATTCATTCAGATCATACTACGTTGGAGAATAGGGGTAACATTAAAATAAGATATGATTTATTTTTCGACTGCAAGAAAGAATTCGACCTGTGACACAAGTACAACACGGTAAGCTGATGAAGAAGCTTCAACCATGTGGAATGAAAGATTAGTTAATGAATTGACTTGCAGATATTCTCTCACAATGTAATAATAATTGAAGGAATTACTGATGGTTGTGTTAAGCGGCTTCTGGGGTCCCTCAGGTATACATGATCGGTCCTCTACTTTTTCCCATTTCCTTGAATGATATTATCTCTAAATAACTGACAATATCAGATTATTCGCCAGTATTCTACTGAGATAAAATTTGAGCTACGTATTACTGAGCAAGCGACCAAGTAGGACGTGAGGCGTCGTGTGCCAGGCCATGAGAGTATTTATTCATTTGTCTCGCTGTTTGTTCCCTAATGTTCTGTTATAAAATGGTGCGAGGGAGAAATGATTCCTCATACGTCGATCAGGTTCTGTGGTCAATTTCCCTAATAACTTATTACTATGGTCTCGCCCATCAATTCAATGCGGCACTATGAATATGAACTCCCGTTTTATGAGTGATATTTTTCTTTTCAAAAGGTTTCAGAATTACATGTACTCTTCCCGATTGCGATATTTCCTGATCAAGACTTTCCAAAAATATTATGACGATTTCTGTTCTTGCGTTGATTTTTGTCAGAACTCATTTTTATTTTTGTCCTGTTTTATTCTCAGCCGTTCGAAATGTGAACATATTAGCAACGAAATGAATTTTTTCACCTTTTTTTAAACCTAAGCAATAGCGAAATTTCTTTTCTCCGGCGTAACTTAATGTGATTTGCATATCATATTGAAATTAAATCATCGGCTTTGTAATTTGTAAAGTGTATGGAATCGCCAAGTCTATACTTTCATTTCAATCCAATATAAACAATAGTTCTTTGTGTAAAGATTGTCGTTGTATTACCTTAAATATGATAGTAATTAAACGTCCAGTGTTTCAATTAAAACAGACCTACACAAAATTAAACACCCTCTTGGAGTGGTAAGACAAAATTAAATTCGACAAAGGCAAATAATTGGAAGACATGTTTAGAACGGGGTTATCATATGGAACACACGTTAACTTGCGGAACTCCATTAGGGTTCGTAAAGTAGTGAAACATTAGAATAAAAACACTAAGAAAAACTAAATCATCTCGGTTGTTCCATCGGGTTTCAGAAGCTCTAAGAATGATGACCGAGTCGGTTATCGAAAAGTCGGAAGTTATGGAGACACTAACCCGGTGGAAGAACCGAGAGTATTTTACTCAGCAGATACGCCGGAAAAGCACAATATACTACCTTGATCAAAAAGTTCCCGGAATTTATTCAGAAAATTAAAAATACAAGTTTATTCATCTAAATCTATATTGTCCCCTTCAAAGTAATCCCCATCGACTGCAACACACTTATGCCAGCGCTTGATCCAATCCTCGAAACATTTTTTATATTCGGTTTTCGGTATGCCCATCAGTGCTTCCTGCGATTTTTCCATTACTTCCTCTCGGCTGCTAAAACGCGTTCCCCGTAATGGTTTTTTAACTCGATTGAACAGAAAGAAGTCACAGGGAGCCAAATCAGGTGAATTCGGTGGCTGTTGGTTGGTATTTGTTGCATTTTTCGTCAAAAAATTATGAATAATGATAGCACTGTGCGACGGTCTCGACGCACTGTGCGACGATTTCTGGTCTCTTTCGGCGAATTGCTTCACGCAAACGTCTCATAACGCCCAAATAATACTCTTTGTTTACTGTCTGGCCTTCTGGCAAAAATTCATGATGCACTACACCGTTGTAATCCATGATAACCGTCAGCATTGCCTTCTTTTTTGACTGAAAACGACGTGGTTTTTTTGGTCTCGGCTCATTTGGTGAACGCCATTCACTTGCCTGATGTCTGGATTGCGTGTCGTACTCATAAACCCACGTCTCGTCTCCAGTAATGATCCTTTTGATGAATGTGGGATCGGATTCAGCCTCGCAAATCATGTCTTTTGCGACGTCAACACGGTCTCTTTTTTGCATTAAATTGAGGTCTTTTGGCACCAACTTTGCTGCTACACGACGGAAACCCAAATCATTAACCACAATGTCTTGGGCGAATCCATAGGCAATGTTCAAGTCCTCCGCTATTTCTCTGATGGTTAATTTGCGGTTATTGACCAACATTTCTTTTACTTTATCAATTTTTTCACCGACTTTCGATGTCGATGGTCTGCCACTGCGTTCATCATCTTCGATTGGCTCACGACCACTTCTGAACCGCTCGTGCCACTGGTAAACGACCGTTTTTTTTAGAGAATCGTTGCCGAAACACTTTTCCAACATTTCCAACGTCCGTGCGCCACTAAATCCGTTTTTTACGCAAAATTTAATACAAGTTCGTTGTTGCAAATTTAAATCCATTTCTGCAATTGTAAAAAATCGCCAACACACACAGAGATAGATGTACTCTTGGCTACGTAACTTTTGCAAAGGTCAAGTTATGACACTAAGATTTAAAGGGAATATCAACAACAGATGTACCAATTTAACAAAAAAAAACAGAACTCAAATCGGAACGATGGGAGCGCCACACGGTGGTTATTCCGGGAACTTTTTGTTCAAGGTAGTATTTCACTAAGAAGAAGTTTCGCGTAGACTAGAGCTCGTCCTGAACACGTGCCGAGTATCTGGGGTCCTGCGTAGGCGGCCTTCATTTCGGGATACTACAAGTTACCGAGAAAGATAGACTGGAGAGACAAAACTAGTTAGTAAGGTACATTATAGAATAAAAAAATAGTTAAAAAGGACACGAGGAACGTCAATGAACAAATACATCGGCCCAGTGAAGGTGGATACAGAACAGAAGATTTGCGAGGACATAAATATGATGGGTATGGCATTAGAGAGGGGAGGATGAAGGGCTGCAGCCAACTGAATCTTCGGATTGAAGGAATGATGACAGAGAAAAGCGTTCTAAACTAAAAAATACTTGTGGTTCAACAGGAAACGTGATAATATTAATGGAAAAGCTTGGTTGAGAGTAATTTCAAACATTTAAGAGTACCTGAAAGACTTATAAACTGCTTGGTCAACATTTCAATCACTCATATTCTGCTCAATCAAATTGTATGAGTTAACACTTACATCCAGGGAATTGTTCCAGCCTGCTTTGGATTGGTAGGCGAAACCAAAACTGTAGGTTGACGAAAATTGACAGCCTGAGAGAAAGGGAATTTAATTTCCTTTACACAGCTCGTGACCAAACCATAAGAACAAATCACGCACGGCATGAGGTTGTCAAATGTTTCTTTCAGTTTAAACTTGCACTCGTTATTTTCAAAAAGTTTTTTTTACATTTTTCTCTTGTACAAATGAGTTACAAACGTGATTGATAGGATATGTAGTGGGAATAAGGGGTAGGGTAATTTGAGGGCACGTCCACATCTTACATGTTACCCTATAGGCCTGCACGAGGGCGCGTGGCAGGGAGTATAAAGGCAATCGGTAATTTTGCGAATGAATCACTTCGTAATACTCCACGCTTTCATATATATGTACCTATCCCGCCTTAAATATACAATCACGTCATATTCAAGAGGCTTTATGACTGTTCTCAACCTGCGACCTCCTTGTAGACATACATACTGGAGGTTTTAAGACGAAGTAACATTCACACGGGAAAAACACCGAGTGAAAGATTAAACTCAAGCCCGTGGTGGGAGAGGTTGAGGGAAAAGAGTAAGCTGAAGTTTTGAGATGTTGGGAAAGGATTCAAAGGAAGTAAATTAAATTTCGAATTGTAAGCCGAGATTTTTGATCAAGTTAAAATTTCCCAAGTTTTCCATGAAATTCAGTTTAACCCTAAAGACACGTAAATATAAAATCTAGGGCTTAAAAAACTGGCAATTGTATCGCATCGATTTAATAATAGAGAAAGACTTGTGGTCAAAATTGTGAGGGGATTTAAAATTGATACTTCATTCTAAAACTTTTCCTCCTACTAACGAACTTCATTCAGACGATTGGTGAATTCATTTCGTCCGATATTAAAAATGTTTTCACTCCGATATCAACTAAAGGGTGAGTTACTGTCGGTTTAATTTGTTGGGAGGAAGCAAAGTGCTCCAAATACATATGTTCAGGGTTTGAGACTCTCTTAAATACGTCTTCAAAAATCATTCGCATTTTAATGATTCTTATTGTGCTAAAAAACGTACGGTTTAGTCACAAAGCCCAATTTTTATCGGATATGTTCCCAGATAATTTGAACCATTAATTTTAAACGTCACCTCTTTAAAACGCCAGTCTTTCGTTATTTCAATTGCTAAGATTATGCACCATTAGAATTAAGGGAAGGCGGCGGAGAGTTAAGGTCATTTGCGCCATTGTGAATGGGTGGGAAAAGAGGAAGAGAGAGAGGAAGGTGGAGAGAAACCCGGCATCGGCATTAGCCTACTCTCATCGAAAAGCGCCAAGGAGTGGGCAGTTTAACGTCCCATCCGACGGCAGTCGTACTCACTCAAAGTGATCTCCACAAAGCACCTCAAGCAGGGATCGGGATACTACTGTAAAACAACTGCCAGGATTCGAACCCGAGCCATCTCGCTGGGAAGCTAGTATGTTATCCACCGCACTACAGTATTCCGATCCCAACGCGAAGATTATGTACATTGCCATTAGACGAAGAGCCAAAAAACATCTCAAAATTTTCTTGATTTTAAATAACTCTCCCCATTCCTTCTTGTCGTTTACTTTTAAAAACTCTAAACTGTTTAGACATTACAATTTCTTAAGAGAGTGACAACTGTATTTTTCCAGTTTTCGCACACATACGTGTGAAAAGTTTACATCTCCCAACGAGTCATGTCATCAACCCTTACCTTATGCATTCATCCCATCCCTTTAACGGAACCAAACTTTCTCAAGGAATCTAAACACCATTTCAAACACAGCTTGCCGTAACAGGTTTGAGGAATTCTTTATTGAGAAAAAGGTGAATCGAAGATACAAAAGACAGGTCGATATTTTATTCACCAACCTTTCTCTTACGAGACATTTCTCTAAAGTTACTAAGTTAGTTAGTTATGTTGTCTTCTGTTGTCATATTTATTATTAGGTAATCTACCGGTTAAGTTGTAGGTTTTTGGATGGACACAACTATCAAATAAACATTTTGTAACTCCAGACAAAACCCAATCCAGCAACCTACTCTACATCAACTCCCTCTTCATCTCTGTGTACTTCCTTCCTCCCTTCATCCCGTCCAACATCCCTATCCTGTTCCTGCCCTTTCCTCGTTTGCCTAAAATTCTCCCCTCTATTACCTTCTTCAACACTCCACTACCGCTCAATACGCCTTTCATCCATTTTTCCTGCCTCCATAGGATTTCTCTCAACAAACCCCTCTCCTTACCCACCATCTCCAGTACTTCCTCATTTGTTTTCCTTTCGGTCCATTTCACCTTCTCCATTCTTCTCCACACCCACATTTCATAAGCCTCAAATCTACGTCTATCCTCCTGCTTCAGCGACCACGTTTCCGCGCTGTACATAGCTACGCTCCTTATCAGAGTTTTTACGAAGTTAGTTATGTAAATAGGTAAATTTTCCTACAAACTATATAAGGTGATTCATAATGATAATAATGTGTTCCTTATAATCCTTTGTGAATTAAACTACAGCATATGGAGCAGTTTACCTAACATGGAAATGTTCTGGATCAAATGGGCATCAGAAGAACGTCTAACTTACGTTAGAAAAAGAAGCTGTCGCAAGGAAGAGGGAATTTATGAGAGAGGCGTTGAGCAAAGATGTCGAGGAACAGTTCTTCAAAACTTTCATATGGTGCGTCGTTTTACAAGAATACACAATATCTGTAATTTAGTCAAATCATTGTAAATGCTATAGCGTGGAAAACATTCGACTGATCGCCTGATAGGGCCAGTCCCTTTGTTGAGTAGTTATTTTTTAACAAATAAACCAAACACATCGAAGTAAAATTCTACGTGGAATAGAAATTCGTAGGCCTCGAGCTTCCTAACAAGATGTTTGCCATCTTGTTGAGCAATATGCAGTTTCAACTCATGTTAAGTATGGCTGACTATAAATCTCTGGATTATGAAAAAATTCAAAGAACTGCAGGACTCACCGCGACTGTAACTTCCACCGAGTCATTCGCTGATGGGCACCTGAATGTTTGAAATTCACGGAGCAAAAACCATTTGCTCTAACCGGGATTCAAACCTGGATCCCTTGATTTTACTAGATTTTCGTCTCCCAGAAATTTGAATTTCAATAAAAGAACGCCTATGATAGCTTAATTGTTTAGAGAACTTGGCCGAAATCCGAAGGATCCATGTTCGAATCCCGTTCAAGGAGGATGTTTTTGCGCTGTTTAGTTTCGGCTTTTATTAACATTTACTCTATTGGCACTAAGAAAGTAGTCGTAGACTTGTTAGATTACACTCGCTTTTTTTACCTTTCTATTTCTCATTATTCAGAAAACTTAATAGAAATACATATTATTTAAATTGCATTATGACTTTATTTCAATATATTCTAATTCCATTCTGTCATTGTTTGGCAAGAAATGTCCCGATCATGATGCGTTGTGCAGTATTTAATGATCTAATCGACAATCGAATCGACGCATATCGCATAAAATTACCAGTAAGTAATTAGTGGAGGCATATAAGATTCCCGAAAGAACTTAATAAAATTTTGCGTCGAAATGAAAACATGCTGTTTAAATACCCCACGGTAAAAAAAGAGCTCACTCCACACTGTTAGAGTTCTTTGTTCCGTTAAACAGGAGTACACTCCATAGCTACATAGCGTAAAATTAAACGTGTGGGTCGAGAAAATCGCAAATACGCTTTCGACATAAAAGTTCGATGTTCACACTCAAAAACGATCCGACACGTCACAGGGTGGCGGTCGCGGGGGTTGACGCACGTGTTAGAATGCAGTTCCGAGGGGACCCTGAGGGTATCTCGCCCCGACGTTGTGCGGGAGTTATCGGACTCACTGGGTAGCTTGGGTGGATGGTATCGGGTGCACTGGAGCCACTGGAAGCGGGCGCCCACCGGGTGTTCCTCCGCCACCTCCTTACGGCCTGCACGCCTCAGGATGTGCTCGATGCTGAAGTCGGAAGGCCTCTTGCAGGGTCCACGGGGGGTCGACTCCCCCGTTCCCGGGGATGCCTCCATCCAGTGCCGGCCAAGGGGGACTCCTCGTTGGCCGAACCGGGCGAAATAGACGACACGGAACGTAAGTGGAGGAAGGTTGGGTGCTTCGAGGCTTCGTTCCGGGAAACGAGCGGGGGTCTCTTTGGTGAAGGGTGACCGGTAATTCTGGCGGAGGAGAGATTCAGGACTGACTGGGGCGGGGTGGGAAGAACCCCGACCCATCCCTCAAACCCTTCCCTCCCACCGAAAGCGTCTCCGCCGCTCTCTGGACCAATGGGAGTCCGCGCGTCTCCCGAAAACCCGTCCGGGAGGGAGGTGCGGTAACCCCAGTTTTCCCCTCTCAGACCCTCCTCCTCTCTTCCCCCCCTGCCCCACCGCCACCCCTGCCTAATTAGCCGTGACAACAAAGGCCCCCGCCCGTCAAACTCTCAATCTCCCCCCCTCAACGACCCTCCCCCCCCCCCGGCGACCGCTTTTTCTCCCCCTCCCTTTTAGCGCGTGGTGGGTGATACACACGCCGCCAATGGATGCGGCGACCGTGAACACCCCCCTCCACTCACCACGTACCCGCTCCCTTAATTATAACAACACCGTGCCGCTCACCTGCACGCAACGCCCCCTGCCCGGTCCCGCCCAATACGGAGCGACATGCACACCACGTAACCAACCTCCCCCCCCCCCGGTGGCAGCGGCTGCAGATTGACACAACAGGGGGGGGGAGGGGAACACCGTACCCCCGTCGACCGTGAAAGAGGTGGGGTGGGGAGGGAATGCCTTTGCTGAGGAGACCGGGGGCGACACTTCCCCCCTGAGGGGGCGGGAGGATGATAGGAAGAGGCATCCATCAGCTCACCTTCTTCTGGGGCATCCTCCAGGAAGGTAGCCAGCTAGAAGGGAAGATGATTTCCATTCGAGGTTCCGAAAGGGAATCGAAAAAAAGGGGATGTCCTTTTGGCTTCTTGCCCTATTCCCCCGAGTGCACAAAGTGCACACGTACGTATGAATTCGCCGAGGCAGTGGAGTTAACTCCGGTTTACGTTTGATGCCAACTTAGGTCCACATTCGCGGTCGTGGTGCCAGACTTAAGCTATTAAATTATTCCAAAAAATAATATATATATATATATTATATAGCATAACAAAAGCTAAACGATTTTTCCAGAAATAAAAGGGCTAAGCTAAATATTAAAATAGGAGGGGAAAAAATAGAGCAGGTGGAACAGTTTACATATCTCGGAAGTGTTTTTGAATAATACGGTCATGGTAGCAGAGACGTAAGGAGAAGAATTGTGCGCTAGACAAAGAGATTTTCACGAGGAGGAGGAGGTTGATGACGGGGACGTTGAGTAGGGATGTTAAGACAAGACTCGTAAAAACTCCCATATGGAGCGTAGCTATGTATGGCGCGGAAACGTGGTCGTTGAAGCAGGAGGATAGAAATGTGGGTGTGGAGAAGAATGGAGAAGGTGAAGTGGACCGAAAGGAAAACAAATGAGGAAGTACTGGAGATGGTGGGTGAGGGGAGTGGTTTGTTGAGAGAAATCCTATTGAGGCAGGAAAAATGGATGAAAGGCGTGTTGATCGGCAGAGGGAATTTGAAGGCTGTAATAGAGGGGTGAATGTTAGGCAAACGAGGAAAGGGTAGGAACAGGATACGGTTGTAGGATGGGATGAAGGGAGGAAAGAAGTACACAGAGATGAAGAGGGAGCTGATTATAGAATAGGTGCTTGATTGGATTTTGTTTGGAGTCACAAAATATTTATTTAATAGTTGTATCTATTCAAAAACCTGCCTTAATCGGTACATTATCAAAAATAAAAAACCTCGTTGCAATTAGGGATTGATCCTGGTGGCAACGGTCCAGTCTGGTCACTGGTCATTCTTACAATGCACATACTTACACAAGAAGAACAGATATGAGACAAAATGCTCTAATATACAATGCCACTTTTAGATTACCTATCACTCCTTTACCATCACACAAGGATTAGGCATACACCATACGAGTACATACTACGCACCATCCATCGCCACACTCCGTCTATAATCACCCATTCTTCTATTTCATATACCGTTCAAAATTACGCACCATTAATACATCATTCACTTTTGCAATACAATTTTTCACGCTGTCCCCATCACATACATACATTATTTTAATAAGTACGATAGTATAATAATCACTGATCAATGAATTTTATCACCTAGTGACTGATTTACACTTATTCTTAAAACTCCCAAAATTGGATGAAAAAGGCTCGAACAAATCTCCAGGCAGCAATTCCAGTTAACAATAGGAATGTTTAAAAAGGAGAAATTGTTTTAATTTGTCTTTTGCGTTCTTATTTTTATTTTTAAACCATGTTCGTTTTTTTTACCCCTTCAAGTTTGATTTTTCTATCTCTTTCCATAAATCTTCCCCACGCTTCGTCATTTTTAGTAATTCTATATATCGCGCCTAGCCTACTCCTTTTCCTTCTATTTTTCTAACTCTCACATTTCAGTATATCCGACATTTCCGTGACACTCTCAGTTCTTTTTTTATCCTTCATCCTCCCAACTGCGACGATAATTCGCAAACGCTGGCAAGCATCGTCCATCTTCGTTGGTTTTCGGTTGTTACGGCCCCCTCATACGACACGCATTGCGCATGCGCTGACGTCAACCGTTAGCGTGGAATTTGGGACCAGGTGAACTCTTGTGATGTTTTGACGCTCACGTCTGGGGCCTTCTCACGTTCGTAAACCCCTTAGTGGAAACGTCTGCAATGAGCTAGGAGTTGAATCTTGCGGTGACTTCCATCGGAAACTAGACTTTAATATTCTCACGTCAGTAACGTCGATCCTTTAAAAACGTATTTTTGAACTATGTAACTGGTTTACTTTTCCAGAAATTCTCACTGCAATAAGTTATTCCCTATGTAGCTATCTTCAAATTAAATTTTAATATTAATACTAAAGGCTTCATGTGTGACAGTCTTTTCTTCCATCTAACCAATCGTCAAATACATTAAATGAAAATATCATCAAATTTGAGGGCTAAATTATATAAAAAAGAACTAGATAGTAACATTCAATTTAAAATGAATCTACATAAATACAAGGAGTGTAGCATGATGTACAAAATTGTGAGAAAAACGTAAGTAATAAGTTTTTTATCCTTGACGAACAAAACCCACTGCAGATATTCACCCACACATGAAGGAAAGAGTGAAATATCTGCGAATACCTACAGAGAGATCATGGTTGTGTTATAATTTACTAAATTAAAGGAAAAATAAAAAAAATCAATGCTTGAAAAATAAGAGAAGAAACAAAAGAGAACTGATATACGCATATAAATGTGGAGGAAAATCAATTAAAATGATATTACTGGTTAATAATACAAATGTAAGAATAATTAAAAAATATCACTACTGTACGGTTAAATGATATTTTAAAAAATTTGACTTCAACCCATCACCAGAAGTGAGTTACAACAGAAAGATATGAAGTGGATATTTCTGACTAATAAAAGTGTGAATATGATATGACTG
The DNA here is from genome assembly GCA_037158775.1 of Hetaerina titia. NCBI lineage: Eukaryota > Metazoa > Arthropoda > Insecta > Odonata > Calopterygidae > Hetaerina > Hetaerina titia. Next base: position 46,240,538 of record CM073778.1, read on the forward strand.
TGAAGTCCTGAAGTGTTTTACTTGCTGTGATTTTAGAAGTCTCATATGTAAGGTTCTTTTGAACGTTGTAATTGAAGGAGCCTCCCTCATGGCTGGACTGAGTTTTTTCCACTCACGGCAGACAGTAATGGTAATTGATTTATTGTAAACCAGATTAATGATGGATTTTTACATCATTTTTCACTACTTAAAAAAAGGTATGCTAGTATTTTTTAATCAATATCATAATGGTAGAAGCATGATGTTGTTGTAATTTCGAAGACCGTGATCAAGAAATGAACGTTACACTAGGATTGGCATGGAAAAGTTAGTGCCGAGTTAATTGTTAGTCTAACGGAGACTTGTCTCTTCTTTCGGGGGATTATCATGTATTTTCTATTTTGCGTCGTCAATAATATTTTGTGTCCAAATTTTATTTTTTTTATTGGGTAATCTACCGGTTAAGGTAGGTTTTCGGATGGACACAACTACACAAGCTACGGTCGTGAATAAATCTAAACAAAAAATATCGGGACCGTAAACTTAATTTTTATAGGTAAACTTTTCTGTCGAATTTCATCCAAAAGATTAAATTCATTTTCATCGAGACAATTTGTCAGTTTAAGGTGAAGGTGGTATGCTTGTAATTTGAGTTTCGCTCGAAGAGTTACGGTTAAGTTTACGGTCCCGATATTTTTTGTTTACATAATAAAATTCCTTGAAATATAATAATAAATAAAATAATATTAAATATAAATAATATGGATATGAAATCTTGAATCCGTGGACAAGATAACAAAATTAGGATTAACGAGAAGAGTTTTGGGAAAAATGTGACGAGGGAGTTAAAGGTAATGTTATCTTTCGCTAGTTGGGATTCTTTTAGAATATTCTGCTACTAGATGGGATCTTAATGAAGTTGAATTGGTTGTCGAGTTGGATGGCGTGCATCTTAGCGGAGGTCTATTTGTAAAACGTTGTTATGATAAACATGGTAGCTTATCAAAAATGTTAAAGCAGGTAGGCTGGAAAGTACTCACGGAGCGAAGGTTAAATTACAGATTAAATCTCTTGCATAGATTGGAAGGGCGTCTCTTTAGCAGTGAAGTTGATAATTTTATTATTAACCCCATCGTACAGCGGTAGCAGAGATTATGTCAATAAAATTAGAGAGATTAAGTGTAGAACAGATGGATTTAAGATTTTTTTTCCACGAACGAAAATAGAGCAGAATAACATTATCCGACCGCGCTAGGGGATAGTCAAAAAGCGTGTAATAATCCCCTGCCACACACCTTATTGGTGGCTTTCCAGGTGTCAGGTCTGAATCTGTTGTCTAGTACAGTTATAAATCCGTCAAGCATACGAGGACTTAAGCGAAAACTTTCTGACATTAAAGACCGTCGAGAACACTAAGGATATGCCTTCAAACTTTGTGTTTCTGTCAGGATTCGGCAAACGAATCAATTTTTGCAACCGGACTGTACTTCTATTAAAGGAAATATTTTTCTCAACACAACCTAATGATGATATCATACATTTGTGGTGGTACTTGATCATCCTGTTTTCATGCTGCTAGCGTTTACTTACTGAACCACCGCAGTCGAAGACTTGCGTTTTTGCGAAACTTCTTGTCGCCCACTCTCCACTTCATAGTTACACCAATGAAGATTCCTGCTTTAAGGTCGATGTGCCATCGTTCTATTTGTTTTCTGAGGCTTCGCGCTGAAGCGTGAAATCGTCCTCTGAAACTCAGCAGCACGTCTTGTTGATCGCGGGAATAATGACATCTTAAAATCTGTCGATTAATGCTGTTGTTCTCTCCAATCTTATTTTCACGATCTCTCCTACCGGTGAACGGGCAGATTGTATCACTCGGACGAGATAAGGGAGATAAAACTGCAGGACAAATCAATTCAGGGACTCTTTATTTCGCACGTATGATTCGCGATCGCAGAAAAAACTAAGATAAATAACGAAAACGGATGGATCTATCTCCGAAACACTAACCTCAAACACATCCATTTTGTTATCGAAGAGATTTGTGCTAGCGTGAAACCCCCGGCCACATAGCTCCTGGATGCCTTGCATGGTACTATATAGATGTAAAGGTGGGGTGCGACAGAGCTAATAATACACTTAATTTATTGATGTAATTAATGCACACCTACATTTCAAAAGCCTCCAATCTACGTCTATCCTCTTGCTTCAGCGATCACGTTTCCGCGCTGTACATAGCTACGCTCCATATCAGAGTTTTTACGAGTCTTGTCTTAACATCCCTACTCAACGTCCCCGTCATCAACTCCCTCCTCCTTGAGAAAGCCTCCTTGCCTAGGGCAATTCTTCTCCTTACGTCCCTACCACTTTGACCGTATTGGTCCGAAACACTTCCGAGATACGTAAACTGTTCTGCCTGCTCTATTTTTTCCCCTCCTATTTTAATGTTTAGCTTAGCCTCTTTCTTTCTGGAAAATCGCATAACCTTTGTTTTATTAATATTTATTCTCATCCCATATTTATCGCACTGAACCTCCAATTCACTCAGCAATGCTTGCAACCCCTTGGCTGACTGAGCAACTAATGCTTAGAGCTAATAATACACTTATTTTATTAATGTATCCCGCAAGCTACCGCTAGGGTGTGTGGCAGGGTGTGAATTCACACCAGACTAATTTTTACCCGAATATGACCCAACCGTGGTCGAACAATGTTACTCTGATCCTTTGTCGTCCGTGGAAAAAATGGCATCTTTAAACTATAGCAACTAAACTTAATCTCTCTAATTTTACTGACATGCTATCTCCTATTGTAGCACGATGGGAATAGCTCGTAATTATACACATTCAACATCATCGCTGAAGATACTTCCTACCAATCTATGCAAGAGTTTACTCACTATCGGAAAAGAAATACATGGTTATTCCACATATATTTTATTAAACACGACCACGGTTTCGACTTACAAAGGCATAATCAGGTGAGGTACAGAAAAGTATTCCGTACTTTCCCTGATGATGAACTTGTAAGTCGAAACCGTGGTCGTGTTAAATAAAATATGTGTGGAATACCCAAGTATTTCTTTTCCGATATGAATCGCTTCCACAAAGTGACGCCTGAAGCCATTCTATTCATGTTTAATCTCTAGTTTGCCCTCCGTTACGTGAGTGATTCCCAACCTGATTCCTCTATTAATTTTTATGCTGCACACATTATATCGTAACAGCAATATGCAAATATAGCTCCTTCACGCTGCGCGCGATCTGATTCGTCAAATCGAACAGGCTTGCCGATGTAATTAGAGGTACAAATTGAAGTAGTAATGTACATTCTCATCCGCTCCCTTCGAATTCAATTAAAAACGCTATTCCTGCTGTCTCCACTCTGTGAAGAGTGAATAAGTAATGGACCTCATAGGATGATCATTTCCAGCTTCATGACGCGGAGATTTTCGCAAATCACCATTCCCCCCCCTCCTCCTGCGTCCTCCCTCCACTGATTCATCCTCTCTCTCTGCCAGTAAAGAAACACCCCCCGAGAACCCTACTACTGAGCCAATTGTTAACCGTATACCACTCATAGCAATAGGCATCATGTCGACGAAAATGCGCTGATCTCATTGTTGCGATGTTAATCCCTGCAGGGATGCGAGCATTTATAAATATGAAGCCTGTTTACTGATTTAGGACGGACGAAATCGGATATGGTGGAGATGATGACTGCTTTGTTCGCGCGACTTGCTCTGTTCGATTCGACTCACTATCGCGGCGGACCTCCGGTTGCGGCGGCGAAGACCGAGTAGGCCCATGGGGTGAGAAGGGACGGGGTTAAGTCCTGGGTTACACATCCCGCAACTGTGGTCGTGGGTCTGGGGATATCAATATTCAGGGGTTGGGGGTGAGCCAACGGGTCCCTGAAGGGGGGGAGGGTAGGGGAGGGACCGGTAGGGACAGTCGGAGGAAGGGGGACCCGAAAGAGATAGGGTATGGGCTGCCCCCGGTGCTGCAGATGGGTGCGGTTTTCAACCAATGGGGGCCGAATGGGAAGACCCTTCTGGGCCCCCCCCCTTCCAAGTCCCCCTCTCACAACGGGAGGAGTGTTCGAGATGTCCTGATTGATGCCGTCCATTCAAATGCGAAGGAGGGTTTGGAACATTACTAGTCTCACTGCTTACTTGTCTCACTACTCTACTAGTCATTAGTATGTCTCACTGTTTACATTAAAGCACAAACCCAAAAATCTCTTACAGAATAAATATCATGAGAAAACATTTTTTCTCACACTCTTTCGAGTTACATTGAATGTGCATAATTTTTTTACCTAGAAAAAAAACGCATTTTTTAATTTACCCAAAATTTTCAATTTCCGTTTACAAAAATTCGGGAAAACCTTCTGTTGATATCCATACCGAAAAGAAAGACTTGTACTTTTCCACAGATTTTTATTATTATTAGGTAATCTACCGGTTAAGGTAGGTTTTTGGATGGACACAACTATCAAATAAACATTTTGTAACTCCAAACAAAACCCAATCCAGCAAACTAATCTACATCAGGTCCCTCTTCATCTCTGTATGCTTCTTTCCTCCCTTCATCCTGTCCGACATCCCTACCCTGTTCCTGCCCTTTCCTCGTTTGCCTAACATTCTCCCCTCTATTACCTTCTTCAACATTCCACTACCGCTCAATACGCCTTTCATCCATCTTTCCTGCCTCCATAGGATTTCTCTCAACAAACCCCTCTCATCCCCCACCATCTCCAGTACTTCCTCATTTGTTTTCCTTTCGGTAGATTTTTATTGCATGGTGAATATATTTTTTGTACATTTTTTATTATATGGTTTTTTAATATATTTTTTAAATATGGATATTGCATACTTCCACGAAGTGACGCCTGAAACAGTAGAATATCTTCTGTTGGTGATGCATTACACTCTCGCTTGGGCGTTAGTGGAAAATCTCTGTGGGGTTGGTTGGGTTTGGCTTCGGAGAGAAATTGTCTCTGAAAATCTAGTGGATAGGGATATTACGGAGAGAAAAACGTATTTTTTTTTATTTTTGCGGTTCTAAAAAAATTGCAGGGATTTGTTTGCGTTTTTCAAAGGGAAACTCAAATACATTCGGAATCCATTTGCACCGATTTATCCATTTCATCGATAATGAATAAGATATGTTGAAAGTTACAAGGAGAGGGAACGCCCCCCGCAAGTATTTCGTGTTAAGCAATCGTTCGCGCTATCCGCTTTCGTGTTAATTCGTTGCCATGATAACCATATTGTTTACCAGATACCCTATGTCACACGACATCCTGTCAGCTCTTGCGGGGTATGATGTGACTGTAATGCCTATGCTGGTTTGTAAGCCTGACAAAACCAAACTCTAGGTTGAATTCCATGGTAACGGGGAAGAGGAAGTTGCTCGGCCACTGACCGTCACATCTCGTTTTCAAATTCCGATCGACGTCTTTGAAAGAATCCATCAAAAATTCGATGGAATTTGAGTATTTGGACCATGTGGGCTTCGTGGAGGACCTCGGGTGACACAAAGAAAGAAGTGACGATCCAATCCAATGACCTCCTGGTGTCACACGCGTTTGAAATCTTGAAACGGTCGAACTGAACCATAAACGTTATGGTTTAATACGAGATAAACTCTTCCATCACTGGTCCATCGAACTTACGCTCTGGATTGATCTCTGGGGTAAGCATAGCGATTGATGGTTTACGTGGTTAATTTTCGAGAATCATTATTCCGTCAAAATAGTCCTTGGGAAACACTCCTATGGGACAGAGAAATAATTACTTGTATTTTGTGGAAAAAAGAAAACTTGTGGAACTCACAAACGCATTGGTACCCGGGTGCAGTCCCTGATTCGCCATTATAGCCACTTGCATTCGTTTCTTTAGAAAATCATTATAGTATGACAGAGAGGAGAAAAAAATTCGTGAAAATCTCGTCCTTTTTCCACTTCTCCGTCATATTAACTATTTTTTTATGGCAGCGAATGTGTACATCCTATTCTGTATAAAATAAAAGAAAGATAATGGAGATGAACAATTTATCTTTGGTATTCTACCGTAAGATCCTTTTGGATGGCCATAGACTAAATATTCTTTGCTCCTCCTACCAAACCATACCCTGACAATCCATACTAGAGTCAACCGTTCTTCAATGCCGCATGCCTTCTGCCTTTCCAAGCAATCAATGGATTAATTAATATTAATATCCAATAAATTAATTGATTCCTATGGTTCGTGGCAAGCCACACAGCCAACAAACCCTTTTTGCTATAAGATTATTATCATAGATAATCTACCAGTTAAGATATACACAACTGCCAAATAAATATCTTGTCTCTCCTAACAAAACACATTTCAACATCCTACTCCACATTAAAAGTCCCTCTTCATCTCCGAAAGGAAGCTTCCTCCTTTCATTCCGTCCAAAATCACTATCCTGTTCCTGCCCTTCCCTCGCTTGCCTAACATTCTCCACTCTATCACAGTCTTCAACATCCCACTGCCTCTCAATACGTTTTTCATCCCTTTTTCCTGCCTCCATAGGATTTCTCTTAACAAATCCCTCTCCTCACCCACCATCTCCAGTACTTCCTCATTTGTTTTCCTTTTGGTCCATTTCACCTCCATTCTTCTCCACACCCACGTTTCGAAAGCCTCAAATTTACATCTATCCTCCTGGTTCAGTGACCACGTTTCGCCGTACGCTCAATATCAAAGTTTTAACGAGCATTTTCTTAATATTTTAACTCAAAGTCCTTTTCAAAAATTACCTCCTTGCAAAAGGTTCTTTGCTTAACGGAACTCCCCTACTTATGTTCTTAGGATTTGACCATTTAAGGAACTAAAATATGACAGATTTCGCTTGTTCGTGGATCCGCAGGACGTTCTTAGGTCCCCTCGAGCACAATGCACCCAGATGAGAGATTTTGAGTTTGGCTCTAGAGGGTTGTGTGTTAGACATTTGTTAGTTGGAGTACCTGTGGGGGTGGTTAGTGGAGTGGTGTTGGCCAAAGGAGGGAGGATTACCTATGGGGGTGGGAGAGGTGGGTGGGAGGCTGGATGGAAGGGGGTGGCGAGCAGCAGGTGGAGACCGTGCAATGCAATTCGATATTGCCGATTGCAACGGTGACACGCGAATGCATGACGGTGGGTCTCTTCCCAACCAACCCCCGGCCCACCCCCCGCGTCGGGCGGTCGCGTGTTGGTTGTGAGCCATTCTGGAAACGAATCGGAGGGATGGTACCCCGCATACCCCCTGGTTCCCCCTCGCAGTATGGTGACAGGCGGAGTGCTGTCGTCCTTTCGGGGTCCGGGCGAAATTTTGTACGAACCCGGACATCAACCCGAGGTCTTACCTCCGGGACGACAGATCCTTCTTCGACGGCCAATTCGGTGCACATTTTTATTCATCCGAATGTAAGAATTTTAGGTTGAAGTTCGTCCGTGGCTATACGATGTGTTCATGGCTGCGCGATTATGCGATGCATCGATTTCGATATTCATTTAAAATCTCATATGCGATGTCGAGATCGACTTGGAAATTCGATATATCTAATTGTAAATTTCTATCCTCCTGGTTAGACGTAGATTGGAGGCTTTTGAAATGTGGGTGTGGAGAAGAATGGAGAAGGTGAAATGGACCGAAAGGAAAACAAATGAAGAAGTACTGGAGATGGTGGGTGAGGAGAGGGGTTTGTTGAGAGAAATCCTATGGAGGCAGGAAAAATGGATGAAAGGCGTATTGAGCGGTAGTGGAATGTTGAAGAAGGTAATAGAGGGGAGAATGTTGGGCAAGCGAGGTAAGGGCAGGAACAGGATAGGGAAGTTGGACGGGATGAAGGGAGGAAAGAAGTACACAGGGATGAAGAGGGAGTTGATGTAGATTAGGTTGCTGGATTGGGTTTTGTTTGGAGTTACAAAATATTTATTTGATAGTTGTGTCCATCCAAAAACCTACCTTAACCGGTAGATTACCTAATAATAAAAATTGTAAATTTATCAAATTTGCGAGACGTACGTATATTGCGATATATTTGACGATTACTTGCGGCCTGATTCGAAATCGTGCGATATTCAATTTACTTTGATATGCGATTTTCTGTCCTTTCTGTCGATTTGCACGTGTAAAGTCAACATATTCACATTTGTATGGACATTTTCTAAGCGATTCGGTTCCCGATATTAAAATCTGAACGTGGTACGTAGGCAATTCGGGATGGATCTCTTGTGCCGTCGACCTTTCCGTAGGGAAAGACGCCTCGATAACGATAACTGGCTAATGTAATTTGGAACATGCTGCAAGTGTTGGGGATCCTTGGGAGAAAATTTGGCAAAAAGAATTAGATAAAGCCCAGAGAAAAACCGCCAGATTCGTTAAAAATTGTTATAATAAGAACGCAAGTGTGACTGGTCTCTTAGGGGATTTAGGCTGGGAGTCCCTTGAAATACGAAGAGAACAAGCGAGACTTGGACTTTTAGAAAGATTCAGAACCAGCGAAGTTTAACGATGACACAAAAGGAATTATAATGGCCCCACACTACTAAGGTAGATCAGACCACAAAGATAAAATAAGGGAGATAGATTCCAATACAGATAGAATCAAATACTCATTCTTTCCCAGAACAATCAGAAATCATAATAGTAAGAAACCGAAGTCACTTTAGAAATATTAAAAACATTTAATTTACAAGTCGGAAAAAATTAAACATTGCAAAGTTATCGGTGTGTTTTTAGGGGCATGTGTATGTTAGTTGGTTGTTTGTGTCTGCATATATTTGTGGTGTAAGGGTTTTAGCATGAAGTAAACAATGGTTTGTTTGTGGACTGTATAAATTTGTGGCTTCTGCATGCGTTTTTTTCTTAATTACGGGTGGTGCCCTAACATCCCCCGCCACACGCCATTGCGATGCCTTGCGGGGTATGAAGTAGATGTAGTTGTAGGTGGAGTGGGGTTGGGGCCCTTTAAGTTGGCCCCAGATTTCGCTCCGAGATGGGGAAACAAGAATTGGGAGCTGGGAGACGGGGAGGACGGCTTGCCGGGAACCGAGACTCCCTGAGGTTGGTCTCGCCGAGTGTGATCGGAGGGGTTGGGGGACATTCGTCGCCCGAACCACCTTCAAGGAAAATCAAGACGCCGTGATAGCTTGAGAATTATGACAATGCCTACGACGGTGACATGACAACCTTTACGATTCACGAAAGAGTAACCCATCTTTGGACACTTCCCGATTTTTCTAATTTGAATCGCAAAACAATTAAATAAGACCATTGCCGAGAATATCTTCTCTCTTTCATAATGAACTGTAATATAATTGTCCATCCGGTTAAGCTGCCACACTTTTACTTGGAGCGTGCTTGGGTATAATAATCTGAATATTGTCATGGCGTCACATTTCAAGATGACAAAAACCGGAAAATATCGGCATTGGAAACTCTTCCAATCCGTATGTACATATCATCAAGTCGATTGCATACGAACGAATGTTGACATGCAAACGGAATTCCTCAAACCCTCATTTAGTGCAACCCTAACGTTGCCGAATAAACGGATCTGATCGCGACTTCTTGTAATGGTATCATTTGATGTGTCGTTGCACCGTCGTGGCCTTATTAGTTCAGTAAGTATGACCTGCGTATGCATAATACTATAGATGAGTGGCAATGATGTCTTCAAAAAAGAGTTGTTTTCTCCCGAATTCGATTCGTAAACACTATTCTAATGCGTTAGGGTAGGTTTTTTGATAAGCCCTGGCACTGCAAACTGCTGTACTCCTAAGCCTTGGATAACACTGCACAAATTATCCTTAATGCCCATACTACACACTACATTAATTCGTTCTTTATGATTAAATACTATCCCCTTCTCCTAATTCCATTCAATACTCCTATTTCTTTCCTCCCTCCAACTTACTTTTCTAGCATACTCCCCTATATCACAGTCTTAAGCATTCCATTGTCTCTATCAGTATCTATTGCATCCACTTGTCCTACCGTCTTCGAATCCCTCCCAAAAGCTGTCCCTTTCCACCTATTTCCATGCCCAAGACTTCCGTCATTTTATTTCCTTTCCCTCCATTTTATTTTTATCTATTCTCCACACGACCATCGCAAAAGCCTCCACCGAATAATAACACAGGCCAACAGTGTTTTTGGTGCCGGAGCTTTCAATGTTGATTTAAAGAACAATTGGGGTGCTGAATCCAATTATGACACTAGTTTTTTCCTATCAGCTATAGTTTTCAAGATATAGATATGTTGTTACTTACGCAAAAAAATCTTCTACATGATGATATGGGAATATTATATTAATAACACAGGCCAACAGTGTTTTTGGTGCCGGAGCTTTTAATGTTGATTTAAAGAACAATTGGGGTGCTGAATCCAATTATGACACTAGTTTTTTCCTATCAGCTATAGTTTTCAAGATATAGATATGTTGTTACTTACGTAAAAAAATCTTCTACATGATGATATGGGAATATTATATGAATAACACAGGCCAACAGTGGTTTTGGTGCCGGAGCTTTTAATGTTGATTTAAAGAACAATTGGGGTGCTGAATCCAATTATGACACTAGTTTTTTCCTATAAGCTATAGTTTTCAAGATATAGATATGTTGTTACTTACGTAAAAAAATCTTCTACATGATGATATGGGAATATTATATTAATAATTAACTCATTGGCCTACAATATAGAAATATACATAAAACTTATTGACAGTTTATTGAAAATAAAAGGAACACCGCAGAGTGGTTATAAATTAGTATACTTATAGATTTATTTAACTTTGAAAATTATTTTCCGGAATATATCAAATATTAAAACAACTAATCGTAAGATGTGCCATATCTAAAAAAGTAGAGCTGTTAAATAAAAAGGGATTTCATATTTGGATTCAGCTCTACAAATATAGTTAAAATCATCACAAAGATTCCCGGCACCAAAAAAATTTTTTTTGTAGGCCTGTGTAATCCTCTTGCCTCAACGTTCAAGTTTCCTAAATATACAATAATGTATCTACATTAAAGTTTTCACTTATTTTTTCTTTACATTTCTGCGTAAGCTGCCTGTCATCAACTCAGACCGCTTATCTTGTAAACACTTCTTCAGCTACCGCATTACTTCTTTTTAATGCCCTACCTAATTTGCCCTACTTCTATTAAAGCACTCCTTAAATAGATGTACTGCCCTGCTCTTATCCAATATTTTATGTTAGCAGTAAAAAAGACGTTTCAGGCGTGATATGGTGGAATATCATGAATAAAAAAATTGCAATTTTTCACAAAATAAAATTTTAATACGACCGGTTTCGATATAACTACATCATCTTCTGGTTGTCGTCACTGATTTATGACTGTCACCAGAAGATGATGTAGTTACATAGAAACCGGTCGTATTAAAATTTTATTTTGTGGAATATTGCCAATTTTTTTATTAATTATGTTAGCAGGTTGAGTCTGCCTAATTACTGAGTTCAGGATCTACTCGATGCATCTTTCTTTGGGTGAACTTCATCTCCAGAGGAAAATGATGTGCGGTTAACGGACTGCAGGGTAATAGAAACAATATTTAATCGAATGAGCGCTAAAAAAGTGTGACGAGAATGTAAAACATTAGATGAAAAGTGGTAAAGATACTGTAATAAATTCACGTTTGCCATCTTGATAACTTTTTGAACCATTTTAATGATTTCGGTTCGTAGTAGCTTCCATTAGGAAATCGATATAAGTCTCAAGAATGGTGGGATTAAATCTGGTCTGTTTTTACAAGACATCTCGCAGATCAAAGGCAAGATAGAGGACTAAATTTCTTAGATAACTTTGAATTCGGTCTCCTTTGTGATAGTACAGATAATGTATTGCAAACCCTAAGAGATAATGATATTGTATGCGAGAAGCTCAATGTATGATAAGGGAGATTAATCATGAAGCCGACACGCTTTGAATGCAATCACTCGGCTGCTAGCGCGATAAAGGGCCAGAAGAGCTTCTCTCAACGAGTTAACAGTGGAGATAATTTTTAAGGCAATATACTCGTACTTACCCGAGTTTGCTGACACTGTGCTATCTAAGGTTATTTAATTAATTGAGAATTTTTGAATAAACTCGCCTCTCGATCGCAAAAAAAAAGTCGGATAAGGTGAATACAGAGTTCCCTTTATCACATGTTATTCATTCATTGAGGATGTTAAAGAGAGATTAGTGAAAGCTTTTCTTTGGGAGAATGGCCTTGTACGGTACGGAAAATTTAGTATTTGAGATATGAAGACAAGCGTTGATTGCCGGCTTTCGAAATGTGGGTGTGGTAAAGAATGCCAAAGGTAAAATGATGGAAAGGGTTTTACATGAATGTATACGCCACTGTAGATGTAGTTTTGCTTGGGTGAGATGATTTTATAAGTACATGCAGAATAAAATATGATATAAACCATAAACTCAGTAATCAACCCTAAGGTCGGTTTAGTAGGTGATGGCAGAGCTCACCCGTGTACCAAGCCCGACGGCGTGTTAATATTCACACATCAGGGAAGGGGGGCCAGTTCCTTTCCCTGTGCCGGTTATGGTACCCGAAAAATCAACTAGCTTGGGAGAGGGTGCCCAAAGTGCCTTGCCCGGGAATCGAACCCGGGACCCTCCGGTCAGCAGTCCAACGCTCTACCCGCTAGACCACCGCGACCCGCATATATATATATATATATATATATATATATATATGTATATATATATATATACATATATATATATATATTTATAAAATATATAAATTTATATGTATATATATATATATATATTCCTACCATTGGCCAATTAATTTATTTATCTACGAGTTTTAGTATTAGTCCGAAAACAGTACATCTTGGCTTTTATATCGGATTATTAAAAATAATATATCAATGGCTACAACTACAAGCATCAAGCCATGGGTGGAGAAAAATCCACTCAGGGGCGAATCGATCCCGCGACCTTTTGGTTTGGCAGACGAGGACGTTACCCCGCCGCCAAAGTCGGCCTAGCCACGTGGGAAGTGGTCCCACCTAGGCCCGAGCCAGCATCCGTCCGGGGGTGGGGCAGCTCAGAGGGGCCGCCCCTTTTGGATGCGGGAGGGGTTAGAGGAGTTCATCCCCCCCTTGGAGGCGTGGCTGGGGGAATAGGCGAGCGACTGGGTCAAAGAATTAGGGGCCGCTGAGCTCCATTCTCGGCGGGCGCTCACTAGGCATCCATCATACGGTGTTTTTTCCCGCAGATTATTCTGGGGAGCCAATTATGATGTGGTGAATTTCAGCCGACACCTTTGATTGAAATCTCAACGAATTTGATTTTTTTCATTTGTTCTAGTGTGCAAGCATTCGTGAGATGTGAACAGAAATTAAAATTAATACATTTCTTGATTCCACAAATGTGATGTGTTCGAGATCTGTGCAATAACTACGCAAACATAGGCTATAAAAACTTTATTTTGCAAAATTTTGTCAACATCGATTTGTCCCCTTCAAAGTGCTCTCAATTCGTTGCTATGCACCTATTCCATCTTATTTTCTAGGGTTTAGAGCACCCTTGGAAGTCCTCGGCAGTTAGGCTTTTTAGTTTTCTCGACGTTTCTTGCTTTATTATGTCCACATCTTCCCAGTGATCTCCCCTCATCACATTTTTTGCATTTTGGGAATAGGAAAAAGAAATATATATATATATATATATATATATATATATAAGAGGGAAACTATATATATATAGTATAATATATATAGTATGTATATATATATAATATATATAGTGTATATATATATAAACTATATATATATATTCATTCAAACATAGAAATAGGTATAAGGAAAGGGGATAGGAAAACACATAAAAGGCGAACACAGGACTTGTGGGGAAGGCGGTTTTTGAGCAGATCACGAAAGTAAAAATATTTCCTTATCCGGGATTTGATAAGGATCGATATTGGCGATCTTATAAAGCGCCAAAGTGCTCCGATAGATGTTGCCCGAGAGATGGCGTTATGGAGCTGTTTCACCCACCAAAGGAGAAATAGACGGGACACAAGAAGGGGAAAGAATAGTAGAAAAGATTTCATACAATCTTATAAAGGATAGGGACTTTTTATGTGTTTTCCTATCCCCTTTCCTTATACCTATTTCTATGTTTGAATGAATATTTGTGCGCCGTATGGCGGGAGTTTCAAGTTTGAATATATATATATATATATATATATCTTTATATACCTGCTTATGGCCACCATCGATGTCACCTCCCTCTATACTTCTATTCCCCATGCAGAAGGCCTATCCTCCCTCCGACACTATCATTCTCTACGCCCCCCACCCCAGTGCCCCTCGACCGAATTTCTCCTCAATCTCGCCACTATCGTCCTGACCAAAATGCATTCTCTTTCCAAAACTGTTTTTTATATCCAAACGAAAGGCACAGCGATGGGAACGAGGATGGCGCCATCGTACGCCAATCTATTCATGGGCCACCTTGAAGAGAATTTCCTTTCACAGCAACCCTTCCAACCTCTTTTCTGGGTCCGCTACATTGACGACATTTTTATGCTCTGGTCACACGGCTCTGAGTCTCTTGACAATTTCTTATGGGCCTTAAATTCTTCTTTCACTGTTAAATTCACTTCTTCCATTTCAGACTCCACCATCACCTTTCTTGACACAGACATCTCAATTCACAATAACAAATTCACCACTTCAGTACACATCAAAGCGACTAATCATCAAAAATATTTACACTATACTAGTAGTCATCCTTCTCATACCAAACGCTCAATTCCCAACTCTCTCTCTATCCGCGGACATCGGATTTGCAACACCACAGCTACCCTCAACAAATACCTCCACAATCTACACCATGCACTCCACAAACGCGGTTACCCAGAAAAGCTCCTACAGGATAAAATATACCGCTCCACCCGACCACACACATCACAGAATAACAACCCCACATCTGACGCTGGACTAAACCTTTGCACAACCTATTTCCCCGGATCTCACAGACTGAAAACCCTTCCCAAAGAACTTTATCTTATATTACATGACAATGCCGCGACCACATCCTTACTGCCCCAATGCCCCTCTGTCGCTTACAGACGACCAGCCAATCTCAGAAACCTTCTGAGATCCACCAACCCTTTGACACCCCGCCCTGACAAATTTCCTCATATTTCCCCTACCTGCAATCGCCCCCGATGTAAAACATGTCTCCTAATCAGATCTGCTCCCCTCTCCCCACATCCCCTCATTGTCTCTTCACCCCGTTCCCACGCTAATTGCCTCTCAAAAAATATTATCTATCTTTTGTCGTGCAAACAATGCACCTCATTCTACATAGGCGAATGCATTACCCCCTCATCCATCCGAATGAACAATCACCGCTACTCATGTAATTCTGCTTCACTCTCTTCTCTTCCTATCCCTTTACACGCAAGTTCACACAACCTATTATTTGACGAATGCTTTTCCCTAACAGTTCTGGAATCCCTACCCGATTCAGCCACCAACATAGAGGTGAGAACTCGCGAATCCGCATGCATCCTATATTTCCGATCCTTTAAAATTCCCACCCTTAACCGCCATCTTTAATTTCCTTCCCAACAGTCCCTAAACCTTACGCCCCCCCTCCCCTCCCCAGACACTCTTCCCTCAAAACCTCTCAGCCTGACCTGAAGAAGGCCTCGGAGTAGGCCGAAAGCTTAAATCATCTATAGTGTGAGTGTCCTTTTACGTGTTATTTTTTTTATTCTGTGTTCTATTGTGCCGTCCAAAAGTTATATATATATATATACTTATATATATATATCTTTATGTACTTTTATATATATATACGAGGGTCATCCGGAAAGTAGTACCCGTTCGTGAAAAAAAGACACAAAAGTAAATATTAACAAACATAAAACATTTTATTTGAAAGAGGATACTTTAAACTACTTCTCAACATAATCTCCAAGCAAATTAAGGCATTTGTCATAACGTGTGACAAGTTTCTGTATTCCTGCTGCATAGTCCTTCGCCGCCAGCTCATTGAGATACAGGGTCACTCCTTCTTTAAGTTCTTCATCGCTGTCAAATCTTTTTCCTGCCAAAAAGTCTTTAAGCTTTGTAAAGAGATGAAAATCTGAAGGGACCAAGTCCGGGCTATACGGTGGATGGTCGAAAGTTTCCCATTTGAATTGCTGCAAAAGTTTTTGTGTTATCCCAGCTGCATGAGGCCTGGCATTGTCATGAACGAGAATGACACCAGTAGACAATAGACCTCGCCGCCGATTTTGTATTGCCCGCCGTAATTTCTTTAATGTTTCACAATACGCATTGGCATTAATAGTGTCTCCACGGGCCATAAAATCAATAAGCAATACACCTCGTCGATCCCAGAAAATGGTTGCCATGAGTTTCCTGGTGGACAGAACTGTCTTGAATTTTTTTGGTTTGTTTGGTGAATGAGCATGATGCCACTCCATTGACTGTCGTGAACTCTCAGGTGATGCATAACAAACCCATGTTTCGTCACCAGTAATTATGCGAGTCAAGAAAGAGTCTCCTTCATCAGAATAACGTCCCAAAAACGTCAGTGCTGCAGCCATACGCTGGTTTTGTGCTCATCTGTAAGCATGCGAGGGACCCATCTTGCACAAATTTTTGCATAATGCAGATGGTGTTTAACAATTTCATGAACAATTGTTCGAGAAACATTGGGAAAATGCTCACAGATGTCATCAATTGTGACGCGCCGATCGTTCCTCACGAATTCGTCAACTGAGCTCACCAGTTGGTCTGTAATGACAGACGGTCTCCCCGAACGCTCATCGTCGTGTGTGTTCCCCCTCCCCATGTTGAAGTTGCGACACCACCGCCGAACAGACGACTCGTCCATTACATTGTCTCCATACACCTCCTTTAATTGGCGATGAATATCACATGGGCGAACGTTTCTTGCATTGAGGAATTTAATCACTGCCCTCACTTCACAACTGGCGGCGTTCTCAATTTTTTTAAACATTGTAAACAATCACAGAAACAACACAGGCAATGCTAGCGTCACGCAACTTGGCTCAGAGAAGGCAGACAAGCCACTCAAGCTATCTGACCTCGTCCAGCGGCTACTCGCGTCGTCAGCACTTCATGCGGCACGAACGGGTACTACTTTCCGGATGACCCTCGTACATATCTTTATCTTTATATACATATCTTTGAAATGGAACGCTCTCTGGCGACGCGCTAACACATAAACACACAGATATAGAACTTTTTAAACATATAAACAAAAAGAAAGGACACTCACATACGTAGTTGACGTTTCGACGAATGTTTCTATCTCTGTGTGTTTATATGTGTATATATAAGTATATACATATGCTGGCACACACACATATTCAAAAGTTATATATGTAACCATACAAATTATATTATTATTAGGTAATCTACCAGTTAAGGTAGGTTTTTGGATGGACACAACTATTAAATAAACATTTTGTAACTCCAAACAAAACCCAATCCAGCAACCCTACTCTACATCATGTTCCTTTTTCATATCTGTGCACATCCTTCCTCCCTTCATCCCGTCCAACATCCCTATCCTGTTCCTGCCTTTCCTCGTTTGCCTAACATTCTCCCCTCTATTACTCTCTTTAACATTCCACTACCGCTCCAAACGCCTTTCATCCATCTTGCAAATTACGAGGGTCATCCGGAAAGTAGTACCCGTTCGTGCCGCATGAAGTGCTGACGACGCGAGTAGCCGCTGGACGAGGTCAGATAGCTTGAGTGGCTTGTCTGCCTTCTCTGAGCCAAGTTGCGTGACGCTAGCATTGCCTGTGTTGTTTCTGTGATTGTTTACAATGTTTAAAAAAATTGAGAACGCCGCCAGTTGTGAAGTGAGGGCAGTGATTAAATTCCTCAATGCAAGAAACGTTCGCCCATGTGATATTCATCGCCAATTAAAGGAGGTGTATGGAGACAATGTAATGGACGAGTCGTCTGTTCGGCGGTGGTGTCGCAACTTCAACATGGGGAGGGGGAACACACACGACGATGAGCGTTCGGGGAGACCGTCTGTCATTACAGACCAACTGGTGAGCTCAGTTGACGAATTCGTGAGGAACGATCGGCGCGTCACAATTGATGACATCTGTGAGCATTTTCCCAATGTTTCTCGAACAATTGTTCATGAAATTGTTAAACACCATCTGGATTATGCAAAAATTTGTGCAAGATGGGTCCCTCGCATGCTTACAGATGAGCACAAAACCAAGCGTATGGCTGCAGCACTGACGTTTTTGGGACGTTATTCTGATGAAGGAGACTCTTTCTTGACTCGCATAATTACTGGTGACGAAACATGGGTTTGTTATGCATCACCTGAGAGTAAACGACAGTCAATGGAGTGGCATCATGCTCATTCACCAAACAAACCAAAAAAATTCAAGACAGTTCTGTCCACCAGGAAACTCATGGCAACCATTTTCTGGGATCGACGAGGTGTATTGCTTATTGATTTTATGGCCCGTGGAGACACTATTAATGCCAATGCGTATTGTGAAACATTAAAGAAATTACGGCGGGCAATACAAAATCGGCGGCGAGGTCTATTGTCTACTGGTGTCATTCTCGTTCTTGACAATGCCAGGCCTCATGCAGCTGGGATAACACAAAAACTTTTGCAGCAATTCAAATGGGAAACTTTCGACCATCCACCGTATAGCCCGGACTTGGCCCCTTCAGATTTTCATCTCTTTACAAAGTTTAAAGACTTTTTGACAGGAAAAAGATTTGACAGCGATGAAGAACTTAAAGAAGGAGTGACCCTGTATCTCAATGAGCTGGCGGCGAAGGACTATGCAGCAGGAATACAGAAACTTGTCACACGTTATGACAAATGCCTTAATTTGCTTGGAGATTATGTTGAGAAGTAGTTTAAAGTATCCTCTTTCAAATAAAATTTTTTATGTTTGTTAATATTTACTTTTGTGTCTTTATTTCACGAACGGGTACTACTTTCCGGATGACCCTCGTGTATATATATATATATATATATATATACACACACAAACACAAATATATACTCGAATATGTTCGTATTCATTTTTTAAGGAAGAATTGATTTTAAAAAGATTAACCCAAATTAAAACAACACTTCATTATATCGATGCTCCCAGTCACCTATCGTTGGGTTACTTCACCGAACACCACAGGGTACGAGTCACTAGTTGCGTTTTCATTGATCGTTTAAATATATATATATATGTACACGCACACACTATGCGTTTGCATCTAGCATGTATATATAACCTCAGAAATGATGAAAATTATTGCTCATATCTCCGTTTGATTCTTGAATATTTTCGTTACAACGATTTTTTTAAGGTGGAGTGCTTACGCATGGTGTCATTGTGCGAGTAAACACCTTAAGACGTGATTAAACTGAAAGTAACCCAACCAAGGAATAATGAATTAAATGAATTCAAAATATTGTACATTTATCACCAGTGAAATAATATTTCGATAAGTCGTATCTCTGCCCTACATTAATAAATTGTTTATTTTCCATTGTAATTTGATCTGAAATCCAATAACTCACCCAAATATCATGAACTCGTTACACCACAGTCGGATACTTCCATGGAATATTTTTTTTACAGTCTGAACCACAATATACCAAATTAAAATTAAACGGGCACGAATGATTAATTCCGGGACAAATTAATTTAGTTTTTCCCTCGTCAAAAGGTTCAAAAGGTAGTGAAACCATTTCCGAGTGAAATGTTAATTTTCCATCATATACGATTCACAATTTCTATCTTGGAAGAAATATAGCCAAATTCTGAAATATCGACGAGAACAGTAATAATCCCATTTAACTTAAAGGGTGCACAAGTAATTTGCGCGACTACGAAATAAAATTGGTTACATATTATTATTATAAGGTAATCTATCGGTTAAGGTAGGTTTTTGGATGGACACAACTACCAAATAAATATTTTGTGATGCTTAACAAAACACAATCAAGCAACCTACTCTACATCAGGTCCCTCTTCATCTCTGTGTACGTCCTTCCTCCCTTCATCCCATCCAACATCCCTATCCTGTTCCTGCCCTTTCCTCGTTTGCCCAACATTCTCCCCTCTATTACCCTCATGGTAACATATGTATAGCGAAAATTGATCTTTGAGATAAAATGTTTTTTGTTGTAAATTATTGGGTTGCATGGGATGGAATGAGTTTTCTAAAAGGTGACTTTTGGAGCGAGAACGTGAGTCCGAAAGAAGAGGGTCAGTAAATCTATCGTGGGCCTATTTTGTCCAGGTGGTCCTCCGGATTGAGGACTGGAGGTCGTGTGGAGTGGCTGAGAAGAGATCCCTCCGTTGCGTCTGTCCACAAGAGGATAGATATACCCTGTCCCTTTCAAGGAAAGATGATGTGCATCCCTTCGCCCCACCAATTTCGAGTACTCCCATGGACTTTGCTTCGTTTCTCGGCATACAGTTCAAAAAATTTCGTTCAGGATACTCTCGAAGCTGAGATCGATAAGCTTCGTCACATCCATCGGCTGCCCACATCGCCCGAGAAAATGCTTTCGAGATGTGAATCAGAAACTTTAAGTGTTAAATCTTCTAGGGTGTGGAGTTTTCCAGTCGGAACTCCATTTCGAATTGTGAAAATTGGCTACTAAAGACGCGGAGGCATCATGGCAATAGAAATTCTAGATTCGTCCTCGGGCACCATTTAACGATTGGTTAACATTTGAGTAACGATAGGACAACGGTTGGATACAGTTGGATAGCGACGGCAGATCGTATTTGAGGGAGTCTTCTAGCGTTAGGAATATAACGCAATATAAAGTTGACATTAAAAGCCTTTATTTCAAAGTATTCCAATTTAATGTGGGAAGGTAATCCCACGAATTGTAATACTTTCACGAAACACTCTTCAGCACGACACGTTTTTCGATGTTTAAACGCCATCATCAAGTGTGTGGACATTTAAAGCATTGTTTTAGTCAAAGACGCCATCATCAAGCTGAAGTTAGATTCGATTATTAACGTCACCATCGTGGCGATGACGTTTGAACGCCAAAGCACGTTTCAAAATGATTGACAGATGATATTAATAGAGTATTATGTCATTCAAAGTATAAAATTGTGAAAAATATCACCAAGGGTTATGGTGACATGTTTTTTTTACGTTCACAAGACACGTCTTTTTGTAAACGCTTTGACGTTTGACCTAATTACTTACTCCACTCATCTTTCATCAAAAAGCATCCCTATTAAAGTGAACTATTCTAATTTATATTTCCCAATTTTAATTTTTATCCTAGCCTTCTTTTTTTCTTGATAATCTAATTACCTTTGTTTTCCTATTAATGATTCTCATCAAATTATCATCATGCAGCTTCTGTAGTGCGCTAGATAATGGTTGCAACACTTTGCCTTACTTGCTAACTAACGCTTGATAAACTTCAAATTTTACTTGATGGATTTTCCATCTACCTTCCCTCCAGCCTCCTGCCCCGTGCCTCCCTATTCATTTTCCTCCGCTTTTACACTGAAAAGAACAGGTGATAATGGACATTTCTGTTTCGCTCTTCTGACTAGCTCTGCATATCCCGACTCTGCCCATGATATGACTCCATCTGCCTGTGCAATCTGAGACATGCAGAGGTCCCGGATTGAGTCGACGCTTCCTCCAGTCTACTCCCACCTTCTGCAAAATGTAAGTTAACTCTGCCCAGTTCACTCTCTCGAACGCCTTCTCAATATCAACGAATCATGCCGATGCATCATAGTTGTACATTTATGTCATTTAAGTGACCTCATAATTGCTGAGACTCACTTCCTTTCAAAAATTCACACAGATCTCTTCCCGAGTACTTACTTGCTCTCCTTTCCATTCTTGTGACGATAATCCCAAGTAATACCTTTGCCGAGTGTTTAATTACACACACAATCATATTGCCTTCTTTTTCCTTATGTGATGTTCCTTTTTTCGGGATGTCTATCAACGCTGGCCTAAGAAAACCTTCCGGCTGAATTCCATGCAACCATGTCTAGGTACCAAAAGCCACTCCTTGAAAATATACAGTGCAAAGCCAATCCGTGTTAAGTGAAAGCGTGTGCTTGGTGGAATCTTTCGTAAAAGAGATTCGCTCCATGCAAAACCCTTCACGCTGGGATATTGCCAATCAAAGTTGAATTAGCGTGCTTGCCTCTTGTGACAACTGTATTTTACCAATCCAAAATTCAAGGAAAGAATGAAGCAGCCAGATCGACTCTTAGACTTTACGAAGGGAACAAGATTAAAGACCATTAGGGATTAAATAGAACTTGTTATCACGTCTCCATTGAAACTGCATCAAGAGATTGATCAAGCTGTATTAAACTGTATGAAGAAATGCCAATGTTGCCTGAATACCTTGTGGTCTCGTGAATGGAGTTGCTGAGTTTAACCAAGGATTTTGAATTCATTTATGTGGAATTGCATACTCACCTTAAATTTTTGTCCTTAAATGACGCATTTTATGGAGATAGGTGGAGTACGTATCATTACAGTAAGTTTCCTTACTGAGAGGGCTAGTGGGTGGAGAGGAGGGTGTTTGATGAATCATCTTATATGTAATGTCGACACTTAGTCTTTGTAATATTTGAGTCATTTTTTCAGATGAAGGATGTTTATATATGCGCGACCATCAAAGAGAACATTGTGTAAATGTTCACCGAATATACTTTCGCTTCAGAATACGTGCATGTAATCATTAATGAAATTACTCGTATTTACATGGGTTCTAAGGAATGGCAAAAATAAACTCGACAATTTTAAACTTCAAAATTTAATGTAACTCATGACCATGTTTCCGCTTTCAATCATGGCCCCTGACGGTGCGACAGTTGAATAACGGTCCGTAATGATAAAAAGTCGTGAAATTCTCTAATACAATATAGTTTACTTTTATCATTCGTTGGAATATATTGTTTATATAAAAAGTATCAGGAATTTTTTTGTAAAAATATAGATTTTTTCCAGAAACTGCTATAATACCTCAATATTTTTCAAATTTTACCCCATAAGTGGCGACGCACTTTTGCTAGCGGTTTTTACACGACTCAAAGGCTCCCTGGTACCCGGATTCCGGAAGGTCCATAAGGGTGCGCCTGCAAGCTCTTTAGACGGCACTTAGGGTCTCATGGTGGTGACATTGGAAGGAGGATTTCACTTTTGGGAATAGGAAATAGTCTGTTGGTGCCAATACGGGACTGTAAGGAGGATGGGGAATCGTCGCGATGCTGTTGCAGAAGGTCTTCGCAAGCAGACGCTCGACTCTGCTCTCGGTCGTCCGTCAAGAACTTCGGGACGAGTTTATCGCAGATCTTTCGTATCGCCAAATTTTCAAGGATAACGGTGAGCACTGTCATCTTATTAATGCCAATATACGATCGACGATCAGTGCCACACTTACGAGTGAATGCAGCAGTTCACGTACACGTCGGGAAAAAATGGTTACCGATACTTTTTCTGCAAACCTTGTATCGATAAAATGCACATATTTGGGTGTGAGATAATATCCTGTTAACAAGGTTTCGAAATGTTTGTTTAAGTTCAATCAATGGTATATTCAAGTAATGCTAAATTTTAAAGGAACTGTTCTATTTCATGGCAAGGTACTTCGTTTCAGTACAGACACGTAGGTAATTTAAGTGATCAGCGAATTATCTTAGTGGAAGGTGATTTCGCCAAATCTAGCATCCAATTAAGTTCGGAAATATTTATTTAATTTCATTTTATTTGTTCTGATATCTATAAAATTACAAAATTTAAAAAAAAACATAACTCTATCAAGTTAGTCGTGAAGGTATTTGTTCGGAGAAGACTCCTAAATTAAACAAAAGCGCTTTCGTCCAAACCAAAATTAGGTTTTTTTTTATTTTTCTAGAAAAAATGGCTGTTTGACGTATTAATGATAGCGCTAATAACTACATTAGATGAAAGGAAAGGGGTTCATGTCGTCAAGAACCCTTATAAATTAATGAGAGGGAAAGGGTACTAAAAAAAAGACGAAGATGGCCGTACTTAATTTAAGGACCAGATCGATAGATTTTAGATCGACTAATTAGACGAGTATCGATAAGAAATTCGCATGGTTTCAGTTTAAATTCAAAACATATCCAGTTTTCTCCAATACAAATTTGGGAAGGGTTAAGGGATCTTATTTCTCCCGGTGGTGAAATTCAGCATTAGGGTATTAATTGCAGTTTTCTAAATATATTTTTCTATAGTTCAACTCAAGTAAGAAATTAAATTGTCTGGCTAAGTATATTATTTTTATTAGCTAGACTACCATATAAGGTAGGTGTTGGATGGATGTGAGACTGAACAATACAATACATCAATACCTCGCCTGACAAGACAAAACCTGATAGTAGACACTACAATAAGCTCCTCTTCAATTCCGTTTGCATTCCTTCCTTCATTCATGACGTCCAACAACTTTATGCCATCCCTACTCCTTCCTCGCTTGACTAACGTGCTCCCCTCTATTACAGTCTACAACATCCCATCGCCAATCAAAATGTTCCACATTCATCTTTTCTGTCTCCTTTGGATATTTCCCTCTCTCTTTCTTCCACACCATGCATAGGAATGAATGTATAGGAAACCATTTTCTTTTCAATCCACTTCACCTTTTCCATTCTTCTCCACACACTTTTAAATACCTTCAATATACGCCTATCACCATGCTTCAAAAATGACTAGAGGCATGGGAAGAACTGGAGGTAGGAATGAAAGTCGGAGGGGAATTCGTAAATTCGGTTAGGTTTGCTGATGACCAAGCATTAGTTGCTCAGTCAGCCAAGGGGTTGCAAGCATTGCTGAGTGAATTGGAGGTTCAGTGCGATAGATATGGGATGAGAATCAATATTAATAAAACAAAGGTTGTGCGATTTTCCAGAAAGAAAAAGGCTAATCTAAACATTAAGATAGGAGGGGAAAAACAGAGCAGGTAGAACAGTTTACGTATCTCGGAAGTGTTTTGGACCAACACGGTCAAAGTAGTAGGAACGTAAGGAGAAGAATTGCGCTAGGCAAGGAGGCTTTCTCAAGGAGGAGGGAGTTGATGACGGGGACGGTGAGTAGGGAGGTTAAGAAAAGACTCGTTTAAACTTTGATATGGAGTGTAGCTATGTACGGCACGGAAACGTGGTCAATGAAGCAGGAGGATAGACGTAGATTGGAGGCTTTTGAAATGTGGGTGTGGATTGGAGGCAAATATTCACACGTTCAGGGTTTACCTCGATTCCTCCTATGCCAGGGACAATCACACAGAAATAACAAAACGAAAAATAAGGGACTTCGGTAAAAACGAAATCACTCAATCACTCAGGTGTATCGAACCTTTGTAAAACTCACGCACTCACTCATTCAGGGTTTACAAGGATTCCTCCTATGTCAGGGTCCCGTCATTCACCCAAAAAAAATTAAAGAACTAAAATTGCGGGTAGGTAAGTGCCTAAGAATACCTAACATTTTCGACCGATCCGCAAACAAATTGCATTCTGCTAATTGAAGGATATGAATGAAGAACTTCACAAACACGCTAGGAAATTTGTGAAAGTCCTCTCACAACACCGCTTGCTCAATACAAGATGCGATTATTTCTTCTTTATTCTCCTTATCTAATTACCACCGTTAGTAACACGGCTTCTTATTATGGATGATGAACGCGCTTTTGCATTCATTTAGCAACATTCGCAACTGGGTTTTGAAGGACTCGGATACTATCTTTACCTTTGATTAGTGAATCTGTTGTCGTGAAAACGTAATCATGAGAGCTTACAAGTACATGATATGAGTTGTACACGTACTTACCTTATCACTTTTGAAATCAGTGCAATAGGCTCCAGTTTATTAAACATTTTTCCACCGCTTAAATCAGAGATACATTGTGGCAGTTTTATGAATGAAAATAATTATTATTTTATAATTATTACTATAGATAATCTACCGGCTAAGGTAGGTTTCGGATGGACACAACTGCCAAATAAATATCTCGTATATTCTAAAAAAAAACAAAGCCCAACATCCTAATCTATTCCTGCCCTTTCCTCGTTTGCCTAACATTCTCCCCTCTATTACCTTCTTTAACATCCCACTACCGCTCAATACACCATTCATCCATTTTTCCTGCCTCCATAGGATTTCTCTCAACAAACCACTCTCCTCGCCCACCATACCTAGTACTTCCTCATTTGTTTTCCTTTCGGTCCATTTTTTACCTTTCCCATTCTTCTCCACACCCACATTTCAAAAGCCTCCAATCTACGTCTATCCTCCTGCTTCAGTGACCACGTTTCCGCGCCATACATAGCTACGATCTGTATCAAAGCTTAGACGAGCCTTTTCTTATTCCCCGCCGTACATAGCTACGCGCCATTTCGAAGTTTAAAAGAGCCTTTTACTAATGTTCTTACACATCACCACTGCCATCAATTCCCTCCTTGTGAAAGCCTCTTTGCCTATCGCAATTCATCTCCTTATGATCCTACTACTTTGACCATTTTGGTCCAAAGCACTTCCGAGATACGTACATTTTTCCACCTGCTCAAGTTTTTGCCTCCATTTCTTAAAGTTTAACTTAGCTTTTCTCTTTCTCGAAAACGACATAACTATTTTTTATTTACATTGATTATCATCCCGTATCAATAGCACTGAATTTCTAATCACTCAGCAATGCTTTCAACCCCTGTGGCTGACTGGCAAACTAAATCTTGGTCATCAGTGAAATTAACTGAGTTTATGAATTACCCGTCGACTTTCATTCCTATCAGCAGTTCTTCCCATGCATCTTCAAATGTGATTATAATAATGTATAATAATTTTAATATATAATAGTAACAACATTATTAATATGCAAATCTAAAGACTATCTTACGCCAAGATGAAAATTTATTAGGAATGGTATATCTAGCAAAACAGAAATTAGCTCACTTATTATTATGCTTTTTAAAGTATCTAGGGAGAATGCCAAGGAGTTTCGGAAAGAGTTAAGGGAATTCTAACGGAAAAGATAAGCGGAAAACTTGAAAGAGAATCCAATAGCCGTTTTGGACGTATTTTAGAGAGGTATCCATCTCATTCTCATCAAGAGTGCAAACGTAAAATTGCAGAAAATAATTTTGTAAATTTATTTTAAAAACACGAAGGATCATTGCAATTAATGTTTTTGAAACTAAAAATAAAACAATTTAGATCCGTCCGCAATTTATTACGCGGTTTTCATTTGTTCGTGACACTTATAATAAGGAGAATCCTTGGGTTACGATGATAAACTAAAGGCACTGTATCCTCTACGCTTTTATCCTGAGCGGTCGTTACGTTGGTACGTGCGTCAGGAGTGTAATATGGGCATCAGCTCTTGCGACGGCAAACTAAAACCTACGCTCGCCGTCTGTCATTTGTTCTTCTCCCGCCTCTCATCTCCGTCACAACGCACATCGCACGGATGATCGCCGTCCTCTGTTTCTGGCCCGCGCTGCCGCAAGCATGAAAACGTGATGTGACGGCGACGCAAAAACGGAAATCAAAACAGGATTAATATAAACGTAGCTTGTTTTGCTTTCTCTTCTGTTATTTCTCCATAAGGTCTTAACACCCGTTGTGGTTAAGAGCAGGGTAGTATTAGTCTCATGTAATGGTGCAAGCATGATCAATATATCGGATTGTGGAGGAAGGCAAACGACGACCATGACAGCATGGATCCTAGTGCGTGAGGGACACCACTCAACCAGGGGACCAAGAGTTTCCGGGTGGGATTCCTACCCTCCCTTCCTCAGCCGATGGTGATTTTATCTCTGCCACCTGGGCCTCTTCACTTACCGGTCCAATCGCTCCATCAGGTAGAGAGGGAAACTCAATTACCAAGAGCGGTCTCCTCTTCTCATTTCCAGGTCCTTGAGGAAATGCCCAAAGTTAAAATATCCTAAAAATTGACGAACGTTTCATTTTTGTGCGAAGATGCGCGGGGAATTTCCGAACAGATTTAAATCACTACCGTGACTTCAGATGCAAAGAAGCTCCGTCGACTAAAAACCATGAATTCGCGATTTTGGATTATTTCTCGAAGGTTTGCGATCCAAATTCGGCCATTGGCGAAGCAAATGGCATTCCTACATGCAAGTTTGATAGTTCAGAACTCCACCGATTGGTAGTTTTAATTTAGTACCCTGCGAGTCACTACTAAGGCGTGCGGCAGGGGGTGATTACACGCCAGACTAAATTTGATCCGAATATTTTTACCCCTACCGCCGTGGGACAATGTTATTCTGATCCCTTAAATGAAAAAAATGGCATCTTAAATCTATCAGTTCTGCTCTTAATCTCTCTAATTTTATTGATATGATCTCTCCTACCATAGTACGATGTGAGTAATAATACATTTTCAACGTCACTGCTAGAGAGACTTCCTTCCAATTTATACAAGAGCTTCAATCAGTAATTTAACCTTTGCTCCGTGAGTGATTCCCAGCCTAGCTGCTCTAATATTTTGGGTACGCTATTAAGTTTATCATAAATACGTTTAACAAATCTCACTCCTCTACGCTGAACGCGATCCTATTCGCCAATCAATCCAACTTCGTGGGGATCACATACCCTTGCAGCATATTCTAAATTAGGCCTGCCCAGTCCAAAGATAACATTTCTCTTTGACCTTTTCATCATATTTACCCAGTACTCTTCTGGTAAGTCTTAATATTTTGTTAGCTTGTCCATTTTTTCCCCGTATATGTCTTAACATTCACCACGAGTAGAGGTCGGGAGAGAGGGTGAATCCCAAGTGTTTAATCGAGTCTACACTTTGTATTCCGGTATTCCTGAAGCTGTAGGTGTTCGGGAGGGAATTGGCCTTATTCAAAAAAATCGTCACTACGCACTTTTTTAAGTTTAATTCCAATTGCGAAGTGTTGCATCAGGGTTGTAAAGAATTTAGGTCATCCGTTGAAGCTTCTTAACCTACGGATCACGGATACATCTATAAACCGCTGCTTCGTCGGCAAATAAACGTATCTTATAATTAACTATGGAGTTAATATCGCTAACGTAAAATAAGGAATAAAAGAGGCTCAATGACACTTCCCTGGGGAACACCTGAAGTTACTTCTACTGCATTAGTGATAAAACGATAACAGTTTCGCATAACCTCCCTTATATAATGTTACATCTCGTTGCGTTTTTTAATTGTACTGAACGTTGTGAACATCTATTAATGCTCACCAATAAAACTGTTGAACGAAAATATAACCAGTAAGTTTAAAATATGGCTCACCAGTAAACCCAGCATCAAAGACATTCTAAAAAATATTTGCCTATTGAGGCGAATGGATGTACGGCTGCCCTAAATTCGGACCCCCTCGGACTTGTGAAGGGCCCTCAAACTTGTGCCCCACTTGAGGCGGTTAGTGGTGCACCGCAGGGGCGAATTCCACCCTCATCCCCCCGATCACTCCATCCCTCTGGAGGGGAGTGGAAATAACAGCCCTCCAACGATTAAACATCGACACTCTTCCCCATGAAACCAACCCCTCCTCCTGGACCACAGCACTTATTATCCCTATTTGGGACCAAACCCTCCCAGAAGTAGAAACTCGAAGAACCTTAAGGTTTCCCTTCACTCGCCCCCTTCAAAGGGAAAGCCAGGGGAAGGAGGTTGACTAAGATCACTCTACCGTATTATTGAGAGCCATTTAAATGATGTTACACAGTGACAGTGTTGGTGTTAAACATCTAATAAGGTTTAAACGTTGAAAACCCGTGCATTAGACCGTATTCTCTTAAAACTGTATTTATGCAAGGTATACATGGGTGGTCTGAAAAGTTTTCGACCCAAAATATTTCAGAAAATTTCAGAAAAAATGTCTTGTATATTTTTTAGGTCGGAAACTTCTCAGACTACCCTTATAAACATGAAAAACCTTTTGATGCGGGACGATGTAACACTTTTGATGCGGGACGATGTAAAAACCTTTTGATGCGGGACGATGTATCACTTTAATTGACTAAATGACTATCTCCACATTTATGATTTTGAGAAAACCGACTTTCTCCGAAAGAATTTATCTCCCCAGACTAAGGTGGAGCGTTGCTAAATTATCTTCTTAATATGGCACGGGTATCTTAATTTAGCCCTTGTAAATATCATGAAAATATTTAAAACTCGGTTACTAATCAGGTAAATGAACCCTATCCCAATTATATTCCGGTTCAACGTTTAATGGACGAATACATGAATGCCTATTCCCTAAATGAATGCACGGTATATTTGAATTACCGTCGCACTACCGGAGAAGTGCGTGTGCATGGATTTTAAATATCTGCATATTTGCATATTTACATGATATCCAGCAAGGTGTGCTGCACCATAAGGTGTAGGGTGCTACACCATAGTGTAGGTAAGGCAGAGGGTGATTCAACAACGGCCATGTAGCATCAAACATTAACTTTTTCTTGAGTGTAAGTTGCCAATAAATGTTTGAAATAATAATGATAATTGAAATCAGGGAAACTATAGGTACATGCAGTACAGTATGTCTATTGTGAAATACTTCTCTACGAAATGCGAAATGAGCTGCCAGTAACAAGGACAATGAATATACGTCAGATGAAACAATGACAGGATACTACTCTATTTATAATGTAAATAAAAAATATACTTCCTTTTTCTCCAATGTAGTCGGTTACAGTTTATGCACGTGCCTCGGTCTGAGTTTGAAGGGTCTTTGGTTTGACCTGTAGTTGAATAGAGAGAAGAAGTATATCTTGTGTAGCATTTTGCGCGGACAGTTTCAATAGGAGAAAAAGTTTTAAGGGATGTGACAGCATTTTATATTTTAGTTTCCTTCTCCCTGATCAATTTAATGTTTTAGCATCTTCCGTAACCGACTTTCTTGATGGGTGATGGAAGAAGCATATTGGTACGTCCAGAGTAGGGTCCGTTGCCAACTGGGAGAAATAGGAACGCGTGCCCACTCTTTTGCAGACTCGCTTCCCCCCAAGGAAGGGCGGTTAGAGGTGGAAAAGGGCGTGCGATTCTTCTCTGGCCTAATGGCTGAATTCGCCGACGGATAAAATGATCCTTAGCGGAATAAATGACACCATCCAAGAAGGCGACATTCACCCACATGGCCCTATTAAGCACCGGGAAACATTGTAGGGACACCGATTGTTTAACAAACTGTTTACGGCTATTGGAGTTTTTTTCAATTATTAAATACTATTATCCGTAAGATCTCAATTCATTTTTTACCGATTGTTTGTGTTTGTGCGACGATGGATGCGCAAGTTTTCCCGCGTGGACGGTGGGTCATTTAGGGATTCGCGAAAAAATCAAATAATTCAAAAGCGAGCTGAAAGACGCAGACCAGGAAAGTGATAGCCCCTGATGGCCCCTGAAAGGACCGTATATGATTGAATGTTAATTGACACCGACTGAGTGTGTGCGCGTGTGGAGAAGTAACAAGCGTCGTGATTCCACAGTAAATCGCTGTCTTCACTTGTGTAAATACCTTTCCCGACTAAGAGGCAACCCTCTACCATTGTTTAGAGGCAACATAGGTTTTCAATTCAGAAGATCCTAATCAATTCCAAATAGCGCTAACAATTCCGACGGGAAAATCTTTAGTTCTGTGAAAAAAAAATAAAAAAACACCGTCAGGACCGCCTCAAGAAAAAAATGCGAAATTGGAACAGCCTTTAATTTGTTTTTTTTTTTAATTGAGCGTAGACAGTAGACTGATGTTGAAATTGGACTCTTCATTGGGACAAATTCCGTCATCTTGGGGTTGGCTCGGCCTGACGGCTCCAGCATGTGTTTGGTGTTCACGTCATCCTGATTAACGGACAATGGGTGGGACGGAAGTTGGAGGCGAAGATCCAACAATTCAGGCCCCGAAGCAGAAGAATCTGCCGTCCTCCTTGAAGACGTTAATTGGTTACTCTAGGAGACGGCGACGTCGACCGAGATCCACACCCCCCCCCCATCCCGCCATTAATATCACAATTATCGCCACCCGCCGTTTTTAAATCCGGCATCATCCGAAGACTCCTTCCATCCCCTTGCTTCCTTCCCGCCGTCGGTCGTCTTCGCCACCACGGCGGATCCTGTTTCCCGGGAGGAGAGCGGGGGATCGCCCGGGGCCGAATGGCGACTAATGAAGGCGAGATGGGAAGCGGGCGGTCGCACTCGTCTCGACTTTCGCCTTCCCCTCTTTACCCGGAGGGTGCACGGTGGTGGACGTTTGGGGAGGGAGGCGGAACCAGGGGGCGGGACAGAAAGATAAATAAGGTATTTTATTTCCAGCTCACGCAGGGGCTCCCATGGCCATATCCGAATAACCGAGTTGCGGAAAACTCAAAAAATGTATTTGGTTTACTCTCTCTCTCCCTCCTAATTACGGTGTCGCCTGTCGATAAAGTTCGTATTCGTAAACTGATTTGGCGAATAATGGTAAATTTTGAGGATGTATGGTATGTGTATTTATATAATATTAAATTAATTAGTCAAAAACTTAACATATGGAAAAACTGAAGAGAAGTACCAGCGAACCAGCGAGAAATACCAATAGACAAACACATACATGTAGAATAAATTAAGAAGGATATATAACAAGGAGACTATCTGGGGGTGGGGGAAGTAACAATGCTTACGGAAAAGTGGAGGTCGTGTGTGTGTATATATATATACGACGTATATATGTATATATATATATATACACGACATAGTCATATCTTATCTTCCGAAGAAGACGGAGTTCGAGTCCGTCGATATTATCAAGATACGAGATTTTTGTATTATTGTGCGATATATTGTGTATTATACGAGATACTCGTATTATTGTGAGTGTTCTTTTTATGTGTTCACGTGCTGTGTGTTACTGTCTAAGTTATATATATATATATATATATATATATATATATATATATATATATATATATATATATATATATATATATATATATATATATATATATATATATATAATATATTTAATGTTTGTAAAAAATATATGTATATATGTATATGTATATATATATATATTTATGTTTGTAAAAAAATAAATATATATATATATATATAGCGGGTCGCGGTGGTCTAGTGGGTAGAGCGTTGGACTACTGACCGGAAGGTCCCGGGTTTGATTCCCGGGCAAGGCACTTTGGGCACCTGCCGCTCCACCCAAGCTAGTTGATTTTTCGGGTACCATATCTTTCTGGGAAACCATAACTGCCACAGGGAAAGGAACTGGCCACCCTACCCTGATGTGTGAATTTTCACACGCCGTCGGGCTTGGTACATGGGTGAGCTCTACCATCACGTACTAATTCTGCCTGAAACGTCTCTTTTTATCATCCAATAAACCGACCTTCGGGTTGATTACTGTGTTTATGGTTTATATATATATATATATATATATATATATATAGCAGAAGAATCTGCCGTCCTCCTTGAAGACGTTAATTGGTTACTCTAGGAAACGGCGACGTCGACTGAAATCCACCCCCCCCCATCCCGCCATTAATATCACAATTATCGCCACCCGCCGTTTTTAAATCCGGCATCATATATATATATATATATATATATATATATATATATATATATATATATATACATATATCTTTGAAGTTGACGCTCTCCGGCGACGCACAAACACACGGATACAAAATATTCAACGCACAGAAAAATAAATGAAGGACACTCACAGTATGTATTGACGCTTCGACGGCCCCGCCGTTGTCATCAGATTCTGATATCCCGGTTAAGGAAATATTTTTACATTTGTGACCTGCTCGAATCCGCCTTCCCTACATGTCCGGTGTTCGCCTTTTATGTGTTTTCCCATCCCCTTTCCTTATACCTATTTTTATGTTTGAATGAATATTTGTGCGCCGTATGGAAGGACTTCGTATTTGAATGTATATATATATATATATATATATATATATATATATATATATATATATATATATATGTATTAGTCATAGCAAGTTCTGTTCCTAATTCCTCTTGAGAAAGGTGGTTGCACCACCGAAAATTCAAGAACTAGTGAGTCCCTCTTTAATATGTTTTATTTCTGTGTTTGCTATGACTATTTAGTGAATTTTATTGTGCACGTTCGTGGCTTTTCCAAGAAAGTGAATATATATATATATACACACACACACACATATATGTGTGTGTGTGTGTAAGGATTGAACTCCATTATTTTCGACTAAAAATGAATCTTTTATTATGGATCATCTATTTAATTTTTATTAGTTATGCGACCCTTGTTAGAGACGCTGAATTCGTTGGGCAAGTTTTCATCAATTATGTAAAAAAATTAATTTAAATTTGCATTTATCACGATATGCATTAGTTTGCTTCCTTTATGTGTACCCATTTCATTTATCAAGCTTGTGCATGACCACTCTTGACACGCTAACCCCATACTTAAATTATGTTTTATTAAAAGTATCAATTATGTCACGTCGTGCACCCAAAAATTTATTTAAATGTTACTCACTTCAGTTATTTATCAGCTTCGTACACTTAAATTGTTTGGCTCACGGGGAGTCAATGTCCTGAATTTACTGATTATTTTCACTAAATGAAGTCAGTCATGTGGAGAATCATGTGTCATGAAATACAGGATGGGGATATGCATTGCTAATGTTTGCAAACGGATTCCAGACATGAACATATGTAGAAATAAGTTTATACTAGCAAATTAATATGGCTATTCACTGTCATCGTTAGCATACGGAGTCACTGATATCCTTGTTTGGAAAGGGATGTTTAACTCCTTTGAGTTAGCCATTTTAATTTCAACTCGAATTTTAATCGCAATTGCAATTCTCCAATTTGATTTACCATCTACTTACGATGCAGGCGGTGAATATCAAAACCCAATAAAAATTTTAATATCGATGATAATAGTCGGTAGTGTCGATTCACTCAAATAATCGAAATAAATATACATTATTTACAACTCGATCACTACCAAAAAAATTGTACAATTGCATTTCTGATCGTTCTAATTGCTTAAAAACGAGCATATTACCACACTTCGTAAGTTATATTTAATTTTTATTCGCTAGAATCGAATTGGCAGGGTTTCATAAATACGAGAAGAACTACGGTCGACTTATTCACGATATATGTAAAGAAAAATGGTAGGTTTAAGTGATAAATCGAGATTGGAGCTATACACGACTATGTGCGGTAATCGCCATAAAAGTTGCATTTTATTATGGTGTAGTAGTAATGACACTTGTTTAAATTAAAATCAAATTATCGAAACTCGTTAAATTGGAACAAATTTATCAGTGCATTATTTATGGCTGCTCGTTTGAAATTTCTCAGCTTAATAGCAGAGTTCCAGACGAAATGTGAACACTTTCATGAATAAAACCATTGTTAGAAGAATAAATACATACTGAACTGTCAGCCAAATAATTGTGAAAAAATGCATAAATTATTGCTGCGTTGAATATTTTTTCTCGCTCTGATTCCATAACACAGGTCAATAATAAAATATTATATCAAAGCATAACTTTTTCTTAGAATACAATTGTGGGAACGTTGAATATCATTGTTTGAAATCAAAGTCATATTTCTGCTGAGAAATATTAGACCATTTAATTTAATAAATCAACAATTAAAGCCGCACCATTGGGATTTCACAAAGCGACAGTCATTTAAACAAAAGACGAACGCTATCGTTATGAATTCATAATATTTACTAAACTTTGCTGGCATATTTATACTTACTAATTGCGAGAATGCCTGGAAGCTGTTATGAATTACTAATAATGATTAATAATAATAATTAATTAGGACGTTTATGAATGTATTGACTTATTTTCATGAAGAGTCTGGCGGATCGAATAAAATATGTAATTTAAACATCTCCACTACAAAAGTGAATATTTGAATCGGATACAGTTCTAGGATATGGGAACATTGGTTGGACTTAAATTGGATTTAAATACGCGTCTTAAAATTAGATACTTGGTTTATACTGATACAATGGACAAGACTGATTAAGCATTAGCAGTAAAATTACCAATTAATGTAATGTACGTATCGTAATAGCAATTCTGCCACTCACATAGTCACGGACGAATATCATTAAGTACTTTTATGAATTAATCACAATAGAGCTGTTAGAATACGTCCATGGTAAGTCCATAAGAAGTAAATGGACTTAAAGTACCCTTTAGATATTCCAAGCTTGCTTTTTAGTTTACTTTCACGAGGAATCAAACTTTTAGAAAGATTCAGAATCAGCGAGTTTAACGATGACACCAAAGGAATAATAATGGCCCCACACTAATTAGGTAGCTCAGACCACGAAGATAAAATAAGGGAGATACAGATAGATTCAAATACTCATTCTTCCCCAGAACAATCGGAAATCATAATAGTAAGAAGCCGAGGTCCATTTATAAATATTAAAAACATTTAAGTTACAAGTCGGAACAAAATTAAAAATTCAAAGATTGTGCATGTGTATGTTTGATGGTAGTTTGTGGGTTTGCATGTGTAAGGGTGAAAGGGTTGGGGCGAAAGGGTTCGTGCATGAATGTTTACCATGTTTGGTTTGTGGGCTCTAAATTTGTGGCTTCTGCGTGCGGTTTTTTTTCCTAATTTACGGGTGGTGCCCTAACACCCCCCGCCACACGCCCTTGCGGCGGCTTGCGGGGTATTGAGTAGATGTAGACGAATCAAAATGAAAACAAATAATCCTATGTGAACTAAATCTAATCGACACAATATTTTACAAAGGAGAGTTTTCAGGTGTATTTCATATCTTTTTCACGCATGATGGATTTAGAGTACTCGGACAGTTTAATGATTAGAGTAACGAAGGTCGCAATGTAAACAATGTTGACCTACTCTGTTTATTCACTTATAGTGTAATATATATGGGTAAGGTCAAGAGTTGCATATGATATGACTCATCCGTTCGACAGGGCTTTATTTACTCACTATGGAGGTCAGGGACCAATACATGAAGTTACCTCTTACAAATGACGTGTGATACGTAGATATCTTCATGCACTCACAGACACACACACGCACGTGTTGAGCATAAATTAGCATTAGTTCTACGGTATAATTAGCCATATCCAACGGGATAACGAATCATTTTAATACTACGGGAGCATAAAAACTATTATTTCTACACCAATAATATATAATTATGTCGAGAGGTTTCGAGGAGGGTAAAGTATATCGAGCAGTTTTGCGATATATTCAAGGAGAGCACATGTGAAGAACGTTTTCGGAAACTTCATTAAAAATTATCAGCAAGAATAAACTTTAATAGATTTGCCACAAAAAATCTCCCACCTTACATTGAATTCAAATATTTAAACTGATGACGTTCAAGTGAGCAAAAATTTAATTTTATAATTTATTTCAAGTAAATTTGTTTATTAATCACTCTGGTAACTTTGACCTGGTAACAACACTTATATGATCAATAATATTATTATTTGAGGCTTTTGAAATGATTGAAAATAACATATATTTGAATCAGATTCTCTCGTATTTAGAAGAAAGCCATGCCCTGTTTGATAAATAACTGGATTTTCAAGGCTTTATCATAATTACTCTATTCCGCTGAAGAATGTTACTCTCGTCATCCCTTGCAATATAGCTCCAAGGAGCATATTTATCTAGAACTTTGCTGGAAATCTATTTCTCATATTTTTTGCCATTACTTCATTTCTATCATCAAAATCCATTTGGTTTTTGAGCAACATGATCATGATACAAGTTAGGTGATAGTGATCCACAAACGTTGTTTATAAATTGGAAACTAATGGTAATTTATTTAATAAGTCCTAAGCAGAACTAAGCTAAGCATAACTTACTCGAAAAAGTAGTTTTGTGTTAATCAAGCAGCTCTGATATTAAACATTTTTACTTGCCTAAGCTCTTTACGATAGTTGTTTGCAAATTAATGCATATTTTTCAGATTTTGATATTCATGTCCCAGAGGATCTGTGGCCTAAAAAAGTATGTAATAATAATTTCTGAAAGAAGAATAGTATTTGAACTGAATAAATAGCTTTTAATAACGCCAAATATGGACATAATTATTATTATCATATAAAAACGAAGCAATTCAACGAAAATATTCGTAACGATAAAACGACTATTGTGTTCTTAAAAGAAAGAGGACAGTGACGGAAGATGATCATTAACTTCGAATGTGTTTCATACACGTGGAGAACACGAGTCAATTAACGCGTTGGTGTCATAAGATGTACGAAGTATGGTTGCTGAAAGAGACTCAACGTAAGGAGAAACTCAGTCTTCACATTTACAAGATGCGTTTTAGTGTCGAGGACCAATAGAACAACAGGACTAAAAGATCAAGGATAATTGAAAAACTTCATCAGTGGTACCAAATACATACGTACGAGCATTCACTTGATATCCAGGCTTGGTCTCGATTGCTTTCCAAACAATTTTGGTAACTTGAAACAAATTTGTTCAAAATCCAGTTCTGCCGCGCCTTGTATTTCCACCAGCTTTTTGCGAAGAAGTTTTCAACACTCCCGTTTCCACAAATCGTTGAGATCCACCAGTCAGTGCAACTTGAGGCGTTTAGAACGCACAAAATCCTCGTTTCCTCACCAGTGATGAAGTGGGAAAATCATTTGCCTCCCTTACGGTTCAAAAACATGTCATTTCTTGGTTTCTGTGAGCAATTTTCACCATTTTCGGAAACTCGATTTCTCCGAGTCACGTTATCCGATAGTGACGGTCGTGATTATGAACAATGCTGCCATTAAAACGTCTGAACATCATTTGGAAAGATAAATAAGTTGCATGCGACGATCTTCCCTCACATTCACTATGCGTCTGTCATTGCTCTATTCATCGTGAACATTTGAACGTACTTCCTTAAACTCACGACAGCAATGCCTTACTTTGGCGCCATACGATGTGGTAAACTCATTGGTTTCTTACAGTCGACGTTACACGTCCGAAGCATTGTGTTCTCTTGCATTTAGAAATCCAATCACTAATCAGATGCCATAAAGCTGGTAATATTGGTAGTTTTCACATTCATTATAACACACCAACACACAAATGCAAATAACAATGAACTAGCGATAAACGCGGTGTGTACACATGCAACAAACCAAAGCTAATGAGCATGCGCGAAGTAATTAGTGTTGCCAATCGCTATTTATAACCGATAGGGCTTCGTATTATTGTAGATGGGCGGTGAAGCAGCAGATTTAATTTATTTAACGTTATTTCTATTAGCTAATGCAGGACCAATTATTATTTTGCTTGCTTCAATAAACAACGCAACAATGGAGACGCATGTTACCATAAACAGCACAACAATCATTTAAGTGACAAGAATTTTCTGTGGAATGTACGCGAAATGACACCCGATACCAAACTCTGCTTTTACTTTTTTTTTGGGTGACATGGACTTCTTTTCGAGCAGAAAAAAAATCCGCCTCCTTTTTGTTTAACTCAATTCTATAAAATTGGAAAGTTTTCTCGTGATAAAACATTTGGTACTCGAGGGCGCGAAAAATTTATTTTGATTAGAGATGACATATTCGATAGCTTTGTTTTGCAGATGCCCTAATTCAGTCCAGTTGGCGTAGGTATCAACAACAGCAATCAAATAATATTTGCATTCAAAGCGGAAAAAAAACATAAAAAGAGATAAACTGTCAAGGTCTTACATACCGGTTTTTTTATGAGTCAGAAATTGAAAGCAAAATTTATTCCAAGTGCACCTAATTTTCAATATCTTGGCCCGATTGCCCCTTGACCGATTTCGTCAAAATGCACTACTTCACTACTGTTTATGAAACACCAAGATGTGGCCCTGAGTCAGATTCAACAATTTTAAAGTTATATTTGATGGTACACAAATGTTATTCTAACGAAAATCACCTCTATAAAAGTACAGATGGGATCATATATAATATATTTTTCTGTAAGCGCTGTACAAGATTCAAATATAAATATATGAAAGAAAAATGTAAGAAACATCTATAGTCGAGCTGCCTAGATAGAATGTATACAAAATGCAGATTATATATATTATTATTAGGTAATCTACCGGTTAAGGTAGGTTTTTGGATGGACACAACTATCAAATAAACATTTTGTGACTCCCCACCTAGCAAACTAATCTATATCAGGTCCCTCTTCATCTCGGTGTACTTCTTTCCTCCCTTCATCCCGTCCAACATCCCTATCCTGTTCCTACCCTTACCAC
This sequence comes from Hetaerina titia, assembly GCA_037158775.1. Lineage (NCBI taxonomy): Eukaryota > Metazoa > Arthropoda > Insecta > Odonata > Calopterygidae > Hetaerina > Hetaerina titia. Next base: position 46,280,842 of record CM073778.1, read on the forward strand.
GCTTGCCCAACATTCTCCCCTCTATTACCCTCTTCAACATTCCACTACCGCTCAATACGCCTTTCATCCATTTTTCCTGCCTCCATAGGATTTCTCTCAACAAACCCCTCTCCTCCCCCACCATTTCTAGTACTTCCTCATTTGTTTTCCTTTCGGTCCATTTCACCTTCTCCATTCTTCTCCACACCCACATTTCAAAAGCCTCCAATCTACGTCTATCCTCCTGCTTCAGCGACCACGTTTCCGCGCCGTACATAGCTACGCTCCATATCAGAGTTTTTACGAGTCTTTTCTTAACATCCCTACTCAACGTCCCCGTCATCAACTCCCTCCTCCTTGAGGAAGCCTCCTTGCCTAGCGCAATTCTTCTCCTTACGTCCCTACCACTTTGACCGTATTGGTCCAAAACACTTCCGAGATATGTTAACTGCTCTACCTGCTCTATTCTTTCCCCGCCTATTTTAATATTTAGCTTAGCCTTTTTCTTTCTGGAAAATCGCATAACCTTTGTTTTATTAATATTGATTCTCATCCCATATTTATCGCACTGAACCTCCAATTCACTCAGCAATGCTTGCAACCCCTTGGCTGACTGAGCAACTAATGCTTGGTCATCAGCAAACCTAACCGATTTTACCAATTCCCCTCCGACTTTCATTCCTACCTCCAGTTCTTCCCATGCCTCTTTAATCATTTCCTCTACATATACGTTGAACAGTACCGGTGACAATGGGCAACCCTGTCTTACACCTCTTCCTAACACTGCCCATCCGGACTCTCCGTTCCCCACTCGCACCTGAGCAGTCTGAGACATGTACAGGTTGCGGATCAGTCTCCTGTCCCTCCAATCCATTCCTATTTTCTGCAATACACGCATTAATTTTTCCCAATTCACTCTATCAAACGCTTTTTCGAAATCTACAAAACAGGCAAAAACGTCCTGATTGTATTCTATATTCCTCTCGACTAGTGATCTCATTACTGCAATGGCATCACGCGTACCTCTTCCTTTCCTGAACCCAAACTGATCATCCCCTAACTAATCATTTGCCTTACTCTCTATCCTTTTGTTGATGATCCTGAGAATAACTTTAGCTGCGTGGGATATCAAACTTATTGTTCTGTAATCCTCACATGACGAAGCCTTTGCCTTTTTTGGAATAGGAACTAACACCGATCTCACAAAATCTTCCGGCCAGATTCCTTCCTCATAGATACTACGAATCAGTCCATGCATGGCCTTCTTCCCACCTTTCCCTAACCATTTCAACATTTCTACAGGAATATTGTCCACCCCCACAGCCTTATTTGCTTTCATCTCCTTTAATGCCCTTTCTATTTCATCGTCGAGTATGCCTGGACCTAAGCTATCTTCTTCTACGTCATGTTCCTTTTCTATGTCTAACCTTATCGGCCTAAGTTCTTTACCATACAGTGTTTCTATATATTCCTTCCATCTCTCTTGGATTTTTCCTGGTTCAACTATTATCTTACCCCATTTATCTTTAACTGTTAGCACAGATCTTGCCTTCTTACTTCCCGATAATAACTTAACCTTGCTGTATAGAGCACCAATTTCACCCTTCTTCTGTAAACTTTCCATATCCTCGCATTGCGTTTTTCACCATTCTTCTTTTGCTTTATTTGTGGCCCTTCTCAATTTATTGTTTAACTCTTTGTACTTCATTTTGCCTAACTCTGTGTTTACATTTTTCCATCTTCTTCTCTCATCCATCTTTGCAATCATCTCATCCGTTACCCATGGTTTCCTTATCCTTTTCCCGTTAACGGTTCCTATAGTGTCTTTAGCGGCTTCCAATATCCCTTTCTTGATACATTCCCATTTTTCTTCGATAGCACTCAGTTCTTTACCGTCATCCATCATTTTCTCTACAACCTCCTGATACTCCTTCCTCGTTAATTCATTTACTGCTTCTAAATTCCATTTTTTAACCCTCCGCCCTTGCCTTATCTTCTTGAAACGAACATTACATTTCATAACAACTAAATTGTGGTCAGAGTCCGCATCCGCTCCTGGGAAACTGTGCGAATTTATCACACTGTTCCTAAACCTGTGCCTAACCATAATATAATCTAACTGATACCTTTCTGAGTCACCTGGCATTTTCCATGTATACCTACGCCTTTTGTGGTGTCTAAACCATGTGTTAGTGATGACTAACCCCTGTCTCCTGCAGAATTCAATTGCTTTCTCCCCGCGTTCATTCCTCGTGCCTAACCCATAGTCCCCCACCTCACCACCATCTCTTCCTTCGCCTACCGTCGCATTCCAATCCCCCATCACTATCAAATGTTTCCCTGCAGGAACACTCGCGATGATATCCTCTAACTCATCATACATCCTATCGACTTCTTCCTCCTTGTGGTTGCTCGGTGGCATGTATACCTGAATAATGACCAAGTTCGTCGGCTCTGCTTTAATCTCTACGAGTAAAATTCTATCTGTCGCTTTCTCTATGTTGACTACGCTTCTTCCTACCCCTTTATTTAAAATTACGGCAACCCCTCGTTGGCTCTCGTCCCCGCCGCTGTATATTACTCTATAATTGTCACTCCAGTAATCCCCGCTATCCTTCCATCTCACCTCGCAGAGGCCTAAAACATCTATGTTACCTCTTTCCATCTCTCGCTTAATATTTTCTAATTTGCCTCTCCTCAACATTGTCCTGACGTTCCAGGTTCCTATTCTTACTACTTTCGCCTTCTTCTGAGTCTTCTGTCCTGCTGAAGTTATTTCTTCCCTGCAAGGATTTCGTGGGATGACGACCGCGGAAGCCTTGCCTCTCCCGCTGCCGGGCACGACTCACGGCCTCTTGGGCCGAGTCCCGTAGTTGCCAGGACTCATATTATCTATAGTGCCCATCATAATATTCTTGGGAATCATAATTGAGGTGGTTTCCCGTTGCCTTCCTCAATAGTGTTTTTAACGTGACACCATCACTTAATGGCCGCCCCACTGGGGTCAGACGCCATTGCAGCCGCCTCACTGAGGAACAGACGCTGCGTGGACTACCTTTCGTCTGGCTCCTAACCTTCGACCTATCTGGCATGGGTGACCCTTCCAGGAGTAATTTTTATTACTCCCGCCAGCACAGCTCTAGGGGTCATCGGAACACACAAGCCCTTCCACCACGACAAGGTTGTAGTCCATGGGAGGGATATATATATATATACAGCATCGATATGTTAAACTGCTTTCCGTATCCACAAAGATACCCTTGTACCGATTCCTCAATTAATCAGTATATTTGAATACATTATAATTTGATAGTCTAATGTTTAAGGTATATTTTGGATGGACACAGACTGAACACTGATACATTTCTAAGTCAGTCCTAAGACAACACAAACTGACCCTAGACATTAAAATAAATCCTTCTACAACTCAAATACTTAATTCCATCCTTCATTCATGCATTGCCTCCAACATGCCTATCATATCTTAAACCCTCTCTTTGCTAGCCTAACGTTCTCATCTCTAACGAAGTTTTCAACATCACATTCCGCCAATGAAAACGCTCTAAATTCATCTTTCCTTCCTTTTTCTCCCAACATTCCCCTCTCCTCCACCACCCTGCCTAGGATTTCGTATTTTTCCTTTCATTCGACTTCACCTTTTACATTCTTCTCCAAAAGAACATTTGAAAACTTTCAATCGATGCCTATGATGCTGCTTCTGTGACCACTTATTTCGCGCCCAAAAAAAACCCCCGCATCCATATTTAATTTTTGACGGGAATCTTTAATATCCTCACCCAACGTCACCGCGATCAATTCCTTCCTCATCCTTGTAAAAGCTCCTTCATCTAATGCATTTCTTCCTCTTATGTGCGTACTAATCTTTGACCATTTTCAGTCCATATCAATTCCGAGATAGGTAAATGTTCCACCTGCCCAAGTTTATGGACTAATAATTTAACTTTTTAAGTTGTTTTCCTCCTCGAAATGTACATTACCTTAGTTTGATTTACGAGTACATTATTTATCATCACATATTTATCGTTCTGAATTTCCAATGCACTCAGCAGTAGTCGCAATTCCTTGGCTTGCTGGCAAACTTAAGGCTTGATCATCCACAAACCTGATTTTGCCACAGACTTTCATTCCTATCTCCAGTTCTTCCTATGCCCCTCTAACCATTTCCTCCACGTATCTACTTAATACCCCACAAGCCGCCGCAAGGGCGTGTGGCGGGGGGTGTTAGCACACCACCCGTAATTGAGAAAAAAACCGCATGCAACACCCACAAATTTATACAAGTCACGAACAAAACACTGTATACATTCATCCAAAAACCCTTACATCCCACACACATGCAAATACACAAAATACCAACTAACATATACATTCACCTACAAATAAACCTCATGCCTTTACAATGTTGAATTTTGTTCCGACTTGCAAATTAAATGTTTTCAATATTTCTAACTGGACTTCGGTTCCTTACTATTATGATTTCTGATTGTTCTGGGAAAGAATGAGTATTCGAATCTATCTGTATTGGAATCTATCTCCCTTATTTTATCTTTGTGGTCTGATCTACCCAAGTGGGTTGGGGCCATTATGATTCCTTTAGTGTCATCGTTAAACTCGTTTTTTGTGAATCTTTCTTAAAATCTTGCTTCTTCTCTTCTGTTCTATTCTTATATGGCACAGAACAGCACAGGTGATAATGGACACCCCTGTCTTACTCCTCTTCCTAACACTGTCCATCCGGACACTCGCACCAGAGGAGTCACATGCACAGTTTGCGGATGAGTCTCCTATTCCGCCAATCCATTCCTATTTTCCGCTATACATTAATTCATCCTATCCAATACACTCTATCAAACGCCTTCTCGAAATCTTTGTTACAAATAAACCTATAGTGAATGTTCTCCTTATTCATTCCTGTAATCAACCTTAATAATGTATTGCATTGACTGTATAATATTTTATTAAATGTTGCTTATATTGAGGTAAAGTTTCCGATTAAGTGCACACGACGACCGAAGTTATAACTTTTGAAAAACTATATATAGACATTAAATTACGAACATATATTCGCATGCTGTTGATCTATTTAAGTTAATAGGAAAGAACAGTTGAGTGACCTCTTCAGAATATTACTATTCGAGACACCCCCACCATAGTTTATTATTTCGAATAATTCCGTTCGAGGCGCCACATCTGCAAAATGGCTGTTTAAAATCGGGATCAAAGGAAAACTTAACATGGATTCCCAAATTTGAGTGGTCAGATATTCATGAACCCAACTAGATCCAGGGTCTGACTTTTGTTATTTATTATGGCTCTTAATATTCTCTTTAATTTTATATCAATGCCTTAATTCAGAGCCAGGCCCATATCTTTATTCGAAGGTTTCTGAAACAAAATTCTGGAACACTTTACTTCATGCTGGTTTTTTTTTAGTAGCCTCCTTGCCACTTGATTGCCACTTGCGTCGGACAGTCGTTATTCATTTTCTTTCCCTCTCTCTCTCCACACTCGGACGTCCTTGATCTTATCTGTTCGTGTTTAAAACACAATGGCCTCAGAAATAGCACCTTTCCTAAAAATAAAATTTGATAAATCCCTAAATGTTCGCGCAGGACCCAAAAGACCTGGAAAGTAGCCAATGTCACTCCCATATTTAAAAAAAATGACAGAGAAAATCCGAATAATTATCAACCAACCTCTATTATATCCATCTCATGCAAAATTTTTAGACTCCATAATTGTAAGTTCAATCATGAAATATCTCGATTCTCAGAATTTACTAACAAAAACCCCAACACGGTCTCCGAAAGGGTAGATCTTGCGAGACCCAACTGGTACTTTTCGTTCATGATATTTTTTGGTCTCGGGAGAAAATAACGTTCAGATCGATGTTGTATTTCTAGATTTTAAAAAGACATCTGACAAAGTCCCTCATAAAATGTTGCTCTAAAAGTTAGGAAGCTACGGGATTGATAAATGTATAATAGATTGGATTAATAACTTTTTTAACAGGCCGCGAGCAAAGGGACGTAATAGACGAGGAATAATCGGACACAGTAAGCGTAACATCGGGTGTCCCACAGGGATGTGTTATCGGTCCGCTATTTTTCCTTTCATGCATTAATGACAGCGGGTCTCAAGTTTTCAGTAAACTTCGCCTATTTGCTGACGATGCCGCGATATATAGCGAAATATCAAGTCATGAAGAGAGAGTGTCATTATCTAACGACCAAAATGCAATTCAAAAGTGGTGCGAGACATGGGAGCTAGGATTAAATTTGAATAAATGTGTCTCGATAAAGTTTTGGAATAAAATTACTTCACCAGAAAACACACTATACAGGGAACCAACATTACTCACGTGGAATCGGTAAACTACTTGGGCTTAACGATAACTACGGATAAGTCCTGGGTAAAACACATTCGTGAAATTGGCGGAATAGCTATAAAAAGTTAGGATTCATAAAAAGAATACTTGGGAATTGTAATGAAAGGGTCAAGGAGCTTTGTTATTTCGTGTTAGTTAGGCCCCACCTTGAGTATGCTGCAAGTGTATGGGATCCTCATGAAGTAGACTAAAATTTGGAACTTGATCAAGGTTTATTTATTGATTTAAATACCCTGTAAGCCATCGCTATGGTGTAAAGGTAGGGGTTGAATACACACCAAGTTAATTTGGACCCGAATATGACCCCAACTGCGGTCGGACAATGTTATCGTGATCCCTTATCGTTTGTGGAAAAAAATGACATCTTAAACCCATCTGTTCTACACTTAATCTCTCTAATTTTATTGAGATGATTTCTCCTCCCGTAGTACGATGGGGGTAATAATACATTTTCAACATCACTGCTAAGGAGACGTCCTTTCAATTTATACAAGAGATTTAATCCGTAATTTAAACCTTTCCAATGACGATGCTAAGAGATACCGTAAAGCACTTTTATAAACGCAACCAGCGTTACGAATTTAAAAAAAAAAGTTACCATTACGGTTTTGAGTTCTTCTCGCCGTGACAATACGAAAGTGAAAAGTGAACTGTTTGATCAATTTTTAACGTCTTTAAGAAAGCGTGGCAGAGAAAAGGAATTCATGCTTGAAAAAGAATTTATAGGAGACCAGATTGTGATTGATTGCAAGAAATAATGTTGAGGTTCAGTGCCTTAGATTTATCAGGTATGGTTTCATAATTTTCATAATTCATTTACTGGCCCAATCGGTCAGTAAATTAATTATGTAACGCTTCGGGATGCGAAATCCGATTTTTTCGACAAATAGCATGACTATACATCTACATAAATACCCCTCGAACCACCAAAAACGTATGTCACAAGGGATACAAGAACCAGGTGGGATGGTTAAAGGAGGATAAGGAGAGGAAGGGAAAAGCGAAAAAAAATTCACCAAAAATATCTCCAAAAAATTTGCAAATTGATGTACATGCTAACGAAAAACTTACGCTTGAAAAAATTCCCGATTTCACCCAAAAAAATAGTTCTTTGTCAATGGGAAAAGAATGAATTATAAATGAACCACAACCATTTATACGACAGACTTCCACCATCATAAGAGCGCTAAGAAGACGAATAGAAATGGAAAAGAACGAAATACGAGTAAGTTCACCGAGGCAGGTCCAAGGGCGGAAGCATTTTTGACTTAAAAAATATACAGATTCAATATTCCTTTTATGCCCGACTTGAATAAATGAAGAAGATCCAAGCCTGCACATACTCGTACATACGCAATGTACACAGACTACATGTTCTAACTAATTAAAAAAAACTGCGGGTGATGCAGCGACAGTAACTAATTACGCAACTATCCGTTAATGCGCATTACAATGATTCAACAATTTTAATTTTTTTTTAAATCATTCGTCTCGATCGGGATCCGGGTTCGAATCCCGGTCAAGGGGAATGATTTTTTTTACACTTTGAAATTGTGACATATTCCGCGTGCTTGACCTTTTTTAGGCGTTATTTACACGCGAGGGTTTACAAAATCACTTTTGCGTGTCAAATGCACATCATACGTAGATTAGGACAGCGCTTTAAGAAGAAAAATGGTGCCAACTATTCGATTTTTTTGTTAAATACCAAGCAGTGAGAACTTTAAAAAAATTAATGCTTTTATTAGCGGTGGATATTTACTTGTCGATCGTTCTCATTTGTGGTCGTATGTTATCCTGTTTTTTTTCCATTATTCCTATGCGTAATTGGAATGTATTTCCAACTAGACGCACACACGCTTTCAGGAGAGAAGTACCATATAACTTATATTAGCAATGTTCTAAAAAGGAAAACAAAAGTATTTGTGTTAAACATTTATAACAGCTCCTTGGTGAAAGTTTCTAAGCATGCTATGGACTGCTAGATGATAGTTGTAGAATTGAGAGCATGCACTTCTTTCAAACTCTCATGAATTGATTCGTATTTCTCTTAATTTTCTTTAGTTTTGTTATTTAGCTAAGATAAAAGTGATTATACAGGTCATTGAAATAAATGTACATATGTAGAACTTGTGAGTAACACATCATTACTATGATTATACAGGCTAACAGTGTTTTTGGTGCCGGAGCTTTTAATGCTGATTTAAAGAACAATTGGGGTGCTGAATCCAATTATGACACTAGTTTTTTCCTATCAGCTATAGTTTTCAAGATATAGATATGTTGTTACTTACGTAAAAAAATCTTCTACATGATGATATGGGAATATTATATTAATAATTATCTCATTGGCCTACAATATAGAAATATACATAAAACTTATTGACAGTTTATTGAAAATAAAAGGAACACCGCAGAGTGGTTATAAATTAGTATACTTATAGATTTATTTAACTTTGAAAATTATTTTCCGGAATATATCAAACATTAAAACAACTAATCGTAAGATGTGCCGTATCTAAAAAAAGTAGAGCTGTTAAATAAAAACGGATTTCATATTTGGATTCAGCTCTACAAATATAGTTAAAATCATCACAAAGATTCCCGGCACAAAAAAAAATTTTTTTTGTAGGCCTGTGTTATCTATTATAAATACACAACTGATGTAAAAATACTTTATGTTTTACATATACATTATACCGAGGATCCGAATTGTATCGCGTCAGCGGTGACCTATGACCAAATTACTTTTTACCAGAATAAACGAGAACTTTAAATTTAGAAGGATAACAAACACAGGAGGTAAACTTTTAACGCTTTTGGACATCTAAAGGCATTCGTTGTGGTTGGAACGTAGGCTTCGGTACAAAATACGCACATGGTCCGTCTGCCCACCTTGTCTTTTAAAGGGAGAGATTTTTGACATGGGAGTCTGGATTTAAATTTTTGCTGCTCTAATGCGCTTGAAAACAGTCTTTCTGTTACACCGTCCCTTCTGTTGCTTCTCGGAAATGACGCGGAGTAAAGTAAACACGTGGTTTCATCGAATAAACCATTTCATTATCCCTTCCTCATGCATTTGTCAAAGAGTTTTTGATGGTGAACCAGCCGTTTGGTCACACCTTTTGTTCCCTCGACAGGTACCCCTCCGCGGTCCCTTTTTGGTGCCCCCCCCCCTTCGGATTGGCCTCAAGGAGAGGCCCATCCAGCATGCATGGGCCCCTTTGCATGGCTCGCGTTTCCCATCGACACTAATCCCCACGAGGGACATTCAAGTGAGCAAAGGCGGCTCGGACTAAGGAGGGGATTATCGGTGGCGGAGGCCGCCCCCGCCCAAATGGAGGCAACGTGGGCATCCGCGCCCCCCTTTGAACCTAAGACCGGTGCCGCACTGCTTATGGTCATAGCTCATCCCTTCACTTTCGGCGGTAGCAATAGGAATGGGAGATATTTCCGGTTTCCCCCGATGTTTCGATGTAACCCTATGCATTTTAAAATCGATATGTCGTATGTTTTTGTCCGCAGTTGATAGAACAAGTGCATGGTTTGCATGAAAAAGTTTCATGGAAATCATGGCAAGAGTCAAGAGAAACAGCCAAGAGTCAAAATTAAGTCAGTGTGATCTGCAGATGTTCTGGCTTTAGCTAGCTATCCAGTCAAGAATTTGTAGTCATCAGTTCAAAAGGTGAAGATGTACATGTACCATGCATGGAATAACAAATTACCTGATTATACAAATGATACTGACTACAGAACAATAATACACTATGATGTGAATTATTCATTTAAAAATAAATCCTCTTAAAATATTAATGAACACCTGTTTCCAGTTAGGGAAATTTCCAGGTGCATTGAATTCCCATCTTTAACTAGGTTGATGGAAATGATTCCAACTGCTATTGACAAACTTCCATTGTCTTCTTAACCATCAAAAAATGAACAATACATGGTTTGTACAAAAATTATCTGAAAAAGTTCCAGAAAAATAAATTTATTTCAGATATTGCTACAATTACTGAAAAATTTTCAAAGTACATCTCATGAGCCTCAATACACTTTTGCCAGCGGCTTTTCCACGACTCGAAGGTTCCCTGCTAGGTGGATTTCGGAAGGTCCATAAGGGTGCGCCTGCAAGCTCTTTTGATGGCACTTAGGGTCTCATGGTGGTGTCCTTTGTTGTGGGAGGATTTCATTTTGGGAATAGGAAATAGTCTGCTGGTGCCAAGCCTGAACTGTAAGGGTGTTGGGAAATCATCGCGATGCCATTGCAGAAGGTCTTCGCAAGCAGGCACTCGACTCTGCTCCCGGTCGTCCGTCAAGAAGACCTTCGGGACGAGTTTAGCGGAGATCTGTCGCATCGCCAAATTTTCAGTGACAATAATGTGCACTGTCATATTATCAATTCCAATACGATCAGTGATCATGCGCACATATGGTCTGAATGGTCTGAATTCAGCACCTCACGCACACGAAAGGAAACATTTTTACCGATACTTTTTATAATTACCTCGTATATTTATTTGCATGAGTGTAAGTTAAAATGGTTTTTTCATGAATATTTATGCCTTTGTGGGTGTTAATTGGCATGAATTCGCTGGTTTTGCATGTGGATATTTCACCTTATCCATTCTTCTCCACACCCACATTTCAAAAGCCTCCAATCTACGTCTATCCTCCTGCTTCAGTGACCACGTTTCCGCACCGTACATAGCTACGCTCCATATCAGAGCTTTTACGAGTCTTGTCTTAACCTCCCACTCAACGTATATATATATATATATATATACATATATATATATATATATATATATAAAATTTTCTAAATAGTCATAGCAAACACAGAAACTAAAACATATAAAAGAGGGACTCACTAGTTCTCGAATTTTCGGTGGTGCAACCACCTTTCTCAAGAGGAATTAGGAACAGAACTGTATATATATATATATATATATATATATATATATATATATATATATATGTAACACAGAATAAAACAGATAACACGTAAAAGGACACTCACACTGTAGATGATTTAAGCTTTCGGCCTACTTCGAGGCCTTCTTCAGGTCAGACTACCTGGTCAGTCTGACCTGAAGAAGGCCTCGAAGTAGGCCGAAAGCTTAAATCATCTACTGTGTGAGTGTCCTTTTACGTGTTATCTGTTTTATTCTGTGTTCTATTGTGCCGTCCAAAAGTTATATTGCTCTCGTGAGTACTTCCGCATCATCTATATATATATATATATATATATATATATATATATATATATATACTATATATCCATTGATGTACGGCGCGGAAACGTGGTCACTGAATCAGGAGGATCGACGTAGATTGGAGGCTTTTGAAATGTGGGTGTGGAGAGGAGTGGAGAGGGTGAAATGGACCGAAAGGTAAACAAATGAGGAAGTACTGGAGATGGTGGGTGAGGAGATGGGTTTGTTGAGAGAAATCCTATGGAGGCAGGAAAAATGGATGAAAGGCGTATTGAGCGGTAGTGGAATGTTGAAGAAGGTAATAGAGGGGAGAATGTTGGGCAAGCGAGGAAAGGGCAGGAACAGGATAGGGATGTTGGACGGGATGAAGGTAGGAAAGAAGTACACAGAGATGAAGAGGGATCTGATGTAGATTAGGTTGCTAGATGGGGAGTTACAAAATGTTTATTTGAATGTTGCGTCCATCCAGAGACCTACCTTAACCGGTAGATTACCTAATAAATAAATATATCCATTGATATTTATGTATTTTGAAAACATATTGATTTCCGATAGACATGTAGAAATTTATATTTAACACGTATATTTATATTTTACATGCGAGCAATTTAAACACTAAGTGTAGAAGGTGGGAATGAAGGCTATTAAAAAGGTACAAGACACTCGATTTAATTTATTGCACAGAATGAATCATTGAGATCACTCATAATATTGGCAGAATGAAGAGGGGAGAATGTTAGGAAAATGAGGAATGGGCAGGAATATGATAGGGAATTTAGATGGAATTGAAGGAGAAAGTATGTAGAATTGAAGATGGTCTTATTGTAGTGTACTTGCAGGATGTTGGGCTGTGTTTTGTTAAGAAATACTAGGGGATTGTGTCTGTAGTGTCTGGTAGCTTATGTACATCCAAAACCTACCTTAATCGGTTGGCAGTTGGCAAGATGTCAGTGGGGGCCCACCCTCTGGTGCTTTTCCTCGTTCCCAGGAAACGAATGTTGTTTACGGGGAGTTATGGTGGGGTTGGTTTGTAGTGGTAATGAAAAAGATTCATTTAATGTTTGATATTAGTGTAGTTTTGATGTAATTCAATTAAATTAATGCGAATTTAGGACTAGGGTGTATTAGGTCAGCGTCGTAGTCATAGTTCCATAGATACGTTAAGAGTAAGGATTAGTTAAGATGGAGGATTGAAGTGAAAAGTCAAAAGATTGAGTTAAGTATATAAGCAGACATCCGGAATGGTTGGAATTTTGAGGTCCTTGTGTATATCGTGGTTTCTGATAAAGTATGGGGCCGAAGAGATGTTACAAGGTAGATTACCGGTAGTAATAAAAATATTGTTTGACAGATTCTGATACCAGGTTGATTTTTTTAAGATAGATTTGCAAATTCGTTTTTGATCATTTCTCTTCATTTCACCTTTTCAATTGTTACCCACACACGCATTTCAAATACCTCAAACCGTCTTGTTGCCTGCTGACTCCAAGGTGTAAATGAAGATTCATTTGTTGAAATAAAATTTTGCTTTCGAGGAACCCTCTTCCGGCGCGGCGGCCATCTTCCGACCACGTGGTCGACGTCCGCTGCCGGTTCAGTTTTATGCTAAACCTCCGGTGGACACTGCACACCGCGCGGGCAGTACCCTCGTGTGGTTACGAGGGCTGGGAAGGGGGTGGGGGCAAGGGTTCCAGAGGTAGTTCTCGTCCCCACCCTTCTCCTAACTCTCCCCCCAGAGGACCGACCGCGGGTCTGTTTATTTTAGCAAACATCTCAGTTGAGGAGTAAGCGGAAGTGACGTTGAAGTCGGCAGCTCTCCCTTCCCCTGCCCAACTCACGCATTCATAAGGCCGTCATCATTGAAAACCCCACCGCCCGATCTCCGCCATCCCAGCCTCCCTCACGCCTGACCGCACCTGACGCGTTCGGGGGCAGCCGAGGACCCCTTTGCCATTGTCGGAATCATTGTTGTTATTGCAACAACAATAATGAGGAGCACGGCGGAGCGCACATGGGGCCCTATTTGGACCGGAGGCCGCGTAAGGGAGGCGGGGAGAGAGAGAGAGAGAAGGAGGGGGTTCCCAACTTTTCCAGTTTCCCCTTTCGGAGGCTCGTAATCCGATACGTCAGTGGGACGTCCTAGCGTCCCGAGACGAAAAGGTAAGGAAGGCGGGGGATGTTACCCTTTCCCACCCCCTTTCAACCCCCTACCTTTCCTCCCTTCAAAGCCACCTTCCACCCTTGTGGGCAGACGCGGGAGTGGTGCAGTGTGCGCCTCTTTCAAGGGCCTGCTCAAAATCGGCAAAAGGCTAGTCGGAAGTCATGCCTCCTTTATTTTTTTCGGAGAGAAACTGCACATTTCCCATTTAGGTGCCAAGTTCCATTTTGGAGTCAATGAGTTAGTACAACGATCGGGATCTACTCCCAATTCAAACAGCAGGAGGGGTATTATCAATCCCTAACTGCTTGGGACAAAGGTTCCCAATGATATAAGGCTTCTGGGGGTGTTTTTGTGCTTAAATGGAATGATATAACACAAAAAAAAGCCGTCCTTTTCGTAAAAAACCGTGATGGACGGAAAGAAAGAGTCTTATTGTTACTGGCGGTCCTTGGTTGGGAGACACAGGAATGAAGAGACATTGCATGGTCGACTTAAAAATTTAAAACAACGCGAATCGTTCAACTAATAATCTAATGATAGAAAAAATGATTGTAATAAAATTTTCGCATTCCTTTGAAAACTTTTTTGCCTAACGAAATTCTTCTTCTTACGTTCCTATTGCTTTGACCATCTTGATCCAAAACATTTCCAAGATGGATTAACTACGAGACAGACAGACAGACGACAATCCTTTTGCATACAAGAATCGTATGACAGAACGCACTTCACAGCTGGCGGGATCAACGATTGTCGCGGACATTGCTGTTTGCATGCACGGACAAGCAAACGACTTCTGAAACAAAACTAATGCTGCTATAGCTTCTCAATGAATCAGTAGATGGCGCTGCAGGAGCAAAACTGTGTTCTGAAGCGCCAATATTTAAATATAAGGAAACGGTACTTACTTTAAGAATACGCCTCGTATTCTATTTTTGCTTATTCTATAATCTGATCTATTTTTCACTCACCGATTTCAACGTATAACTTAACCTTCCTCTTTCTCGAGATAATGAGTAACTGTGATTTTGGGAACATTTTGTCATTAATTTTATTTTTAAATGTGGGTTTCACCCTGACATTATAGCCTACGAAACGATTCCATTTATTGAAGCTTAATAGAATAGAAAATAAATATAAATAACTTGATGAAGAATATTTGCCATGGTATCGGTCCGCGTGGTTATATAAACAAAGAGAGAAAGAACAAATTTTTGGAAGCAAGTAAATCCTATTTTATTTCTTCATTGATTCATTTCGGTTCAATTCGGCGGGGGGTGGTAGGGCACCACCCGTAATTAAGAAAAAAACTGCATGCAAAAGTCACAAATTTATAGAGCCCACAAATAAAACATGGTATGCATTCATGCAAGAACCCTTACACCCCACACACATGCAAACACACAAAACCTACCAACTAACATACACATGCACCTACAAATATACCTAATAACTTTGCAATGTTTAATTTTGCTCCGACTTGTAAATTAAATGTTTTTAATATTTCTAAAGTGACTTCGGTTTCTTACTATTATGATTTCTGATTGTTCAGGGAAAGAATGAGTATTTGAATTTATCTGTATTGGAATCTATCTCCCTTATTTTATCTTTGTGGTCTGATCTACCCATGTGGTTCGGGGCCATTATAATTCCTTTTGTGTCATCGTTAAACTTCGCTGGTCCTGAATCTTTCTAAATGTCTAAGTCTCGCTTGTGCTCTTCGTATTTCAAGTGGCTCTCAGCCTAAATCCCCTAAGAGACCTGTCACACTTGTGTTCTTATTATAACAATTTTTCACGAATCTGGCGGATTTTCGCTGGCTTTTATCCAATTCTTTTTGCCAAATTTTCTTCCAAGGACCCCAAATACTTGCGGCATAATCCGAATGAGGTCTAACTAGAGCAAAATAACACCTCTCTTTAACTTTCTCAATACATTTCCCCACCACCCGTTTAATGAAGCCCCGTTTCTTTAAAGCGGATCCGCATAGTGTCTTGATATGTGCTCCCCATGAAAGGCGTGGTGTTAGAACTACCCCCAAATATTGTACTTGTTTGGCCGTAGTTAGTATTGAACCCTCTATTTCGTAGTTTATGTCCTGTTCGCCACTTCCTTTGTTCCGAAATTTCAAAACTGCGCATTTGTCTATATTAAGCATTAATTCCCATTTCTTGCATCAATCCGAGACTGTGTTTAAGTCTCTAGAGAGTAGCTCGCGATCTAGTTGGCTCCTTATTTCCCTGTATACCACCGTGTCATTAGCAAATAACCTGAGATTGCTACTAACATGTCCGCTCAGATCATTAATGTATATTATGAAGAGAAGAGGCCCTATTATATTTCCCTGGGGGACGCCCGAAGTTACATCTCTACCCGTTGAGCAAAACTCATCGATGACTACTATTTGTTTGCGATTTGACAAGAAGTATCTAATCCAATTAATAATTTTCTCATTGCTTCCATAGCATCTAAGTTTGTGTAACAATTTATTGTGTGGGACTTTATCAAAGCCTTTTTTGAAATCTAGGGATACTGCGTCGACTTGTGTGTTGTTTTCTCCCGATCTAAGTGTACTGTGAGTGAAAAGACCTAATTGTGTTTCGCAAGGTCTGCTCTTCTTAAATCCGTGCTGGTTCTGGCTTAGTACTTTCCTAATATCAAAGAATCTCATAATGTTACTGAAAGTAATGTGTTCTGATATTTTACAAGAGACCGAGGTCAAAGAAATGGGTCAGAAATTGGTTGGTTTATCCCTATCGCCGCCTTTATAAATGGGAGTTATATGGGCTAGCTTCCAGTCGCGAGGAACTGAGCCATCTTCTATCGATTTTAGGAAAACAATTTCTAAAAACGGGGCAATGTCTTTGGCTAATTCCTTTGATGTTTTGGCAGGCATTTCTTCCGAACCAGGTACTTTGTTTGCTTTGATACTATGTAGCAGATGTTCTATTTCATTCTTGGTCAGTGTTTTATCGCTCATGTGTTCCCCGGGTGGATGTGGAGGATCGTTTGGTGGAGGTGTGTCTTTATTGTAGATGCTCTGGAGAAACTTGTTTAAAATGTTTGCTTTTTTCACGCTATCTGTAATAATTTCTCCGTTTTCCGTCTTCAAAGAATGTACAGTTGGACGTTTATCCTGTATTTCCCTAACATAGGACCAGAATGGCTTTGGGTTTTCCTCCAGATATTCGCATAGCATTTTAGATTTAAAAGAACGTAGAGCTGTGCGCATGATACTTTTTGTTTCACTACGACATTCTTTAAGTTTCTGTTTGGATGTGTTCACATAAACTATATCATCACTATTTAAACTCTTTTTCAAATTTGACTGTAGCCTTATTAATGCCGATCTGACTTCCCCGCCGACCATATGCATCATGCCCACAAATGTCAGGTTGATCAAGAAACAACTATAGCGCGTGTGGCGGAGAGACATGCACCAGTGTATTCAACGGAAAATTGATTTTAGGGAAAGTTCTTGGCCACAAAGGGGTTATTGTGCTCGGGCGTGATGTGACCTCGTTCTCCTAAGTACCTTTCCCTCTTTTCCAGAGTTTAGATGGTGATAAACTGGAATGTGCGAACAACTGACGCATACAGGAGCGATAGATTGTGGAAAGCTGACTTTCTCCGGGGAATACCAAATATTATTTCCGTTCCAACCGGCTGACCAGCCGGAGAACGCGGCGATTTCTTCCTTTTGTAATGATCTCGTAGACGGAGGTGGTGGTGGTAATATTGTGGGGACGACTTCACTCATGCCTGCTATGTAGGGACATCGTCCTAAACGTTGGCTTAAAAATCGCCGGGGTCGAAATGCAATTGTGTGCTCTGATCGACAATAAACGCCGAAAAATAATCCCGCGATCAAATCCCAAGCTCGACGGCTACTCATGCATGCATATTTGATGCTTAGAAGATGGTGAGGGGTGATTTTGGAGCTATATTTTCCTTTCCCATAACAAAATTGAGATTACCCTCGTTATGAAATTTTAAATATCTCAGGTCGTACTCACCACGGGCAGAAAATATTTGCATACAATGAGAGAAGAACAACGCATAACTTACCATTGAAAATATATAAATATATTCACAAGTGTGACAATGGCATAAAACCCTTAAAAAAACAAAAATGGCCTCTCAAGATTTTTCTTCCATAATATTTCGGTGGTATTAAGAAGACCCTCCACTTCCTTCTGTCTCTACCACCCGCCACTCATTTTCCGCCCCCAATCGACCTTTCCCCTCACTGACCCTTGGACCCAACTCACTCTCCGTCCCCACTGGACCTTCGTCCCCAAAAATTCACCTACCGCTCTCAGATGGCCCATTCTCTACCACTACTTGACCCTACAACAACAGCTTCCGAAGCCACAATATAGCAGTGGAAAAGAAGGAGTTAAATGAAGAAGTCAAAATGTTAAATAAAGAGGATATATTAAAACACACACGTGGAAAGAGACAAAGGGAAAAAGAGATCGGAGTACATATAAAGGATGAACACAGAAGATCTGGGAAGGTGGAATCGAGCAGATCACAAGTGTAAAAATATTTCCTTGATGTATGGATGCCCACTATTCAACGGTACCACAATGCATTTCCTTGCCTCTCTTAACACAACACAATCTGGTATCCGACTCTACAATAAATCTCTTTCCAATTCCGCATTCTTCCGTCATCCCTTCATTCCGCCCGACATGCCTATTCTCTTCCCACCCCTCTCTTGCTAGCCCACCGTTCTCTCCTCTGTTTCACAGTAGTCTTCAATATCCCATTGCCAATGAAAATTATCTACATCTCTCTTTCCAGCTTCCTTTCGATTTCTCCCTCTATCCTCCCCTTTTACAATTCCTTCTTCGTTTGTTTTCCATCTTCTACATTTTTTCCATCCTTCTCTACACACCACACATTTCAAAAGTCTCCAATCTACGCTTGTCGTATTGCCTCAAAGACCGTGTTTACGCGTCGTACAAACCCACGTTTCATATCAAAGTTTTGACGGTCCTTTTCTTAACATCCCTATCAACGTCCCTCATCGTCATCGACCCCCTTCTACTTGTGAAAGCTTCTTTCCCGGACGCAAATTCTCCTTCTAATATCCCAACTGTTTTGAACTTCTTGGATCAAAATACTTCTATTCTAGGTAGACCTTTCCTCCTACATAACTAATATATCTCACTTGCTATCCACAGCGTCTAGGGAATGATTAGTTTTAATCAGATACATCCACTTTCACTAATCTTGTGTATTTCGTTGTCAAATTCCTTCCCGCATGGGACGGCCATTTAACGAATGTAGTCCTATCTGTTTTGCGTCCATCATTATTTTCTTGGGAATGATAATTGCCTTCCTCAATAGTGTTTTTAACGTGACACCATCACTTAATGGCCGCCCCACTGGGGTCAGACGCCATTGCAGCCGCCTCACTGAGGAACAGACGCTGCGTGGACTACCTTTCGTCTGGCTCCTAACCTTCGACCTATCTGGCATGGGTGACCCTTCCAGGAGTAATTATTATTACACCCGCCAGCACAGCTCTAGGGGTCATCGGAACACACAAGCCCTTCCACCACGACAAGGTTGTAGTCCATGATAGGGATGTTGGACGGGATGAAGGGAGGAAAGAAGGACACCGAGATGAAGAGGGACCTGATATAGATTAGTTTGCTAGGTGGGGAGTCACAAAATGTTTATTTGATAGTTGTGTCCATCCAAAAACCTACCTTAAACGGTAGATTACCTAATAATATAGTCCTATCTGTGAATTTAGGGACGGAGACTATGAGTTGCATGTCCACGAAATGGTAATGTAGTCCTGTCTTTGAATTTAGGGACGGAGACTACGACTTGCATGTCCACGAAATGGTAATACTTCCCCTTCTTACTTTTCAGTTCTGTATGACCTGTCTTATTATGGTGGAGGCCTGTCGTATAAATGGTTGAAGTTCATTCTTATTCCCTTTTTTCGTGAAAACAAATGACTAATTTATTAGGTGAATTTACCCTTGTTTTGATTAAGTCTTCTTCCGGCAGTTTATAAAAATTTGCCCGTTATTCGGTAGATTTTACTGAATATTTTTCCCTTTCCCTTTCCTCTCCCTTATCCTCCCTTATCACTTACCCTTTCCACTTGTTGCTTACACCACCTGCCACACACCTATTTGGTGGATCGCGGGTTATTTATTTAGATGTCGATTAAAAGCGTACACATAAATTTGTGGGTGCGTGTGTACGTTAGTTGATTGTATATTTATTTGCATGCGTGTAAGTTAAAAATGTTTTCGCATGAATTTGCACGCCTCTGTGGGTGTATATCGGCATGAATTTGTTGATTTTGCATGTGGTTTTATTCTCTTTTGCGGGGGGGGGAGACATAACACCCCCCGCCACACGCCTTTGCGGTAGCTCGTGGGGTATTTATTTATTTGATGATATTCGTTACAATTAGGCAATTGTTAAGGTGGCAACGGTCACATAACATACAAACCATATTTTAACAGTTACAATAGTATACAAATCACTGATCAATTGTTTATCACCCAGTGGCTGCTTTACACTTCGTCTTAAAACTCCTAAAATTGGAAGGAAAGGGCTCAAACAAACCTCCAGGCAGCTGGTTCCATCCAACAATAGTTCTGTTTAAAAAAGAGTATTTTTTTATTTGTTTTTTGCGTTCTTATTAAATTTAAAACTGTGGTCGTTTTTCCCCTTAAAGTATGGTTTTTCTATCTCATTCCATAAATCTTCCCACGCTTCGTCATTTTTAAAAATTCTGTATATCGCACCTGACCTACTCTTTTTCCTTCTATTTTTTTAAACTTTCCCATTTCAATGCATCCAACATATCCGTGACACTCTCTGCTCTTTAGTACTTTCCGAGTACATATCTTGCTGCCTTACTTTGTACTTTTTCTTTATCTTTTTAATATGTCCCTCCTCATATGGATCCCATACTATGGACGAGTATTCTAGGATAAGTCTAACCAGTACCTTATATGCTTTTTCTTTAGTGGCTACGCTACTTCCTTTTAAGTTCCGCATAACCCAATTAAGTACTTTAAATGCCTTATGCTGATGTAGAATGCATTAGTTATTATTTTATGTAGAATTATTAGTTATTCTATTTTGAACATCTAGGAAGTGAGCAAAAACAGATTGAAGATTCACGTAGTCAGGGCAACCTTTAAGAGGACTATTTAAGAGGGCTTGGAGATCGACTTGCAGCTTTCAGAAACAAGCCCAAGGTAGGAGGGAGGGATACCACTGATGAATGTGCGACGATGAGGCCGGGAGGACCCTCTCGGTGGCCCTCGAAGTAATAGCCGAGGATTACCACAAAACCAGGGAAGGCGGTCCGTCTATATACGTATGTGGTAGTGGAATTTCGACTTCTTACTTTTCAAATCCTAGCTTTCACGGTATTGGATACATTTTTAACTGCATCCTATTGTGGTGAAATTGTTTGTTAGTTGATAGTATATGTATTTGCATGTGGTCAAGTTGAAAGGATTTTTGCATGAATGTATACGCCACTATGGGTGCAGGTTTGCATGGATGTGTTGATTTTGCATCTGGTTTAGTTCCCTTTTACGGATGGTGACCTTAACACCCCCCGCCACACGCCCTTGAGGAGGCTTGCGGGGTAATATGTAGATGTAGATGTACACCCTCCAACTTATCCCCCAGATTACCCACCGAACAGGAGTGGGTTAAGGCAGAACGTGTGCAACGTCGCAGTTGTGGATGGGTGCTTTCCGGGGGGGGGGGGCTGAGAGTACGGGGATGAGGTGAGGGTCCTCCTTAAACCATGGGGAACGGGAAAACATATTCCCTCCCCCCTTGTGGACAATGGATCAGTGTTCGGAGAGGAAACAAACATGGGCGGGACTTAAAAAAGGAGATGAAAGCGAGAGAGAGAGTCCCTCCTAGACGGAAACGAAATGGGGCGCGGTCACGTGACGCCGGCAAGCTCCGCGCGCCGTTTTGAAAGATTCTGGTTACCGGAGGACCCGGATTCGTATTCCGGGTTTCTCACTCTTTACCCCTGCATAACGCCAATACATTCTGAGTGGCTCAAATTATCGGGAATCCTCAGATTGTACCAATGAAAGAGGAGGAACCAACCCACTCGTGAACGAGCCACTGTTTGTCTGAACCTTTTTTGTCAGCGTTTGGCATTCATCGAACAAATACGCCGTTATTGCATTACCTTGGTGTCGCCAAGGTAAGGAAAACCAATGGTGATACCTGTCTAGGTGTCGCCATTGGTTTTCTTCTACTTGAGCACACAATTACCTGTACATATTCTCATCCTAAATATGTCAACCACTGCCACTTCCCTCGAAATTAAAGTATACAATTTACAAAATAAGGCCTTCACTCAATTTAACATCTGTTATTAATGTTCACAAAAATATAATAAACTTTTGCCATATAACTCAGCAATTATGTCAGACACTCTTTTCCGTCTGAGAGACTTACTTCTACGCCTAAATAAAGAACCCCTTCCGTTGATAAAATTGTGACTCAAAGGAAAAGGGGTTACAAGTGGATAATTTAAAAGAAAAAGTTAATGATTCAAGTACTTTAACTAGAGAGATGAAGTTACCTCGGACAATGCTTCTTGGACCGGTAGCGATATTACGTTGGAAATTCTTACTGACCAATTAATGCATCAGCACATTAATATTTCAGTGAATGTTAAAACATTGAAATAGGGATTAATAAACTGGAATAAAACGGTTTACATATCTCCCAAATTTTTGGACCAAAATGATTAAAGTAGAACGTCCTAAAAATAAGATTTGCGTTTTATGGAAGCTTTCAGCTTCCGCAAGTGGGAGGGAATTGAAGACGGGGACGGTTGGTAAGATGTTAAGAAAATAATCATGTCCGAATGGGCAATGCTACTAATAAGAGTAATACAAGAGTGGCCATTTTAACTTAACACAATACTATATTGCTCGACGCATATGCAGAGGAAATGATTAAAGAGGCATGGGAAGAACTGGAGGTAGGCATGAAATTCGGAGGGGAATTCATAAAATCGGTTAGGTTTGCTGATGACCAAGCATTAGTTGCTCAGTCAGCCAAAGGGTTGCAAGCATTGTTGAGTGAATTGGAGGTTCAGTGCGATAAATATGGGATGAGAATAAATATTAATAAAACAAAGGTTATGCGATTTTCCAGAAAGAAAAAGGCTAAGCTAAATATTAAAATAGGCGGGGAAAGAATAGAGCAGGTAGAACAGTTTATGTATCTCGGAAGTGTTTTGGACCAATACGGTCAAAGTGGTAGGGACGTAAGGAGAAGAATTGCGCTAGGCAAGGAGGCTTTCTCAAGGAGGAGGGAGTTGATGACGGGGACGTTGAGTAGGGATGTTAAGACAAGACTCGTATAAACTCTGATATGGAGCGTAGCTATGTACGGCGCGGAAACGTGGTCGCTGAAGCAGGAGGATATACGTAGATTGGAGGTTTTCGAAATGTGGGTGTGGAGAAGGAGGGAAAGAGGGTGAGGAGATAGGGTATTCTGGAAGGGTTTAGGTTATTCCATGTGGACAAGGCATTGTAAAACTAAGATGAACTATCAGGATCCATATCGAAAGGATGAAGTCGAGGGAAAGGGGGCACAGAGACATCCAAAATTGGTGAATGTTTTGACGTAAAAATGTTACTGAACAATGTTGTATCCCTCATACGCAAGGGAAATTATCGAATATCTGAGTTCATCCTAAAAGCATATAGAAACTGAATACCGTGATGAAAACTCGAAGAACAGAATATGCAACATACGTTTTTGTTTGTGAAAATTCTTAGACGGTTAAACATCATTTCACTCGGAAAAAATTCAGTTTTTTTTACCTTTATCACAAACATGTGAAAAAAATCCGGGATGAATTCAGATGCATGTATGCATGTCGTCCTAATCCATAACCCCTACCCTACTTCTCCCCTCCCTCCCCCCGCCCTCCCATTTCCTTCTCCACCTGCACCCTTCCTCTCATAACTAATGGGTTTTATTAATCATACGTCACTGCAAGCTGACATTTTAACTTCGATAATGGCGCGATAAATTCGAAACTGGGCATACGTTTCAAAGAACAAGTGTTTTACATGAACACAAGTGTTTTTAATGAACAACAATTCACCATATTTCACCGGAGTAAACGGCGTCCGCAATTGGATTCCATTCATGTAATTCTATTCACCGCTTTACAAGGTTTTATTTAAAAAAAAACCCGTAAAATGAGGTTGAAGATTGATTCATTGCCATTTTTGCTGCCTTAGGATGACATTCACATTTTGATGAATTCCACATGCAACCTAAAACATTTCACTTGGCTTTAGCACGCGTTATAATCTCTCCACCTATCCACAGTCTTTCGCAAACATTCTGCCAAGATTCCGCCCACTCGTTTAAGTTATTTCTCTGTTTACCCCCCATTATGCAATCATCCTTCCCATTCTTCTTATCGAAAAAAACTGTTACTTTCCTTTCTTTACGCATTAGCCCTTCATTTTTTCATGCCTCACCAACGCCTCCCAAGGCCACCCACCTCTAGACCTAAATTGGGATCTCAGCCAGAAAATCCTTCATTGTGACCGTATTAAAGAACGGATACATTTATGCATATCTCCAATCATTGAACCAACCTTGACCGACCAAGATAAAAACAGAACATTAAGACTGCGTAACATATTACACTGGTCACGATCTGAACAAATGTTGAACAGACAATTTACTATGCATGCCTAATCCTTGCTTCGCACCAACCTTACTCTCAAAGCACTTAAAATGTTCCGCACCATTTTAACGTATAGTTTTTCCATATCACCTAGTAACTGCTAATACCATTCCATTATATGCTCTCAAAGCTTGCAGTAACTTTCTTCATTTCATTCTGCCATCCACTTTTTCTTCAATTAATCCGAAAATAAATTCCAGCGTTCATACATTAAATTCTCAAACAAAATTTGGTCGTCGTGCTTACAGATAGATTCCCGAAACAGATCACATCGCCCAGTACTCATCAGACCTTTCCCAATTTTACCTTTCATACCGTGTCCATCATGACTTTACAGAAGACTTTTCCACGGCGTACTCTAATCTAAATCTCCCGGAAAAGTTATGGTCACATAATTGTTTTTCGATACTCAAGAGAATGGTTATCAGTCTGCCATATCGGGAATCACGGTCTCTTTTTCTTGTTCCCCAATGTGAAGAAACACCTTGGTGGAATGTGTTTATCATCATCAGAAGCAGAAGCGATTATGAAAGATGTAAATTTTAAAAAATTGCCCGCAGCCTGTCTTTGAAAACGGGAACCAGTGCATTGCGTCCAACTGGGAATACTTTGAGAATGATCATCGATATATAGAGGGTGAGAAAAGATGTTGTTTTAAAAAATCTACGATCATTAATACTGGACGTTACTTTTAAAGATGACTAATTGATCCCTACTTCAATCATTGCAACAAATTTATTGTTTTTGGGTCTTCTTGGCTACCATAGA
Source organism: Hetaerina titia (assembly GCA_037158775.1). Classification (NCBI taxonomy): domain Eukaryota; kingdom Metazoa; phylum Arthropoda; class Insecta; order Odonata; family Calopterygidae; genus Hetaerina; species Hetaerina titia. The sequence goes on from CM073778.1 coordinate 46,306,119, forward strand.
AACCACGTCGTCAGTGCCGGATCATCTTCCGCAATAGGACGAAGTCGGAATCCATTCCACCGCGGAAATATATCTTAAAGGAAAACTACGTATATAAGATTAAAGTATAAGAAGAGACTATTTCGACACTATTTTTTTCAATTTCACTTAAAGAGAAACAAATCACACTTGTAGATCCTTTTAATTTATTATGTGGCAATTTCACCACCCAAGTTTTATCCCAACTTTCAACAAATTAAATTTTTCCCCGGTCCATCATGCTCGGTCCTCGTTGTTATTGTTATGCTGTTATTGTCTTTTTGTCCTCTTTCATGTTTGCCATATTTTTCACTGTAAATTGGCGTGATTTACTGTTTGTAAATGATGCTTTAAAAATAAATAAAAATATATAAATAAAAGAAAAACTTGCCACTTAGATTAGAAGTGCAATCGATAACCATCAATTAGAAATTCCATCCTCATCTTAGGTCATAAAAAGTTAGAGAATGTGATCTGCTGACCACATCAATTTTTTTCAGTAATTTCATTTGCAATAGCAACATATTCCGTGTCAATGCATAACTTATCGATGCAATTCTAATCAGGAAGGAGGGAGGTGTGTTTTCGAAACAAATGACAAGGCACCACCTCCTCATCCATATCCATTCTGATCGTTCCCATGAGCTTCCTTCGCTCATCGCTTCGCATTTGTTTCTCTCCATCTATGTCCCTGAACTGCGTGATAATCGAGAAGATTGCGTAAAAAAATATAATTCAGTGCAGTCAGCTTTTCACTGGGCCAGATTACATGAGGTAAAGTTCTGGAAGCCTTTGGAGAGATTCAGACAAAAAAGCTCCTGATCAATGACGACCGATCCTAGGGAGTCAAGTCTTCAGCCAGTCAGTCGAATGCACGACAGTGACGCACACCCCGGTTACGTGCTCACTTCTACTGAAGCCACCACCGGGACAACCGGGAAACAGAGTCGGCTTTCGTCCAGTCGGCTGCTCTCTCTCTCACCAATTAACCCCGACCAATGAAAACCCTCTTCATCGACATAAATACCCCGCGATCCACCAAAACGGGGTTTCCGGACTGTAAACATTGTTACGTCTATAATACTATAATATTTGTATATCTCTTGTCTGTCTATATCTTTACGGAAATAAAAAGATATAAAACTGAACCAAAAAGGTGTATGGCGGGGGTTGCAAGCACCAGGTGGGAAGGATAAGTTATAAGGGAAGAGGTGGGAGAGGAAGGGAAAAGGGAAAAATATTTGTTGTCTATCAAATAACGTCCGAATTTGTTTTAATGTTGGGGGAAGACTGAATTCAAAACGAGGGTTAATTCAGCTAATAAATTAGTCATTTTTTTGCGAAAAATGGAACTAAAAATGAACCACAACCTTTTATAAGCATCGTTACACTACCAAAACTCACATTTACAACTCAGAAAACTCCGCCTTATACCACAATAAAACCTACCATTCCGCATACTTCCGTCCTCCTTCACTCCGACAAACATGCTTATCCTATTTCTACCCCTTCCTCGTTTGTCTAACGTTCCACCCTCTATGTCAAAGTCTTTAACATTCAGTCGCCAATCAAGATGATCTGTATCCATCTTCCCTGCCTCCTATTGGATTTCTCCCAACAATCCCTTTTCCTCTACTGTCACCATTCCTTGCACTTCCTTGTTTGTTTTTCTTTCCCATTCTTCTCCACGCCCACATCTCAAAAGCCTTCAATATACGTATTCTTATCATCTTGCTTCAAAGGTCAAGTTTCCGAGACGTGCAAAGCCACTCTCCATGTAAAAATGTTCAATCTTTTCTCAACATACACGCTCAACGTTTCTATTTGCAACTTCTCCTTTCCGTAAAAGCTTATTTGACCTACGCAATTCTTCTTCTCCTGTCCCAACTGCCTTAACCACCTTGGTCCAGGACACTGCCTAGATAGGTGAACTGTTCTATCGTGCATTATCTACGTTTGACTTTGCCTACCCACTACTTCAAAACCTCATTAACTTTGCTATGCTCACTTCAACTCTATCTTACTTGACCTATCGTAATGATTTTTTAATGTGCCCAGCAATGATTGCAACCCTCTCTATAAATGGCTAACTAAATTTCGATCATTCGCAAATCTAATCTACTTATACCATCGCCAATCTAGACTCTTCATTTTCCACACGCACTTGAGCAATATGAGACATGTACAGGCTTCCAAAATGTCACCTATAGCTCCAGTCTGTGGCCGCCTTATGCATTACAGTTAATTAATCTACCTAATTTAATCTGTATAATACCACCTCAAATTCACTTTACGATCAAATATATACTCATTGTATTCCGTTTTTCTTTCTACGTTTTTCATCTTGTGCCTAGTATAGATTAAAAAAAAACCATAAACACAGTAATCAACCCGAAGGTCAGTTTAGTAGGTGATGGTAGAGCTCACCCATGTACTAAGCCCGACGGCGTGTGAATATTCACACATCAGGGTAGGGAAGCCAGTTCCTTTCCCTGTGCCAGTAATGGTTTCCCAGGAAGATCTGGTACCCGAAAAATCACATAGCTTGGGTGGAGCTGCAGGTGCCCAGAGAGGCATTCCCGGGAATCAACCCCGGGCCCTTTGGTCAGTAGTCCAACGATATACCCCTGGACTACAACAACCCCTAGTATTTATCCAGTTAATGCCAATTCAGAGCCAAAATAATTTTGCAATTCATTCTACTACTCAAATACTCACTACTAAATTAAAAATAGTCACTACTAAAATAAAGAAGTTCGGTTTCTTAGACCCATATGATTAGCGAAGGGTTCAATTTTAATTCGACAGGTTACGAGCCTGCTGTAAAACTCCCGATCTGGAAGTCCAGGGAGCTCTCCTGTTCGGTCCTCCAGGCATTAACCGCAAAGTTAGAGGAATTTAAAGGCGCTGGAAACTCTCCTCTAACCTCTTTCGTTTGCTACATGCTCTACTTTTATTGCATGTTATGCATTGCCGAAAGGATCACGATGGCCTGGCATTTTGTGTTCGCCACAGTGAGCCTAAGGATGAGGTAGTCTAATGGGTTGAGCACTGCGATACCCATCGAAGGATCCGTGTTCGATTCCGAGTGACGCCTTTGTGCTACTTCATCCTCAGCTTCACCTAAGCTGTGTGTGATTTTTCGGGTTGTGCCAGATCTTCCCGGGGAAATCCACAATACGGCACGGGGAAAAGAACTGCCTACCACCCCTGTTAATTTGTAAATTTCACACGCTGTTAGACGCGTGTGAAATTAGATGAGCTCTTCCCTCACATATCAAACTAACCTTTCTGGTTGATTAAATGTGATTTTCCATGGAAGAAGCGTTTTTCTCAATTTTATCGCGACAAAGTTTTCGGAAGAAAAACTGGTCATCTCCAAGACCTTATGCCAAACATTTGATCCACCCATTAAAGGAGTTCTCACTTGAAGAGAACATGAAGGAATCTGACGTGTTAATTCGGTCTGAAGAGCGATTGGCAGATTGCCGGAGAGCGAGCATGCATCAAGAGTGCCGCCAATGGACGCAGGGGCGTGAGGAAGGCGGAGGGGAGGAGGAGGAAGGAGAAGGGGGAGGGTGGGGGTTCAAAAACCAACTTTAACAGCCAGCAGGCGCCGCGTTCCTCTTCAGAGGGAACCGCACCCCTCTCCTTTCATTTCACCCATGCCCCTGAGGGACTACCTTAATGCGAGTGGACGTGGGATTCGGTGGAGCGTGCACCCTTAACAACAAAGGGAGGGTGTGGGAAGAGGGGGGGAAATACCTTACATACTCAGGATTACATCCCCCTGCTTGGGATATGCATATGCTCCTGGCTACTATCTATGCGCCCATAGATCCGTATAGGATGTCCATACATATGCAAACGTGACACATGACTGTAAGTTTCGATTTTCGCTGCCTTGCACGAAAAATAAAACCACTACGTGACGTGCGCCCAAGTAAACGGCCAAGCTCTTGACTCAAAGAGTACGGGTACTGTTCAAAATGAAAAGAGAGTTCAATCATTTATATTTTTATGTGCACAATTTACCGTGAAAAAATTATTTTTATGTTATGGTATCGTTAGCTTAATGTGTATGTACATGTGTTCTGCGCAAGTCTCATTGAGTTGGATCCATAATTTCGGCGGCCATTGCAAGTTGAAACATATAGTATTCAGTTAGCTTGTCATTTCTGCTTCTTCTGATGAAGAAAAACGCTGGTGATGAAAAAAACACGAGGGTGTTTATTCACATTGGGAAAAAACGCATGGTGCTAGATGTGGACTATAGGGAAGACGAGGATCCACGCTTCACGTTTATTTTCGCGACATGACTTCGCGGAATCTACATCGCACAAATGCCTACCTCTCGTGGCCATTTTTCCTCTTGACGTGTGGGTGACACCCGATGAAATTTTTAATATTTCCGATTTTGCTGTTATGCCCATGATTATTCTATCTCGTTCAATCCAATCATTAGTAAAGGTGAACTTAACGTGGATATTAATGACAAATCCGATCTTAAAAACATATAAGGTTTCACGTTAGTGAATGTTAACATTGTAACCATGGTAACATTGTCTATCAGTTACTAACCTGTTTAACGGTCGATTTTGAAACTTAATAAGAGGTCATAAAATTTGAGTTTTGTGTCTTAACGGGCGGTTTAAGTTAACTGTCAGTTTAACTAAGCATTATAAAACCTGGCCTTAACATTATTCAACAATCTTCTTTCACAATGGCTGCAGCGTTATTAATATTTACTTCCGATTGGAGTTCTGGGTTCACGTTCAATTGAAATTGATTTTGCAAAAGTACAGGCGAGCTGGTAATTCAAAAACAAAAACTAGGAGAAAAACTGTTATTATTTCAAAACTTGTGCAAATTTTCCAAGAAATATTTGTGCTGAGGGCCAAGTTTTTTTATTCTCGAGTAAGTCATTAAATAAATAACATACAGTTACAAGACGAACACAGGTACTGTCACGGACATTTCATTGGGAATGCTTGGAACATCCACCCTACCATCCTGACTAAGCCACCAGTGATTTTCATTTGTTTGGTCCCCTGAAAAATCATTTGGGTTGCCAATGTTTTGAAAATGATGATGCTGTAGTCAAAGAGGTTACTTATTGCTGCCACAGGAAACAAAAGACTTCTTTGCTGCCAACTTTCTAGGACTTGTAAAGAGATAGGATAAATGTCTGAATGTCCAAGACTCTTGCTGCTTCTCAAATGGACTCTTGGTACTACTTTGTATTTCCCTCTTCCTCTACAAACCCTCAATCTCCATCCACCATTTTTACCTGTTTTTCTCAATCCTCAAAAGCTTCAGTTTTTCCCACTTGCCTCTCCCTCAACCCCTCCCAGCACGTGGAGACACCCTGATTTCTCCACCTCCTATGTTTAATATAAATACTGGACTCTTTACAATGAAAGCTTCACTTGCAAGTGGTGTAGTATATTGAAACTAGTCAGAAAAAATTCTTTATTAAGTGGAAAATTGTAATATTTTTCATCTCTGTTATTATGGAAGAGTTCACCCACATCACCCCTGAATCTGTAATTTATAAACTCACTTCTTTTCATGCACCAGTCCACAGACTGGTTAATATCTCACTTGATAAGAGTAATTATTTGAAATAGTTAAAGAATATTAAACTCAACGCATTATAAAATGGCTTTAATGAGTTCATCATAGATAATATAATAACAAAACACAACTTTAAGAGACTTATAAAGAACTCCACCACCCACACTCAAGATGAGCCCCATCTGCTACATTAAACTTCCTTAACTAAAGGTCTAGAAAAGATCTTAAAAACAGTTGATACAAAGATTTATTTTCATAAGAGTAATAAACTTAAACATTTGTTGGGGAACACACACATAAAGACAAGATTGACATATTCAACAAATTTACCAAAATATATTGTTCCTTATGCGATGTTTACAACATGGTACAAACATATAAAAATATTATGACTAGATTCAAGTTATGAGGTGATAAAAATATATGAGAAAGCAATCTTCATCACATCAAACACCTGATTACTTACTCAACGCTTATGAAAGTCTTTTTATCCAGAAATTGAAAACCAACATTATTAAAGGTGACAACGGACATATTCCTTACTCATCCCTTTTCTCTGATTTAAATTAAGTATTTTGAATTCTCTGACATTTTTTTAAAGGTCCCCTCTTACATCACCACGTCCCCACTTCCCCCCCCTTTCCCCCCATTAGATCCTCCAATTTTTTCCTTACCCGCCCCCCTTCTTCAGCTTAGTGTGTGTATTAAAAGTTTCTCCCTTTCCTAATTCACTTACAACTTCCTTTTGCAAGTGGCTATTTTCATTCAGTTTGCTGAGAGGAGCCACTTTGTGGATGAATAGGATAGGGATGTTCGATGGGATTAAGGGAGGAAGGAAAAATACAGAGATGAAGAGGGACCTGATGTAGAGTAGGATACTGGGTTGTGTTTTGTTAGGAGAAACAAAAAATTTAATTGGTAGTTGTGATCATCCAAAAACCTACCTTAACCTAATAAAAAAACCATCATTAATAGTATGTTCGTGTTCATAAACCCAGGTATCCTTAACAGAGTCATTTAACCTTGTTAAGTTTCCCATTTGGGTGGAGTGTGTCTCTGTAGCCAGTCCCTGGCAAGGAAGTAAGATTCACACAAACTACTACAGAAGGGCATTCTGGTTGAGAGGTTGTGGTTGGTCACTGAGGTGGAATTTCTTTTCCCACAAACCACGACAACAAATTTAGTTTTCTTTGAAAGATGAGTGGTGATGAGTTATTACAACTGTAGTTTTCCTTTAATTTGTTATTGGAACAAATTCCAATACAAAAAATGTAGATGTACATATAATACTGTAATTAAGTTTCCATTTCAAGATTCAGTTCTGTAAATTTAAAATAGCTTATTGATATAGGGGTTAATAAGCATCATCGATTATTCAGACAGAACCCAAAGGTGGTATTTCTGAACCAGGATTTCGTTTTGGGAAGCGCAAGAGTTTTCTCAGGGTTGATGTGAAAGTAACTTGTTGTTTCAGCTGTGTTCCAAAATGAGGAAAATTTAAGTCAGCAATTTGGCTCATCACAATGTTTAGTACAGACATCAAGTTGTAATCCTCTCCATACCTTTTCAAGTTGTCACATAATTTCCTGATGAAGTGGGAACCTGTGTCCTTTCTGTAAAAGGACACATTGCCTGTTTAAAGTGTTAAAAAAAAGTAAGATTAACATTGACACCATTGAGAAAATCTCTAAAACAAAAAACGAGTATTTAATGATCACTAGTACAAAAACGAAGGTAACAAGGTCATAAAAAAATAAGGATCCACAGTCATGCATCAATGTCGAAGGGAGAAAATAAATTAGAAGTAGGTAGCACACTTCAATCACATATATACAAAAAATATATATTTATTTATATATATATATATATCTTTGAAATTGACGCTCACCAGCGATGCACAAACACACGGATACAAAATATTTAACACACAGAAACATAAAGGAAGGACACTCACAGTATGTATTGACATTTCGAGGGCCTGGCCGTCTGATGACGATGGCCAGGCCCTCAAAACGTCAATACATTCTGTGAGTGTCCTTCCTTTATGTTTCTGTGTGTTAAATATTTTGTATCCGTGTGTTTGTGTGCGTGTGTGTGTATATATATATATATATATATATATATATATATATATATATATATATATATATATATATATATACATTCAAACACGAAATACCGCCATATGGCGAATAAATATTCATTCAAATTGAAATAGAGATAAGGAAAATGGTAAAGGAACACATATAAAGGACAAACACAAAAGAGGTGGGGATGGCGGACGTGAGCAGATCACGAATGTAAAAATATTTTCCTCGACCGGGACTTGAACACCGGATCTCTCCACTTGCCGGGCGGATGCTCTAAACCACCTGAGCTATCGAGGAAGAGTACTTTTACACTGAAATCTGCGATCTTATAAAGCGCCAAAGTGCTCCGAATCATTGCCCAGAAGATGGCGTTAGGGAGCTGTTACACCCACCAAAGGAGAAATTGACAAACACAAGAGGAGAATGGACAGTAGGTTAGCAAGCATACAACATCATAAAGGATAGGAACGGTGCGTTTCATGGCACGCATAGCCAGAAGAAGAGACGAGCCACATTGGCCAAATACACATTCAAACACGAAATACCGCCATATGGCGAATAAATATTCATTCAAATTGAAATAGAGATAAGGAAAATGGTAAAGGAACACATATAAAGGACAAACACAAAAGAGGCGGGGATGGCGGACGTGAGCAGATCACGAATGTAAAAATATTTTCCTCGACCGGGACTTGAACACCGGATCTCTCCACTTGCCGGGCGGATGCTCTAAACCACCTGAGCTATCGAGGAAGAGTACTTTTACACTGAAATCTGCGATCTTATAAAGCGCCAAAGTGCTCCGAATCATTGCCCAGAAGATGGCGTTAGGGAGCTGTTACACCCACCAAAGGAGAAATTGACAAACACAAGAGGAGAATGGACAGTAGGTTAGCCTCTTTTGTGTTTGTCCTTTATATGTGTTCCTATACCATTTTCCTTATCTCTATTTCAATTTGAATGAATATTTATTCGCCATATGGCGGTATTTCGTGTTTGAATGTGTATTTGGCCAATGTGGCTCGTCTCTTCTTCTGGCTATGCGTGCCATGAAACGCACCGTTCCTATCCTTTATGATGTTGTATGCTTGCTAACCTACTGTCCATTCTCCTCTTGTGTTTGTCAATTTCTCCTTTGGTGGGTGTAACAGCTCCCTAACGCCATCTTCTGGGCAATGATTCGGAGCACTTTGGCGCTTTATAAGATCGCAGATTTCAGTGTAAAAGTACTCTTCCTCGATAGCTCAGGTGGTTTAGAGCATCCGCCCGGCAAGTGGAGAGATCCGGTGTTCAAGTCCCGGTCGAGGAAAATATTTTTACATTCGTGATCTGCTCACGTCCGCCATCCCCACCTCTTTTGTGTTTGTCCTTTATATGTGTTCCTTTACCATTTTCCTTATCTCTATTTCAATTTGAATGAATATATATATATATATATATATATATATATATATATATATATATATATATATTTTTCCCCTTTCCCACCTTTCCCGACCTTTCTCAAGAGGAATTAGGAACAGAACTGAGGCAGAGGAGGGCCCGAAAGCAGTGGTAGGAAGGAGAAGGGGGAAAATGGGGGAAAAGAGAGGAAAAGAAAGGATCCTATCCTATCCTCAAAAACCACAATTCCACCACCAACCTTTTCCCCAAATGCCCCTCTGTCACTTTCAAACGCCCCGCCAATCTATCAGAACTTCTAAAATCTACCAATCCACTTCTTAAATCCTCGCCCCATTCCAAAATCACTCCCAGACCCTGCAATAAACCTAGATGCAAAACATGTCCTATTTTCCTAACCGGAATCCCATCCCTCTCCCACCCGCTCTTTAACTCTCTCCCACCAATTCCCTACTCCTCATGTACCTCCAGCAATGTTGTCTACCTACTCAAGTGCCAACTTTGCCCTGCCTTTTACATTGGACAGTGTACCACACCCCTTAATATTAGAATCAATAATCATCGAGCCTCATGCAACAATTCCTCCCTTATTGGTATGCTCCCAATCCCCAAACATGCCTCCGAACACAACACTGCCTTTGACCAATGTTTTAAAGTATCCGTCTTAGCATCCCTCCCACACTCAGACCCTCCACTGAAACTCAAAACATTAGAGCTAGCTTTCATCTTGCTCTTGGATTCCTGAAATCGCCCAGGTATTAATATTAGACATTAATTGCCCCCTTTATACACATAATTTCATCCCCCTCCGCCCCCAACAACTTCCATATCATCCCCACCTTTTTTAAAATTCCCGCGCCATACACTACCCCCTCCAAACCCCTCACCTCGAATGCCTTCCCCCCCTTTTTCCCCCCCTTTTCCTTTCTTTTCCCCTCTTTTCCCCTCTTTTCCCCCATTTTCCCCCTTCTCCTTCCTACCACTGCTTTCGGGCCCTCCTCTGCCTCAGTTCTGTTCCTAATTCCTCCTTGAGAAAGGTGGTTGCACCACCAAAAATTTCAATAACCAGTGAGTCCCCCTTTTATATGTTTTAGTTTCTGTGTTTGTTATGACTATTAGTGAATTTACATTATTGTGCACATTCGTGGGTTTTCCAAGAAAGTGACTATATATATACATATATGAACACATATTAAGGATGAACACAGAATGTTTATATGTTCCTATACCTTTTCCTTATATCTATTTCGATGTGAATGAATATTTGTTCACCATATGCCTGGATTTCATGTTTGATATATATTTTCCTTCACATGGAAATAGATATAAGGAAAAGGGATAGGAACACATTTTAAGGACAAAAACAGGAGAGGTCGGGAAGGCAGAATCGAGCAGATCACAAGTTGCAAAAATATTTCCTTGACCGGGACTTGAACACTTGGATCTCAATTATGTGTATGTGTGTATAGGTATATATTTATTTATTTATATATTAAGGTAGTTTACTCTCAGATGAAATAATTAGGCTCACTCACCCTCTGTAGAAGAAGACACTACCAACACATCAGACATCCGTGGACATTGGTAACAGCGTACTGTCCACATATTTTTTTCATATGCCAAGTCATAAAATTCTCGAGAACATACAATTACAGAATCTTTTCTTTTCTCTTTTGAACTGGATGATGTGTTGGGTCCATTCATCTCATCTTTTTCAGCTCTATCACCGGAAGAACCCCGGCAAGCCTTTAAAACCAAGGTGGTTTTCATGATTATAACACTAACTTGAACCTGTAACAAGTTTAATAGACATATCGGCATAGCAATAACACTACTATACATAAACCTTCCTCAGGTTTAACTTAAGTAGAAAATAGTGTACATGTTTATGAGAAAGTTTAATTAATGGCCAATTGATGAATACTCATGTCAATAATATAGACATAATCAATGGTACATAGCATTACATAGTGGAACTTCTTAATGAACAGTAAGAAAGTAAATACCTGCTTTTCAACATAATATAAATGGACTTGTAACTGGATTTCATGGATAAGCAGAGCATTTATTTCCCCAGCCATCAACATTTATATGACAAGAAATATAATCCTTTCACTAGAAATTGTGAAATGGTTGTGCTACTTGTATATCACAATACTAGGCTAAAGAAAGTACAATACACTTAGTGCTGTTGACTTTATTTGACTAATGGGAACTACAAATATGGTGTAGTAACAATGGAATCATCATCAACACTTAATATAGATCTGAATCAGTTAACTTAGAGAGATGAAAATATTTCCTCATGCATATATTCAATCCTGAAAATTTACTCACAAAAACAAAAAATAAATGTAGCACAATTTGAATGAAAGGAGAATGAAATCAAGGGAAAAAATCATTCAAAGAGATGCATTTTCAATTGTAGTACATAAGAGGTAGTGGTTGGTATATTTTTCTGTTCCAAGGTAATAAATTTCACACTTGGATTATGAATTTTTTGTCATAGTGCTATAGTAAGCAGAGGAGCATTCGTGTCATCTTTTGTCCTTGTGTTATCATGAGGAGTTACTTAAAGTTGTTACTCTTAGATGTACCTAAGTTTTTTCTTACAAATATGGTAAATTCTAAAATGTGAACTCTGGGAAGGGAAACCATAAAACATTTTTAAAATATTATGTAAACTACCTACTTTTGAGGACTTTTGAGAATTGGGTGGGGAAAAGAATGGGAAAAGTGAATTAGATACTAATAAAAATTATGATATTTTCCATATGGTAGGGGAAGGAAGACAATTGTTAAAGAGAGGTTTTATTTTGCTCTAGTTAGACCACATTTGGAATATATATAAGAATTTGGGATCCTTGGGAGAAAATCTGGTAAAAACAATTAGATAAAGTTCAGAGATAATCCGCCAGATTCGTTAAAAATTGTTATAATAAGAATAAAAGTGTAACAGGTCTCTTTGGGGATTTATGCTGGGAGCCACTTGAAATATGTGGAGAACAAGCAAGATTTAGACCTTTAGAAAGATTCAGAACCAGCGAGTTTAACGACGACACTAAAGGAATTATAATGGCTCCAAACCACTTGGGTAGATCAGACCACAAAGATAAAATAAGGGTGATAGCTTCCAATACAGATAGATTCAAATACTCATTCTTTCCCAGAACAATCAGGAATCATAATAGTAAGAAACCGAAGTCACTTTAGGAATATTAAAAACATTTAATTTGCAAGTTGGAACAAAATTAAACATTGCAAAGACATCAGGTATATTTGTAGGTGCATATGTATGTTAGTTGGTAGTTTGTTTGTTTGCATGTGTGTGGGGTGTAAGGGTTTTTGCATGAATGAATACCGTGTTTTGTTTGTGGTTTGTACAAATTTGTGGCTTTTGCATACGGTTTTTTCTCCATTGCCACACACCCTTGCGGCAGCTTGGGGGGTATTGAGTAGATGTAGATGAATTGTATTGTGAAAGTCAAACAAGGTATAATTTTGTGAAAGAAGAAGATATTGAAGAAGGGGCCATGATACCTATTGAAAAATGGTTTTAAAATTCCAAGATTCATGGTGGTTCAGATTTAAAATCATTTTCTCCAAGTTCTATAGCACATCACTCATATCATAACTGAGCAGAAAGTCCACTGAGAAAAATGTTTACTATTCAGTAAACTTGGTAAAAAATTTAATTTTATCTTTTCAATGGAAATGCAACCATAAACATTGTTATTGTCATGAGTATTCCAATGGTTAAGGCAGGATTTGGATGGACAAAATCTATACTATTATACAATATATTCTTGCCTCTCCTAGCCAACCTCTGAAATCAGACACTACATTAAACCTCTCTTTGAGTCTGCAGTTGTACTTCCTTCCTCCCTACATTACTTCCAACATCCCTATCCTATTCCTTCCCCTTTCCTCACTTGCATGACATCCTCCCCTCTATCACAGTCTTCAACATCCCATTCCCAATAAAAATGCCTTGAATCCACCTCTTCTGCCTCCTTTTAATTTCTCTCAACAATCCCCTCTCCTCCCCCACCATAACCAGCACTTCCCCATTTGTTTTCCTTTCTGCCCACCTAATCTTCTCCACACCCACATTTCAAAAGCCTCCAATCTACACTTTTCATCTTGCTTCAGTGACCATGCTCCCACACTGTACAAAACCACACTTCATATTAAATCTTTGATGAACCCTATCTTAACCTCCTCACTCAGCATCCCTGTCATCAATTCCCTCTTCCTCGTAAAACACTTCTTTGCCTAACGTGATTTGTCCTATCCTTATGTCCCTGCTACTTTGACCATTTTGGTCCAGGACACTTTCATGATGAGTAAACCATTCCATCTGCTCTAGTTCTTGCCCTCTTATTTCAATGTTTAACTTCGTTTTTCTCTTTCTCAAAACCTGCATAACCTTTTTGTTTAAATTCTCATTGCATACCTATCATTATAACTTTCTAATGTGCTCAGCAATGTTTGCAAAACCCTTGCCTGACTGAAAAACTAAATCTGGATCATCAGTAAACCTGAGTGATTTTATGAATTACCCACTGATTTTCAATCCTGTACCTCCATTTCTTCCCTTAAATCTTTTAATGTACACAGTGCAAAACATCAAACAGGCATAAAATATGCTTTCTATTTCAACATATAAACAATGTTAGCCAACACTGCTTGGGTATAATGTTGATTAAAACACCAAAACAATATTTCTTAACCTCATAAATACTTCAGGAGGATAAGAATGATAGCTAATGCATGGCTGAGAGAGGAGATACTCTTCATTAATGTCAAGAACTGGATATGTCTGGCATCAAAGGCATTACACATTAGACTCAACACTCAGTTGGAAAGGCAGAAATGTCTTTTAAAGAAGTGTGAGGGGGTGAGGAAGAACTGAGTTTTAGGGAAGGGGAGATCAGGAAGGAAAACATATTGTGCCAGCCAGAAGGCTAAGAGCTCCAGGACCTATGCTGCTGCTGTAACTTTATAGTTATTAGCAGTCACATACATTAAGAGTAGCTCACTTACATCAATAAATATTAATTTTGGTTTCCCTTTCAATTCTTCACAATCACTGAGTAGAGATACAATCACATCCCGGGGAAAAAGTCCGTCAGAGGCATGTATTAAACCGTTCACATCCCCATGTGACGATAAAAAAAAAATTATGCACTCACATTCCATCATCTTCTTCTTGTCAGCGAGAACTGCAATGAGATAAACCAAAGCAAGCATTAATTCCGACAACAATCAAGTGCAGACCCGGCAAAACAAAAGAAAGAGGCATTTTCTCAGGCAATGATAAATTAATATTAATCAACCGATTTGAAATATTGTCAGACGGGCTCATGTGAAGTTCTTGAGACATTAGTAAGACAACGATAAGGTCTCAAATCAAGAGAGCTTGTGACCAAATTATTTATGAATTCTGGGTTACCATTAAAAGAAATAGAATTTGCTAAAAGACAGGAGTTGATGAAAGGCCCCTTATTTAAAGAAGTAAACAGAAAAGACTAGCCAAAACTTCAATTTAATGCACAGTTTGTATGGCTCACAACTTTGTGTATAGTCTATTTTCCTTTCCATTCTTCTCCATGCCCACATTCCTATAAAACCATAAACACAGTAATCAACCCAAAGATTGGTTTGGTAGGTGATGGTATAGTTCACCCAGTACTAAGTCTGACGGCATGTGAAATTTACACAGCAGGGTAGGGGGGCACAGTCCCTTTCCCTGTGCCAGTTATGGTTTCCCAGCAAGATCTGGTACTCAAAAAATCAGACAGCTTGGGTGTAGCTGAGGGTGCCTAGAGAGGCTTCCCCAGGAATGGAACCCAAACCCTCCAGTCAGTAGTGCCATGCTCTACCCCTGGACTAGCGCAACCCTATTACATTCCTTTTAAAACCTCAAATCTATATCCATCATCTTGCTACAATGATCATGCTTCCATGCTCGACAAAACCACATTCCATTTCAAAGTTTTGACGAGCCTTCTCTCAAAATCCAGACTAAATGTCAGGATGTCAACAATTCCATTCTCCAAGTGACAACTTCTTTGCCTAACACAATTCTTCTCCTTTTGAACTGACTACTTTGACCATCTTGGTCCAAAACTCCTCCGAGATAGGGAAACTGTTCCGCCTGCTCCAGTTTATGAACACCTATTTCAACATTTAACCTAACTTTCCTCCTTCTTGAAAACCAAATGACCATTGTTTTGTGTACCTTAATTCATATCCCATACATATTGTACTGATTTTTCAATGTGCTCAGCAATGACTGCAACCCCTGGGCTGACTTGCTAACCAAAGCTTGATCATCCGCAAACCTAACTGATTGTATTAATTCTCCACAGACAATGATACAACAGTCTCAATATGATGTTGAAATGTTTAAAAATCATGAATTAAATGATACTCACTTCTATTAAATTCTGAAATGAATTCTTGAACTGTCATGCGTCCATCTTTCACACAGAATTTGTAGTCAAAACCCAGGAACTTAAATGTACTTGTCAGCTGCTCAAAGTCAATTTTTGCTAAATCTGTCAGAGATGAACATAAATCAAAATGTTCAAATAGGAAAGCATATGCCAAGCATTTTTTCCCTTTAGATATCATGTAAAATGGCTGATCAACCTCAGATTTACTTGGATCTGTTGGCCTGTGTTAAGGGAGAAGATTGACATTAAGTACCATGGTAAAATAAAACATTTGTAAACAATTTCATGGAAGTAACAACTATTCTTATTAGAAGATCAATTGAAGCAATTGAAAGTTAGCTTGTATTCCCACAATTGTAGGAATTAGGTATAGTCTTAATATTATTATAATTATCATAAAAAAGCTACTGATTAAGGTAGGTTTGGAAAGACACAAGCTACCAAACAACACAACAACAAATCCCTTGTCTCTCCTAACAAACACAACCAAACATCCTATTCTACAACAAGCCCCTCTTCAACTCCATATACATGTGCTTCCTCCCTTCATTCCGTCCAAAATACCTAAACTATTCCTGCCCCTTCCTTGTTTGCCTAACATTCTCCCCTCTATCACAGTCTTCAACATCCCATTGCCAATCAAAACACTCTGCATTTCCTCCTTCATACTTCCTTTTCATTTCTCCCAGCAATCTTCTCTCCTCCCCCACAATACCTAGCACTTCCTCATTTGTTTTCCTTTCAGTCTACTTCACATTCTCCACACCCACATTTCAAAAGCATTTAATTTACACCCATCATTCTGTTTCAATGACCACGATTCCGCATCATACATCTCTACACTCAATACATACACATATACTCAATACATAACTGCACTAGATGAAAGTTTTAATGAGCCTTTTATTAACATTCTTACTAAACATCTCTGTCATCAATTCCTTACTCTTTGTGAAAGCTTCTTTGCTTAATGCAATTCTTCTCCTTATGTCACTACTACTTTGATGATTTTGACTCAAAACACTTCTGAGATACAGGGTGTGGCAACATAACTTCCTTTTTTGATAGTGTTTTGTGTTAAAAAAAGGAAGTTATGTTGCTGCACCCTGTACATAAACTGCTTCACCAGCTCTAGTTTTTGCCCTCCTATCTTAACATTTAACTTGGTCTTTCTCTTTCTTAAAAAGCACATAACCTTCATTTTGTTTTTTATTCACATTCCATACCTATTGCACTGAATTTGAAATTCATTCAGCAATGGTTGAAATCCCTTGGCTGATTGACAAACTAAAGCTTGGTCTAGTAAGAATTATCAAGAGCTCTACGGCCTCTAGGTTAAATTATAAGGGGGGAAAATACTAGAGTAGTACTCAATACCCCCCCAGTTAGTACTCAATACCCCCCCTTATTACTTCTTAGTACACCCCCCCTTATTACTTCTTCCCGTTCCACCCATCCCATTGGTTTCTGTTCGCCCCACCTTCCTCCCTTCCCCCCCCCCCTCCCCCCCCCTTCCTCTTTGCCAATAAGTTTAAAGTATTCCATCTTCCCACTAATCCTATTGGTCCCCTATCTCCTACATCCTTTCACAGTCACTATATATATTTGACGTCTGTCTTCGGTAGTTTACTTTCAACCTTGTGTTGGAGGTGTTTTTCCCTTCAGTTCGCTGAAGAGGGCCACTTTGTGGCCGAAACACGCGTGTTCGACGCTATCCTCGTCTGCGCTCTATCGTTTCAGATTCTCCCAGAAGTTGGGCCCTTTGAGTGCGTGTGTGTGTGCTTCTTGAGTGCTAGTGTGTGTGATTGTTCTGTGCTCGTCCTTCGTGGATAGTCACAGAGTGTGTGCTTGTAATACATCCTGGTATCCTTAACGGAGTCTTCCTTACAGCCTCGTGAAGGATTACATTTCCACCTGGAATCTTTAACGAAGTCTCACAGCTTCGTGAAGGATTCCAGACAGGATAGTGTGTGTGTGGCTGTGTGTGGTCCCTGACGTGGATTAATTTCCCGTAAACCACCACAGAGGGTATTCTTGGTCGAGAGGTTGTGGTTGGTTCCCGCGAATACCAACACAACAATTTGGTCTGACGAGAGTTGCGACTGTTTTTTACGGCCAGTGGAGTTTTCCCCCCTTATAATTTAAAGCTTGGTCATCAGCAAACCTGATTTTATGAATTCCCTGCTGACTTTCATTCCTATCTACAGTACTTCCCATACTTATTTAACCAATTCCTCCACATATACGTACATTGAACAGCACGGATGATAATGGACAACCCTGTTTGAATCCCTTCCTAACACTGCCCATTCAGACTCTCCATTCTCCACTCGCTTGTTTGAAAAATATCATTATATTAGAAAGTATGCAATCTATAAAGCATATGTTTCAAGTTTGAAGATGCCATATTGTATAGTATCTGTTTGCCAGCCATTAATATTGAATGTTTTCAGTGAATTTGTGAAAATGGAGAAAATTGGTCATCATAATGGGATACAATACTTTTATTTGAAAGGCCTCAGCCCAACCAATATAAAAGCTGAACTTCATTCTACTTTGGGTGAGTCTGCTCCTTTGTTCACAACAGTCAAGTAGAGGGTAGCAGAGTTTAAACAAGGCCATATGAGCAGTCAAGACGAGCATCGCATTGGTTGACCAAATGATGTGATGACTCCAGATATGGTGAAGAAAATTCACAAAGAGATACTGGATGATCGTCGACTGAAAGTGCACGAGCTAGCAGACGTAGTAGGCATTTCCAAAAGTGTGGTACATCACATATTGACTGAAAATTTGGAAATGGGAAAGCTGTGAGCAAGATGGGTTCCGCATTTGCTCACACTCGAGGAAAACCAGTTTTATGAAGACGTTTCAATTGAGTGTTTAGCAAAGTTTCACACCAATAAAGCAGAATTTTTGCACCATTTCATAACCATGGATGAAACATGGTCTATTACTTTACACCCGAGACAATAGAACAACTAAAACAATGGATTCAAAAGGGAGAATTGGCTCCAAAGAAGGCGAAGACAGTTTCATCTGCAGGCAAGGTAATGTGTCAGTTTTTTGGGATATGTGAAGGATAATTTTCATTGACTCTCTTGAAAAAGGAAAAAAACCACACTACATTTTCACATTCAATAGTTTTAAACTGACGTTTCTGAACTTTTGTGAGGGCTCAATTTCCAATAATTTTATCTTTAGGCTATTATGAAAAGAAACACCAGCAACTGAAGAAAATGTGCTTTTTCAAAAATCTTCCACAGGTGTACTTGTAAACTGGTTCAAAGTCAAGTGTGTCAAATCTGAAGAATACTACCTTGATCAAAAAGTTCCCGGAATTTATTCAGAAAATTAAAAATACAAGTTTATTCATCTAAATCTATATTGTCCCCTTCAAATTAATCCCCATCGACTGCAATACACTTATGCCAGCGCTTGATCCAATCCTCGAAACATTTTTTATATTCGGTTTTCGGTATGTCCATCAGTGCTTCCTGCGATTTTTCCATTACT
This sequence comes from Hetaerina titia, assembly GCA_037158775.1. Lineage (NCBI taxonomy): Eukaryota > Metazoa > Arthropoda > Insecta > Odonata > Calopterygidae > Hetaerina > Hetaerina titia. Next base: position 46,325,182 of record CM073778.1, read on the forward strand.
TCCTCTCGGCTGCTAAAACGCGTTCCCCGTAATGGTTTTTTAACTCGATTGAACAGAAAGAAGTCACAGGGAGCCAAATCAGGTGAATTCGGTGGCTGCTGGATGGTATTTGTTGCATTTTTCGTCAAAAAATTATGAATAATGATAGCACTGTGCGACGGTCTCGACGCACTGTGCGACGATTTCTGGTCTCTTTCGGCGAATTGCTTCACGCAAACGTCTCATAACGCCCAAATAATACTCTTTGTTTACTGTCTGGCCTTCTGGCAAAAATTCATGATGCACTACACCGTTGTAATCCATGAAAACCGTCAGCATTGCCTTCTTTTTTGACTGAAAACGACGTGGTTTTTTTGGTCTCGGCTCATTTGGTGAACGCCATTCACTTGCCTGATGTCTAGATTGCGTGTCGTACTCATAAACCCACGTCTCGTCTCCAGTAATGATCCTTTTGATGAATGTGGGATCGGATTCAGCCTCGCAAATCATGTCTTTTGCGACGTCAACACGGTCTCTTTTTTGCATGAAATTGAGGTCTTTTGGCACCAACTTTGCTGCTACACGACGGAAACCCAAATCATTAACCACAATGTCTTGGGCGGATCCATAGGCAATGTTCAAGTCCTCCGCTATTTCTCCGATGGTTAATTTGCGGTTATTGACCAACATTTCTTTTACTTTATCAATTTTTTCACCGACTTTCGATGTCGATGGTCTGCCACTGCGTTCATCATCTTCGATTGACTCACGACCACTTCTGAACCGCTCGTGCCACTGGTAAACGACCGTTTTTTTTAGAGAATCGTTGCCGAAACACTTTTCCAACATTTCCAACGTCCATGCGCTACTAAATCCGTTTTTTACGCAAAATTTAATACAAGTTCGTTGTTGCAAATTTAAATCCATTTCTGCAATTGTAAAAAATCGCCAACACACACAGAGATAGATGTACTCTTGGCTACGTAACTTTTGCAAATGTCAAGTTATGACACTAAGATTTAAAGGGAATATCAACAACAGATGTACCAATTTAACAAAAAAAACAGAACTCAAATCGGAACGATGGGAGCGCCACACGGTGGTTATTCCTGGAACTTTCTGTTCAAGGTAGTATCCCTAAAAAACAGTGGCCAAGATCCCAAAAAAAAATTCTAAGACTTCTGTCATCTAGGACCTCTATTAAGCCTAATATATATGGTTCTAAATTTCCTTTACAAATCCCAGTATGAATTTTATAGCTAAAGTAAAGTTATATGTGAGAAGCCTTAGAGACTTACACAGCACACTTAAATTATCTTAACATATTTTCTATTGAAATGGTGATCATTGATAAAACACTATTTTAATACTTAGTTCATACCTCTTAGTCAGATACAGATGCTTAAGAAGAGTGGAGCTGACCTTGGGATTTGTTTTGAATTCTTTTGAACTCAACCTATTCATTACTTTTGTCAATATTACATTTATGTCATCAGGCTTGAATAATTCTTCTCTGAGTATCTCTGGTACAGACTTCTCAGCATCTTTTACAAATTTCAGAGAGTGTATAAAAGTATAAGACAACAGAATTTATCTATCATAACAAAATAAATAATGCACATGCTTGGTAGAAGAATTCATTCCAGTAAAAGTAGTTCTACTCTAATGCTTACTGCAAAGGCAATATCTCAGATACTCACCGTTATTTGGAAGGTAGCAAATCAATACATTTGCTGATTCAGGAAGAGTAGTTTCAGAGCTTTGTTGTTGTTCTGCATTCAATAAAATTGAAGGAACACATTCATTCTTTGTGATATTTGACTAAAAAATTCAAATACAAAGGCAACTGAATTATTTAAAGAAATGGAACTTAAATAATTTAAAGATACATATGTATACCCTAAAATTAAGTCAGGGTGACCTGCAGATGTTCTGGCTTTAGCTAGCTACCCAGTCAAGAATTTGCAGTCACCAGTTCAAAAAGTGAAGATATACATGTTCCATACATGGAATAACAAATTACCTGATTAAACAAATGATACTGACTAAACAAAAATAATGCACTATGATGTGAATCATTCGTTTAATAATAAATCCTCTTTAAATATTAATCAACACCTGTTTCCAGTTAGGGAAATTTCCAGGTGCATTGAATTCCCATCTTTAAATTAGGTGATAGAAATGATTCCAGCTGCTATTGACAAACTTCCATTGTCTTCTTAACCATCGAAAAATGAAAAATACATGGTTTGTACAAAAAGATCTGAAAACGTTCCAGAAAAATAGATTTATTTCAGATATTGCTATAATGCCTGAAAATTTTTCAAAGTACATCTCATAAGCCTCAATACACTTTTTCCTGCAGCTTTTACACAACTTGGATGCTTCCTGGTCGGCAGATTCCAGAAGGTCATTAAAGGCATGCGTGCAAGCCTCTTTGACGGCACTTAGGATCCCATGGTGGTGCCCTTTGAGGGAGGATTTCACTTTTGGGAGTTGGAAATAGTCTGGTGGTGACAAGTCAGGACTTTAAGAGGGTTGGGGAATCATCATGATGCTATTGTAGGTCTTTGTAATCAGACACTACACTCTGCTTTTGGTTATCTGTCAAGACCTTCAGAACGAGTTTAGCACAGATCTTTTGCTCAAGTTGTCAGTGATAATGGTATGCACTGTGATCTTATCAATGCCAATACAATCTGCGATCATGTGCAAACTTAATCGACTGTCTGAATTCAGCACTTCATACACACTTTGCACATTGTCGTTGATTCTTGACATGGATGGCCATCCAGCACAGGGTTCATCCTCCATTCCCTCTTGTCCATCTTTGAAGACCTTGTACCACTTAGAAACTGCATTTTGTGACATGGATTCACAATAGAACACTTGGCAAATCATGCCTAATGTCTTCGTACCCAATTTCCCCAGTCCAATACAAAATTTGTAAGCATTACACTGTTCAATCATTTGCTGCATTTTGCACTTGCACTGAGTCACTCAACAGGGGTGCACTAAAAACATTATCTAGCCTGAAGGAACACTCAAAGGTAATTGGTGCGTGTTGAAGGTTGGACCCTCCCTCACCAAGTCTGTGTGGTGCAACGTACAGTCACACAAAGAAAATATTGTTCCCAATACCATATATGGAATCCATGTAGAATCCTCTAAACAGGGTTTAACTGAACAAAACCAAAAATAATAATGTCCTCTCTCACTCATGTCAGGAAAAAAAGAGCTTACCTAGTGCCTAAACTAAACGATCTCCAGATAACATGAAGTGAAGAATTTTGGATTTAGGAGAGCATGGATGTTTTTTATTGATCATTTACTCTCTCTAAGTCTGAGGAAACACCAAGATCATGTGAAAAGCATTATTTCTAATTAGGTATTGTTTATTGCTCGTTCTTTTCATTGCGAGCAGATTCTAAGGGTGAAATTTCAAATTCCATGCAGGTTCCCTATATTCACATCTACTTCTCCTAGAATATCCATTTTTTTTATTTTCTAGTAGTTTGTTGTAATGATTCGAACTTCAATTTCAAAATTTTTTCCATCAAAACTGCAAGTGTGCACCTGTGCATTTCTTGATGGAAGAGAATTTTCTTCTATGCCAAATGCAGAAATTTTTTCTTGATTTCTTCATTCAAAAGGTGCAAATAATGATGCATAATACTCTCCATATATCATTTGCCCTTTTTGTGAATAATCGATGTAGATGATTCCACATGAATCCCAAAAAATTGAGGCCATCATCTTGTCGGCTGATATCACTGTCTTCGGAGTTGGATCTACTTTAGAAACCCACTATTTTAAATGTTCCTCTTTCTGTAGAGTGTAGCATAAAGTTGAAACAAAGAAAAAATTACAATAACATCTACAGAAATCACAGAAACTTAGCTTTATATGTTCTAGATGCCACAATATATATTTACCTGCACAATAAATATCTTTGGACAGGGTATTCCCTTGAGTTGTCTCCTTATCATGGAGATCGGGATATATTTGTCATCGAAATTTATCATTGAAGGACCACTTTTTCGTTTGATGAAGTACATTAATATACAGCTAGCATCTTTCATTTTATTTTTGACTGAAAAAAAGTAAATAGCATAAAAGTATAACACATTATGACACAGACAGAACATAATTCTTATTTCAACAAATTAATTTTGGCAAAATTCAAATATCCACTCTCTCCCAAGATTATCCAACTCAAACAACAATTCTTAAAAACATTCAAGTTTAAGAAAAAATCCATGGAGAAACATTATTGCCTTTCAAATAAGAGTAGTAATTACATGTTATTTTTTCTACTATTTATTCTAATCACAAATAATAAATGAACATGCAAAAGGATTTGAATCAAAGAGTTTTTAGTTTTTTGACATCTTACTCAGAGAAGAAATCTTGCTTGAGTAGCACAGGGAATGGATCTTGTCCCCCCTACCCTGATCTGTGAATCTCCATTGGGTTTTCAATGATACCTTTTGAACTAACTCTTTCCATCTCTTGCTTTATATTCTTTAATTTTCCAGTCATCAATATTATCCCAACATTCCAAGTTCCTATTCAAACTAATTTGTTCCGAATATAAATTACAGATTCAGGTGTGATGTGGTGGAACCGTTCCATTATAACAGACACAAAGACAAATACAATTTTCTGCTTAATAAGTGGAAAATTGTAATAGTATTCATCTCTGTTATTAATTTGTTCATCTTTTATGTCTTATGTGATCCCTTTTGCTTTGCAAGGATTTCGTGAAATGATGACCACAGAAGCCTTGCCTCCCCCACTGCTAGTTACAACACTTGATTGATGAGGCCAAGTAAAAATGTTGCTAGAACTAATTTACTTTAAAATGTCCATCATACATCAAAGCATTCTGATACTGCCCAAACTACCTTTCATCTGGCTCCTACACTTCAATCAACTGTGATCCTACCAGGAGCAAATATCATTCCCTCTAATTTGATTGTTTCATACCCTACTTTGTGAAAATTCATTATCACTGAATAAGTAAACTTTGTATTTTTTTCACAATGACTAATACACTACAGTGGCATCGCGGAATAGGCGACAACATCAGGTAGAAAATTTCGCTAATCACCTGGAATATACACACACTTACTAGGAGGGGAGGTGGGTTATGTAAAGGAAATTAAAGTAGGAAGGGACAGGTATTCATTCAAACATTCTTATTATTGGTGGCATGAAGTTTTAAAATGGTATGTACTTACGGATAACAGTCAATTGATGATATTTTCTTGCCGGGAAGTTCTGTAAGGCATGAAAGGTGGGCTTTTTTATAGTGGGTTGGTTCTCGTCGCTTGAGTCATAACTTTCTTCATCACTAGTGACGGATGGACTGGCACCATATAGTTCTTCAATCAAAATCAAATCCCAGGTCTTCCAAACACTTTGCAACAATATCAACATCATCTTGGTTTGGATCATCATAATGCATATAGCTGTCTTTTGAGAATCTATAAGCTTCATTCATGATACTTTTTCCCAAAGAAATTATAAATGCATATTTTTTGCCAGCTAAACTATATCCCTGTAAAACACTTTCCAACGTGGAATCTTCTTTTGCTTCCATAAGTGTAATGACTATTTACCTGCAAAGGATAAGAGAGTTTATAAGCTGCAACATGTGCATTTAAAATTGAGTGCTGGCATATTTTTGGAGAGAGTTTAGTTGTTCTAATGTGGTGAATATTAGAAAAAGTTCAGGCTTGAAAAAATAAACTAGTGAGTCAAAAAAATAATAACAACAATTTTTATCAGTTTCAAGAATTGTTAGTGGTGTACATATGTTCAAATAAGTCACATTAAAAAAAGCAGGCTCAAAAATCAATTGACTCAAGCAATGGCCAGGATTCAACAGTTGCATAGCACATAATATTCATCAATTTGGCATTTAAAGAATAGAAGACTATATATCTGTCTTAGATCCCTCAGTAATTGAGGAATTTTACTCCAGAATTCCCTTGAGTGTTCACTCAAAAGGCTCAAGTTCTGAGGAACCCTCCTTAAGTCATATGAGTTTCTGATGTTATGCTTGAGCAAGAATGGTTTTCCTGCAGGCACAATATCTCCCAGGATGGTAGGAAGGAGGTTAAATATGATAAATGCCCTGGACTTCCATCAACGAAACAATGTAATGAAAATATGCAAAAAGTGGTTCTTTTTGGATGAGAAAAACGAAGGTTATTAAGTTCTCAAAGTAAGGCGACTAAGATAAACATTAGAGTTGAGGGACCACAGCTCACCAATTATATAAGTGTGTTATAAGTTAGGCAGAGTAGTAAGGGCATTTAAAGAGCTACTCAATGAAGTAAAGATGTATTTACAGAGCAGGGAGTTGCTGTTAGGGGCCATATGGAAAGCTTAAAGTAAAGCTTAGTGAACATTTTAACTTGAAGAGAAGTATTGTATGGCTCGGAAACTTGGCCAAAGAGGCAAGAGGATGAGTATAGATAAGAGGCATTTGGAATGTGGATGTCGATCAGTACCGAGAGGAAACAAAACATAAGGAATAATAAATGATGTACTAGGCATAATGGGAGAGCAGAGAAAATCAAGGAAGAGGAGTAAAAGTGAATTTTAAGCTTATTAAGTGGCAATGACATGTTATACACGTATCCTCTGACAGAGGGGAGCATTTTGAATAGGAGAGGTTGAGGGGATGTGTTTTAGTACACATTAAAGTATTTATTTAGAGTCATGTTGGGTGGAGCTTAGAAATTTAGAAGTATTCAGGTATTAGATCCACCGAAAACCTACCTTAATGAGTAGAATACTTAAAATAATTATCTGGAAAATATTACCGACAGAAAATTATTGCATGCTCAAGAATCAGGATCAATAAAGATTTTCCTCATGAATCTGCAAGGTGAAATAAGGAATATTTTCAAAATCATCTCCTCTTTAGAGTTTTTTCTTCAATGTGTAGTTTTAGATCTCTTTACTTCATAAGTGGATTAATGTAGGCATTGTGACATTTAGGAGATTGAGCTGGCACAGATGATGGGTGTTCATTAGTGACCACATTCAAAAGGCAAAAAAAAAGTTATTTAAATATTTCCACCTTTCTTTTCCTGTTATCACCCTCCTCCCTCTGTGTATATTTTGCTGATTAACCATTTACTATTGGCCATCCACCTTCACCCTGTCAGCCATAAAGCAATATATTCCTTCTCCTCTGTCCGCTTTCCATGCCCACATGCCCTAGCAGATCCCACCCTAATTTCAGTTTCACTCATTGGGAAGTGTAGTTCCAAAAAAATTTGTTTACGTGTCGTGATGAAACCAATTATTTTACAAAGGAGAAATTATTTTTTCTCCATAAATACGCATAGGAACTCCATGCGATCTCTCGCACGCCAGAGTGCGCATGCCCTCAACCACAATCTATCATTTCATAATAAGCCCTTTACATCCATGCCTCCTGACTTTTAGCACACAGCTAATAACTATTATGAAACACGCAATTAGTTCATAACAAATCTAGGGTCTGTCCCAAAAATAAGTAGAATGAATCCGTCAAAATATTTATTGCAAATCAAAGAACGTATTAATAAAATTCTTCAAAATAGCACCCTTATCCACGGAAACATCGATGCCATCACCTCTGACGGTCACAATATGCTTCCTGGAAGAAACAGGCTACATATGGGCACAAAATGAAAACATTGTACCATTTTGAAGGGTAACGAGGGGATTATTTCAGTAACCAAAGAAAAATATTGGAGAAATATCTTAAAGTCTTCCACAGAATGGCGCATAATTGCTTCTTTCTACCTACTCCTAATATGCGGAAATTAATCTCAGTGGCCCATATCGTGTTTCAAAATTCAGGAAACAATTGACAGATCCCTGTCGAAACGAGCAGTTTTAAGTAGAAGAAAACTACGTAAAACTAACTTGGGCCCCATACATTGGTATTCGTCAAATGATGATTTGATAAAATACTTTCAAACGTTGCTTTCATTGAAACACTAAATCTCGTTATCAGTTCTTGACAAAGGCAATTAAATTTGTCAACAGACCAAGCATAGGCTCACCCACGGATCTTTTAAACGTTGCAGTATTTCCAAACTACCATTTCAGAGCCAAAAGCAGAATATGCAATATGTTTAAATATATAAGGAACGTAGCTACGGTCGTGAATCAATGTAACCGAAATATACCGGGATCGTAAACTTGAATATAAAAAAGAAAAGTTTTAAAAAGTCATGTTTACGGTCCCGGTATTTTTTGTTTTCATGCAATAGGTTCTTTAAATAAAATTTTACTGTCTATTCAGGCCATCTCACCATGATTTGTACTGGTTAAACTTCAACTACATAAAATATCGGTCTTACTTACACCAATAACATATTCCCTGCTTTTCTTCGGCGGTAAAATGATGGAATGTAATACTACTGTTAGTGGGTAAACTCAATACTTACATATTTTTTAGAGGATAAAAATTTGGAAGGGGCTATTTCTTCGTTCTACGCTACATTATCTGATAGGATGAGCTTGGCCCGGTTCCGATCAAATAGTGTTTTATCTATAAGTTTTCGTTTTCTTTACATTGCTTTTTACGATTACCATCGTTAAATTTTAGCTGAACGATTAACGCTGTCTTACATTAAAATGTTGTGTAAAGATTAACTTAATTGCGAGTATATGACATTACATATTATCCACTTTCGAAAGTAACTATGTTGACACTAATTTACCAACGGTATTAATTAGGAATTGATCTTTCTAGTCATGCAAAAGTTCTGGCAGATTGTTGCAGTAGCACTCTCAACAAATTTATTTGTCAAAATATTTATTAAATATGAAATATACACACTCTTTCATGATCCGCAGGATACTCTTCTACACATTATAGATTAGGGAGACGCATATGTAAACAAGTAGTCGTAAGATTTCATAGGCTCGCAAAGCACTTCCCACGAGAACTTCTAAACTTCTATGAAATTCTTCGAGTTCAGACTTTTCTACCTTCCGTTCGGCATAAAAAGTAAACTATCCCAGTTGAAATGCATCTGGAATATCTTCCATGGGAGAAGAACTTTTTAACATTTCTCTAGGAGAAAAATGTTACAGACAACTGTTAAAACTTTTCTCATGAATGAAAAAATGAATAATATATGGAAGGTCATAAATAATTAATGTAAGAAAGAATTGAGTTACGGCACAGAAATGTGACGCCAGCGCCATATATCAACCAAGAATATAACTACGTCGTAGTTTCCTTGTAAAACAACTTCCTCATCGAGAAGGGGCCATAAATAAAACAGAGTTAAAGATCATGAGAGTGCGCAATTCTCGCTCGTCAGGCATTAGGGTGTATGGGTTAAGGCGTCTGAATGTTATTTATAATAAATGATGAGTCATTTGGATCGCATCAGCAATAAGCATGAGTTAAAACGTATGGTAATTCAACCATGAACATTTTCGGTTATTTTTAAACAGACGCTTCTTCTGATGTGAAAAAATCGTGAAAGAGGCATTCTTTTAATTAATTCCATATGATTTTTCGATGCCCACCAGAATATACCAATGTTTCTAAATCCAGCAAAGCGACGACCAACAAACCATCACTAGAGTTTTACACAGGCAAAAAACGCGGAAAATTTAATTTATTCCTCACAGTTAGCCTGTCCAAAAACTAGTGACTCTTCAAACTTTCTCTCTCTAAATAGGCCTCACTAACAATAAAAATCCATTTAAAGATTTAAATAAAAACTCAACTGCATTACAGTGCAAAAAATCTACTTTCCGTGTATGGAGGGCCAGGCAGCATGAATCCCATCGGACTCTAAGAAAACTTTAGTTACTCTGAGCCTCGAAAAATTCATCACTGAAGAAACCAAAAATTGTAATAATAAGGATGGTAATAATGTACAAGTAAAAATCTCTCAGCTGCTAATGACTGACAACAACAAAGGATTGGAACAAAACAGCCACTCTCGAGAAAAATAACTACTCTTTGAGGGCACAAGCTGGTAAAGAGAGAAAAATATTTCTTTTTTTTTTTAGTCTTACAAGATGTAAACATTAGTATCAGATGAAAATATTTAATACACACGGAAGAGAAGTTACAAACCATGCTTTATCTTACAGAAAAAATAAATTCTTTCGCAAATATCACATCACCACTCCATTTGAACCCATCCGCAGAGTGTGCATCGCTCATACGGGTTGCTAAATAACCACGGACTCAAAAGCATCAGATTCCGAAGAAGCAAGGTTCATCGCATTTTCCTCAGCACCAATTCCTACCTATGATCACTGCCACCTGCGATAACTAGGAAAGTGTCTTATGCACAGCACTGTAAAATATATTCATATGAATCAACATTTATCCTCCCTTTACACTGGATTGGCATATATGTGCGGAAGAAAGACTTGAAAAAAATAATAATAATGGCAACAGCTTCAAACACACACATCTCCAGAAAACAAAAAGGGAAAACTCCTAGAAAATAAAATGGCAAAGGGACAAAAAATAATATCACGAGTCCAGCAGGGAAATCGGCCAAAAAAACATTTGAAAAAGAAAGAAGGTAAAAAAAGGACAGCTATCCATGGCAGACAGTGGAAATTTGTCCATATTTAGGTCAGCACAATCTTTGCAGCAAACATCACTCACAAAATGTTGAAAAACTAAGAAATTGGTTAAAAAGGAAGCAAATTAATTATTAAAAGAGTGCTGAGGAAAGCTTAAAACAATTCTGCAATTATGGGATAAAGCCATGTTATGTAACTACAAAAAAATCCACACTTTATACAAATTTGGCAAACAAACAAGTAAAAAAAATAAAACCAATTATTTTTGATTACAGTAAGGACTGTACTGCAATTGACAGCCATGAGAAGTTTTCCAGTATATTCTGTTTTCCCTCTTTCGTGATAGCATGCCGTACGCTCAATTTCAAAGTGCAAAAATGTTATGCTGGGCAAGGAAAGAAGATGTGATGGGGTTTCTCTTGACCCACAGCGCATGAGGTCAAGAGTGATTTATAGCTAATGCACCTGCAAGGGCACTGGATGTAATGCAAGCGAGAGACGAAGGGAGTGAAAACAATATCATCAAGATCAGATTAGATATAACACTCTCTAGAAAATTCTTAAATTCAGCCTGGTGATATTCCTTTCTTGTCTATCCAGTTAATTCGTCTCATTTTCATTTCCTAACCCGCCTACCTTTTCTTTTTGAGTCAGTCGCTGCACTTCATAACAACCAAATTATGAAGAATCCGCAACCACTCTTGGGAACCTGTGCAAATTGATCACACTGTTCCTAAATCTTTGTCTAACTACAATATAATCTAACTGATACCTTTCAGAGTAACCCAGCATTTTCTATGCATACTTACGTCTTTTGGGGTGTCTAAACTAAGTGTTGGTGTTGACTAATCCCTGTATCCATGCAGAATTCAATTGCTTTCTCCCCGCAGTCATTTCACCTACCTAAACCGTATTAGCCTACCTCATAACCATATTTTCCTTCGCCTACCGTTGCATCCTAATCCCCCATCACTATAAAATGCTTCCCTCCAGGAACATCTGCAATTATATCCTCTAGCTAATGGTATAACCTTTCGTCTTCTTCCTTCTTATGATTGCTTGATGACTTGTTTACCTGAACAATGACCGAGTTCCTCGGTTCTGCTTTTAATTTACATGGGTAAAATTTTATCCGTTGCTTGCTTTTTGTTGTCTACGATCCTTCCTAACTTTCTGTTCAATATTATGGCAACCCCTCGTCGACTCTCGTCTCCTCCGCTGTGAATTACTCTACCACTATTACTCCAGTGATCCCTGCTATCCTTCCACCTCACCTCGAAAGTGCGTAGGCATAAATCAGAGAATTGGAACGAGTAGACTCGATTAAATACCTACTTTTACCCTCACTCACGACCTCTCCTGGGTGAAACCAATATGGGCAAAATGTGGACAAGCTAACAATTTATAAGTTTTTATTAGATGAGTACTAGGTAAATCCCACGCAGCTAAAGTTATTCTCAGGATCATCAACAAAAGGATAGAGGGTAAGGCAAATGATTACTTAGGGGATGATCAGTTTGGGTTTAGAAAGGGGAGAGGTACGCGCGATTCCATTGCAGTAATGAGATCACTAATCAAGAGGAATATATAATACAATCAGGGCGTATTTGCCTGTTTCGTAGATTTCGAAAAAGCATTTGATAGAGTGAATTGGGAAAAATTAATGCGTGTATTGCAGAAAATAGGAATGAATTGGAGGGACATGAGACTGATCCGCAACCTGTACATGTCTCTGACTGCTCAGGTGCGAGTGGGGAGCGGAGAGTCGGGATGGGCAGTATTAGGATGAGTGGTAAGGCAGGGTTGCCCATTACCACCGGTGCTGTTTAACGTATGTGTGGAGGAAATGATTAAAGAGGCATGGGAAGAACTGGAGGTAGGAATGAAAGTCGGAGGGGAATTCGTAAAATTGGTTAGGTTAGCTAGTTAACCAAGCATTAGTTGCTCAGTCAGTCAAGGTGTTGCAAGCATTGCTGAGTGATTTGGAGGTTCAGTGCGATAGATATGGGATGAGAATAATTATTAATAAAACAAAGGGTATGCGATTTTCCAGAAAGAAAAAGGCTAAGCTAAGCATTAAAATAGGAGGGGAAAATAGAGCAGGTGGAACAGTTTACGTATCTCGGAAGTGTTTTGGACCAACACGGTCAAAGTAGTAGGGACGTAAGGAGAAGAATTGCGATGGACAAGGAGGCTTTCTCAAGGAGGAGGGAGTTGATGACGGGGACGTTGAGTAGGGATGTTAAGACAAGACTCGTAGAAACTCGGATATGGAGCGTAGCTATGTACGGCTTGGAAACGTGGTAACTGAAGCAGGAGGATAGACGTAAATCCTATGGAGGCAGGAAAAATGGATGAAAGGCGTATTGAGCGGTAGTGGAATGTTGAAGAAGGTAATAGAGGGGAGAATGTTGGGCAAACGAGGAAAGGGCAGGAACAGGATAGGGATGTTGGATGGGATGAAGGGTGGAAAGAAGTACACGGAGATGAAGAGGGACCTGATGTAGATTAGGTTGCTGGATTGGGTTTTGTTTGGAGTTGCAAAATGTTTATTTGATGGTTGTGTCCATCCAAAAACCTACCTTAACCGGTAGATTACCTAATAATAAAAATAATAATAATTTCAAATGGTTTCGTTTCACAAATTCCTTCTTTTCTTCAATGTTTAGCGTTTCGTTCAAAATGACTTTCTCTGAAAATAAAGCATTTAAGTATTTTGACTTACTTTTCTCAATATCCGAGCTCACCATCCCTCCGCCCAAAACCCTCCCACACATCCCCCGCACCACCGATCCACCCTCACCTACCATCTCCCCGCACCTACCATCACCCCGCACACACCATCACCCCGCACACACCATCACCCCCGCACACACCATCACCCCGCACACACCATCACCCCGCACACACCATCTCCCCGCACACACCTTCCCCTCTCGCCCACCATCCTCCGCACCCGCCATCCTCCCGCCGCGCGCACCCTTCCCCCCCCACCCACCATCCCCCCACACCTACTCTCCGCACACGCCCAACCTCTCCCCGAACCCACATTTCCCCCGCACCCGCCATCCTCCCGCATGCACCTACTCCCGTACCACCCACCCTGCCGCACCCATCACCACCCCGCAAGTAAAAATACCTTTTACTCAGTTTTCTTTTAAAAAAAGAGCCACCTGGTTTAATTTTCTACATTTATTTTTTAGATAAATGTTTCTCGATTAAATGAACATTACTGTAACAAAAATGGAATGCAAGAGCAAAAAATTTATATATTCCACAAAAAACATGGTTTATTAGTGTAAAAACTCTTACACACATGCAAACACAAACTACCAACTAACATACACTTGCACCTACATATATACCTGACATCTTTGCGATATTTGTTCCCAAATCGTACACTTGTGTTCGAATTACAATTTTCAACGAATCTGGCGGATTTCTCTGGACTTTATTTAATACTTTTTAACAATTTTTCCACCGAGGATCCAAAATACTCGTGGCATATTCCAAATAAGATCTAACTAGAGCAAAATAGCACGTCCCTCTAAGTTTCTCATTACATTTCCCCACCACCCGTTTAATGAAGTCCAGTTTCTTCAAAGCGGATCCGCATATTGTTCAGCTATAGCTCCTTATGAAAGTCGTCGTGTTGTAACAACCGCCAAATACTTTACGTATTGGCCGTAGTTGGCACTGAGCAAGCACTGAGCACAGAGGCAGCTTAAACCTAAAATAACATCGGATAACCCGGTCGATACGAACGATGAAACTATGTTACAAAGTACAGTCATTTTCATATCAATTTCACATAAGTGCGCCATTCTAATATAATTCTTTTTCTTTATTGCAGAGCCAGTCACTATAAAATAAGGAAAATCTGTGGAAGATTTTCCCACTACCTAGAAAAATTGGCATTATTTTTTTTATTTCTTGTTAAAGTATACATTTAAATGAGAGTTCCAATTGGTAATTAATTATTTGTGGTGTTTGAATTGAATTTGTGTTTCTCCATTCAATAAACGGCCAACGCAGATGATTTTATTTCCTACGAGCACACCTTAATAATTTCCTAGTGACTTACGTGATTAAGGTTTCGTTTTGGTAATAAAACATAATAATTTAAATATATATATAATATATGGAAGACTAAAGTTGTGCGAAAAATTTATTTAAGAAGGTAGAGACCACGGCGCAGTAATCTGATGTTATTGAGGCATATCAACACAAATGTAACCCCGTCGAATTTTCATTGTGAAAACGGCTCCCCCTTTGACAAAGGTTCCCTAAGTAGGTCTTAAAACAGTACAGAGCGATTCATAGTACCAATATTACAAATAGTAATTTTAAATCGTGAAAGTTTCTAGTTCGATTTGAAGAGCAACCAAGCTTTTTACAAGCTCTCTTGGCTAATATATATATATATATATATATATATATATATATATATATATATATATATATATATATATATATATATATATATATATATATATATATATCTTAATTCTGAAGATAATGAAATTTGTTCCGTGTGCATGTAACCAAAAGAGGAGAGATTGTTTACTGTGGTCGTTTTATTGTACAAAAGAAAAAGTGTAATAAGGGCAAGCATATACAATGTTACCACTAACAACTTAATAACGTAACCATTTTCGTCGCTATTCGATGACTTGTGTTGTGTAGGTTAAAAGTTTCATTCAACATAAAAGTGTTGGTAGCTTGTTCGATCAGCGAAGTCACCAGCCTTTGCAACTTCAAGAGTTTGACCATGTTACGATTTTACGATCATCATCACGTGGTAACTTGTGTATCCTTTGACGACTTTTAATTCTGACACAGTAAGTTCAGTTTGGAAAAACTCAGTGGTCACTGTTCCTATTGTCATTAATGTTCGCATTTCACCGGAGAGGAAAGGTTTGGAAAATGCGAATTTTACGGCTATACCGCCTTGGTCAATGAAAAAAGTTTGATGAAGTGTATCAGGGAAATTGTTTGACATGCTGTTACTTAGTGTTTTGTAGTCGGAGATTTTCGACTATTACTTAGGCCATTACCAAAGTGTTCAGATTTCCAACCGTTGTTCGAACTCATCCTTAATGGGAAGTGTGAGTCGTTTTCAATACTTTTTTTTAATTCCCATTTTAGAGGTGTAACACATAGAGCTTAATTAGGAGAATTTTATGAGTAAAGCATGGGAGGGAAGTGTCGACTACTACGCTATACTAAACTTCGTCCCGAATCTATCCTGGAGGAGTTAAGAAGAAACATCTGGGTGATACCGCAAACCCTTGTTTTGCGGTATCACCCAGAAAAATGTAGTGGTGTTAAGACTGAAGGATGTTTGCTTCTTGATCAAGTTCCACTTTACAGCAAGGCTAAATCACTATCGGGAAGTAAGAAGGGAAGATCTGTGCTAACAGTTAAAGATAATAGTTGACACAGAAAAGATCCAAGAGAGATGGAAGGAATATATAGAAACACTTGGTAAAGAACTTATGCCAACGAGGTTAGACATAGAAAGGAATATGACGTGGAGAAAGGTGGCTTAGGTCCAGGGATACTCTACGATGAGATAGAAAGGGCATTAAAAAAGATGAAGGCCGTGGAAGTGGACAACATTCCTATGGAACTACTGAAATGTTTGGGAAAATGTGGGAGGAAGACTATAAGAACTGATTCGCAGTATCTATGAGGAAGGAATCTGGACGGAAGACTTCGTGAGTTCCTATTCCAAATAAGGTATTATAATGATAAAATAATTCAAAGTATTTGCTTCTTAGTTCAAAAATTTTACTTTGTAATCCATCCCTCATAAAAATTATTAATAAACTGGTACTAGTATGGGAAATTTTTACTTGATTAGTTTTTTTAATTAAAACCTGGTTTATGTCATGCCTTTTAATTCTTTCAAATTAAAGTTAACTGGAAAGTGTGGCCATAATTGCTTTTTTGTAGTAAAATTGGACACTCCATAAATTACTTACCTTGGGTCATTATTTTCAGGAAGACTTACAATACTCTCTTTACAATTCCTAGAACTAATGCAATCATTATGATTACATGTAGGTGTACAGTCAGTGTCCAGGTGTTGGCTTAAACTATAATAAACATAACTTGAAGGCAGCATTTTTGTGGACCATGGAGGCACCAATGGCATTTAGGATTACTGGAGTGTCATACATGTCTCAAGTGAGTGAGTATTCTTGTCCTTATTATAAATTAATAAAAATGTAATAATTAATAATATCCAAATTATATAAATAATAATTAAGTTTCATCACTATGTGTTTTTTCAAGTTTAATTATAATTGCCAAATGTTACACCAATGTTGTATAGCATTAAAGCCATCTGCTAAAGCTACTTCATCAACATAAAGTGCAAATTGTCTCTCACAGGTTTTTTTCTTTTGGAAACCGTGCTAGTTTTTCATAAATAACTCTTGACTAACTAGGTGTCTCAATATCGAGCCAGCAATCGTATGTTCCATGACCTTGTATGATATAGGGAAACTTTCTGTGATTCCTCGGTTCCTCCTCCTTTCTGTTTTTTAAATATAAGTGTTACATTAGCCATTTTCCAATCACTGGGAACCTTGTAATATACTGTGGACTTCTTAAGTAAGATTTCGAGATATGGTGCAAGTTTCAATTCTACTTCCGTAGATAAGGAAGCTGGTATTTGATTTCACCTGGAGGATTTCTTAGGGTAAACATTTTTAATTGAAATCCTATTCCATTATGTGAAATTCCAATTTGGGGTTTCAGTTGGCACAAATGATTTGATAAGCTATGAGAGTCATTCAGTAAGATATTGGGGTAAAACTTTGTAAGAAGGAATTAAATAGGTTGGCCTTTTATGAACTACTGGAACTCTTTTGCTTTTATCATTTTTGGGTGAATAAACTGTAGAGTTATTTTCCTGAACCTTTATGACATGGTACCAAAATGATTTTGGTTTCTCATTTAAAGTTTTACTTATGTTTTAATTTGAATTAACTTAATGCTTTCAAAAATTCCTTCTTCAGTCTAGGCAGTGTATTCATATAGCTTCAATATTTTAGTGTTTACAAACTTTCTTAAAATGTGTAAGGGAACTCTGTAGAATGCACTGTAAGCCATTGTAGTCCCTTTTTTAAAACAAGTCAGGTTTTCTTTTGGGCTTTATATTTTGAAGCCCATATTGGGAATACTTAGCATTTACTGCTTTGTGGTCACTAATTCTTTCAATTGTGTCTACACTGAAGACTTTCGAGTATGTTTTTTGCTAACAATTAGGAGTATTATCTTAACTTCACCAACTAGGGGTATATTAACCCCTAGTTGGTGAAGTAATAATTTGATGCATGATGTCCGACTTGAATGAAAGTGAAAGCAACTTAAGCACCTAAGCAAAGGTATCTTTGTCTTTACCCCCTATTTTAAAACTAAATGTGTCAATCAATAGAAGGGGCATTGGCATCTCCATCCAGTATTACTATGTATTGTTCATTGTTTTTGGATGAGAACCTTTTAATGTGCTGCTTCTAGTATTGAATTGACTCTATATCATATAGTGGCCTGTGAAGTGCCCATACATAGGTTCTTTTGGATTGAGGTCTCTAAATTGAACACTAAATACTTTCAAAATCATTATCTGGAATTACTGCCCAGTTGATGCAAGTGTTCTAAATTGCAATAAGGACACTGCCCCCAATTCTATGCAGTCATTCATTTATCTCAACATAAAAGGAATTAGGGACATTTTCACTGTTTGTAATTTCAGTGGAAAACCAGCTATCAGTTCCAATAATAGAACTATCATCTCTTTATTTAATGCACCTGTACATTAAATGAGGAGATGATATTTAGTACTATATTTATTAAACGAAAGCAGTTTAAATACTTACATATATATATTTCCTTTGCATAATGGTTCCTTGAATATTTAACAGTGGTCTCTTTCTAATTAATATCATATCTCTTGGAAAACATTCCACCTGATACAATATGATTTACATTAAATAATATATTGTATACATATATGACATTGACCCTCACTGAATGTACTTGTATGAACTTCTTTTCTTACAACGATTTTTTTATATCGATTGCTACATTTCAATGCAAGTGTTCTAACTGGAAATATTGCCACTCCCACTCTTTCTTTGTCAGTTCTTACAATTTTTGACTAAGCAATAACTCCTGGTTTATCCGATCTACTGCAAATTAATTCTAATACTGCTATTTCAATGTACAAAGTGTAGCTATGTAATTATTTTTTACCTCTTTCTCTTAAATTAAATTTTTCTCCTGCCCATGTTCAGTTCTCATTCTTGGTTTTCCTTTCCCAATTGAAATCAGGCGGAGGATTTGCCATTTTTAACTGATAAGGACTTTGTTAATGGGTTTGGGGAAATAAATAGGGAATGAGCAGAAGTTTGTTTCACAAACATTTTATTAGTCTAAAGATGTTACAATTGTAAGTTCGTACAATTATGCACAAACTATCAAATGCTATGCACTTAAAAACAAATAAATTATAAATTATGTCATCTTTACCATCAATGAACAATGTAAAGCCAGAAACATCTCCTTCTTCCATTTACATTACCACTAATAACTAAACTGCAACAAATCACTTTCTTTCTCCATCACCAGGTGTAATGCCCCATGGGGTATGGGCATTGGAGGCAAGGAGTAGATGGGACCAGCAACCCTGCCCTCTGATGAAGAAGCGAGAAGGGGGGTGCAGGATGGGCTGCAGGTACACTTGGGAAGGCCAGCCGACCGACTCCTCCCCGCCACCAGCACTCAGCTCTACGCTGTCGCACTCAGGATACTGTGCCATGCCCATTGGCTGTGTTTGGAAGAGAGAGCCTGGAATATCGAGGACATTGAAATCAAAATGGATCTTTTCTATATGTGCCATTCGTCATTTATAGTTTTCTCTTTCAGGTTACATATTTAGGGTTAATGTATTTAAAAGAAAGCCAAGGGTGAAATAAATTAATTGAAATCCAATATAATGTTGATTTTTTTTTAGTAATAGCATCACTTGCTGGAGTGCTATCGAGAAGTTGGTAGGGTGTCTTGGAAGTTGTCTACAGTTCAAGGAAGAAGGTTTGGACTTCACTGAAATTAGTCATCCTTGAACCATAGGCAACCCTCGAGACACCCTACCATGTTCATGGAAGCACTCCAGCAAACATGTCTGTGATACCATGACTCATGGAGTAGAGATGGACTTTGATCGACCTTGAGAAATTCAAGAAAAAATTTGGCATGGGTTCCCCCAAATTAAGACAGTAGGGGAGAGCTTTTGGGGCCCATTCAACTCGGGCACACCGCAGAGCGGGTTACCACGCCCACCCACCACCCTTAGACCCCAGGCCAAGTGCTTGATTCTTAACTTGGAACTACTACAAAGTGGGAATTATTTTTAACTCTTCTCCTTATTACATTATTAACAAATAAACTCAATAAAAACTCACACTATTGAGTAGAAATTTATTTTCTCCAATAAACTGTCATCTCAAATTTTATTAAAGCTTTTTTGGATGCAGATTTATTGCAAAAATTGTGATTATTGTCCACCTCTCTATGCTGACCATGAGGCCATTCTGGACTTAGAATATTTTTGCATTTCTGATCCCCATCACTTCCCTGGACTTAGGCATTTTCTTCCTTCAGCCTACTATCAATCTTTAAACATTACTACAAAGCTCTCTTTGGAATTTGAACATGCACTCTTACCACTGGCCCCATAATTATTTTGCTGTCTCCTTCTTAGGACTTAGATTCTCCTCTTCCTACGCTCTCTCCGTATAATAGGTATGGATATTTTCAGGACTTGGATGGATGGTTCCCTTTCTTTCTCCACCTCTTTCCTTGGTAAAAGCTCTAGGCGGGATAAGATGGTAAAATCTGCACTTGGCTGGATTCTTATTTGGGATTGGGCACTCTAAAGTAAATATTTAGAAACCCCTTTAGCCAAATTTTTAGCTCCCTAGGTGACCCCCAGGGGTCTCCTATCGCAAAAAATGTGAATTTTCAAAAACAATTTTTCCTGAGCAATCCTTTGCTTTAAAAAATCTGAAAAAAATTCACGAACATACATTTTTATGTCCAAAAACATTCCGATTTTTTTAATCAAAATTGAGCTCAGGAAAAATATTTGAATTTTTCAAAGAATCTTCTGGTTATGTAGGTAATTTTTGGCAAACTTCTAAATAATCATTTTTTGTGTATTTTTTTCTCTTCTTTTGAATGGCGGGGTTAGATTCGCCATTTTCTCTCTGGAACATCCTCAAAATTTGAAAAAACCTATTTTTTTTGGTGTTTTCCCCCATGTTTTTAGCGCTTAAACTCGACTGCATGTTATTTCATAATGATTTTGGGGGAAAACACGCCCCAAACCCAAGATCATTATTTAATGACTAATGTTATGATAAAATAAAACTGTCAATGAGAATGAAAAAATTCAAATAATTAACAGATCAGACTAGAGTAAAAAGACTTAAAATGTGAATACTACATACGGAAACTTGAACATACTGAGAAATCATTACGCTAGTTCAATTTCAGTGATTTTATAGAGGAGTTGTCTACCATGCAGCATTTATTCGGTAAACTTCCCAAGACGTACGACTATATTCTTTTTTGTTAAAAGCTCAAATAGGTAATACTTGATCCCGCTTTTAAAAATAATGAAAAAGTATATCAAAAATCGTTATTTACTGACATGCAGTTGAGTTTATGTGCTAAAAACATGGGGGAAAACACAAAAAAATGGGTTTTTTTCGAGTGGCCAATCCCAAATAAGAACCCAGCCAAGTGCAGATTTTACCATCTTTTCCCACTATAGCCTTTACCAAGGGAAGAGGTGGAGAAAGAAAGGGAACAATCCATCCAAGTCCTGAAAATATCCATAGCTATTATATGGAGAGAGTGTAGGAAGAGGAGAATCCAAGTCCTAAGAAGGAGACATCAAAATATGGGCCCAGGGGTAAGAGTGCAAGTTCAAATTCCAAAGAGAGTTTTGTAGTAATGTTTAAAGATTGATAGTAGGCTGAAGGTCGAGTCCAGGGAAGTGATGGGGATCAGAAATGCACAAATATTCCAATTCCAGAATGGCCTCATGGTCAGCATAGAGGTGGAGAATAATCACAATTTTCGCAATAAATCTGCATCCAATGAAGCTTTTATAAAATTTGAGATGACAGTTAATTGGAGAAAATAACTGCCTGCCCAATAGTGTGAGTTTTGATTGAGTTTATTTGTTAATAAAATCATAAAGAGAAGAGTTAATAATAATTCCTACTTTTTAGTAGTTCCATGTTAAGAATCAAGCACTTGGCCTGGGGTCTAAGGGTGGTGGGTGGGCGTGGAAACCCACTCTGCGGTGTGCCTGAGGTAAATGGACCCCCAAAGGTCTCCCCTACTGCCTTAATTTGGGGGAACCTATGCCAAATTTTTTCTTGAATTTCTCAGGGTCGATCAAAGTCCATCTCTACTCCATGAGTCATGGTATCACAGACATGTTTGCTGGAGTGCTTCCATGAACATGGTAGGGTTGCCTATGTTTCAAGGACGACTGATTTTAGTGAAGTCCAAACCCTCATCTAATCCCAATATAGCCTTTTACCTTACCTTTATTCTAAAACATGGACCAATAATTTTAGTGTTTCCCACTATGGATTTAATTGTTTTTCCCTTTCGTAGTTGTTGCTCCCTTCATTTTAAAATATAATTGCCCTATTGAAATTAGAATTTCTTGAAATGCACCTTTAATTTAAAAAACACAAACCAACATCCTTTGTACAAATCTTTGTTGATCTTTACCCTGGAACTAGCCATTTTTGCCATCCTTCCATTCATTCCGACTAATCTATTTCTTCTTATTTTCCTTTATTTTATTTCTACTTCACTATTCACTAGAATGAACAAACTTTTGTACTTTTGAGCAGGAATGGAAATGGACAGCAATCATAAATGGAATAATTGTAAAATAGCCATGTTCATTGATTTCATCTTTCATAATAATAAATAAATCCAACTTAATACCTAATTTCAACTAAAAAAACGTTTAAAATCACTCCCACAGTGACACTGCAAAAGTTGTTTCACAAAATTAAAGGATGTCACCTTTTTCCAAAAACAAAATCTACACCTGTCATTTTCATTTTCTTACTCATTCCACAAATAATGACTTGCTGGTAGAAGAGCACATTTATGAATTTTATTCCCCATTGCTGTCCCCCTTCCTGAGTAAAATGGAGAGTCATCCTTCTGGGATCACAACTCTTACTCCAAAGCTTCCTATTTTTTTCTTTTCCCCACTTGACCCAATTATCTCTCCTTTATCTGTGAATTGATCATTCCCGAGTCATCCTCCCCACCTCATCCCATACATTTCTCAAGTCTTTCACCCTCCCTGTCCATTCAATTTTCCACGCACAAGTCAGATATGCACGTAGGAGAGCACATTGATTGTTTTGTACCTCAATGAAAATCAACTGTTAAAACTGGTCAGTACTCTAAAAAAAATTGGAAAAATACCAGGTAGTGTTTTGTTTCTGTAACTTGGAATGATTCCACAAATTAAAGCTTTTCTCCAATTGTTGTACTAAGTGATGGATAATGGATAGATTATAATAAGGTTTGTGCCTGAGATGGTTCTTAGAAAAAAGAAATCCAGTCACATGATGCTTCAGAGTATAGCCTAGGTTGCCGTTCAAGTGTAAATGGAAAAAATGAGTCCATATAATTAGTGCCACCCAGATTTGTAAGAAGTAACTATCATTGATATTTGGCATGAAGAAATTTTACATGGAAAGGATATATTGAGCTTCTTACCGACTCTTTTTAAACTGATTATATTTAAGGGAAACATTTGCAAAAGATAGCGGAATACAGAGTTTCCACCTTGTGCTTAAAGTCACGTTTGAATGAGCGACAAGCATTTCATATGGTCAGTCAGTTCTGAGTGAACCATCATGGTGTGGAGAAAATATAATCTTCAAAGACATACACAGACATGCCAACTCTCCCGATTTAAGCGGGAGACTCCCGATTTTTCCTTCTTACGTTCTTGATGAACTGTTCAAATTGTGTACTTAGCTTAACATGTTAATAAAGTGTGACATTCATTAAAAATTGGCAAAGTGTCATAAAGGGATTAAGGTGCCATGCAAATATTGTGGTAATTAAAAGTGATTACTTCGTGATTCACTTCTAAAAATCTCCCGATTTTTCATTTTTGAAAGTTGGCATGTCCTCCCGATTTTTCATTTTTGAAAGTTGGCATGTCTGCATACAAAACAGCAAATTCATTTCATTCATGTAGAAGAAAAATGAAGCATGGTCTTGTGTCTGAGTTACAAAAAGAATATGTAACTTAGGAAAATGAGAAAACCAGAAAGACAAAATTTATTTGTTAAAGTAATGAGGACTTGCCAATTACAGAAGTGTGATATGAAATTTCTTTAGCTTTGGCAAAAAGAAAAACCTTTTTAAGATGTGGTCCATTTATATACCATTCTTGTGGGGGAAGGGGGTGGGGGGGAGTTATCTACCTCATTGATCTAAATTTAAAACCACAAGGAAGAAATAAATTATTTCCTAGCTTAATAAATAGTGTCAGCTCATTTAAACTGAAATTAAAATTCTTCTATTTCCCAGTTAGAAAATAAGGATCTATGTCAATTTTGGAATGAGCAGAGTGAATATGGTGTGGATAATGGCAGTTTGATAAAATATATTGAAAAAAATCTAGAAATTACAAGACTTTTGAAAGTAGTTTTCATGACTTTACCGAAGAAAACGCCTGCGTGCTCGCATTTATAAAATCATTTCTCACTTAGTGAACAAAACTTAATGCAGATGCCTAGCAACACAAAAATGGAATTTATTGATTTAAAAATAAATTCATTCTTGAAAATGAAATTTGATCAGCTTTTTCCAGATCAAAATGCTTCGGATATAATTAATTTCTGGCATTCACTACCCAGTGAACATTTACTTGAGCTAAGAAAATGTGCAAAAAGTTATACATGTTACTTTGAATTGACAAACAGGTACGTACAAGCATTTTCATCCATGAAATTAATTAAAATTTATTTCAATCAACAGATTATTTCTTTTTTCCATTGCTTCATGGTCTTATGTACATTCGTTTTACGTTTATTTCTGGTGTATCAGGCAATTATTTAACATCCCTTAATGCTGACAGAGGAAGGAAGTAGTTTGCATGCCAGTGATCTCAGAAGACTATGCTATTTGAATGCATTGTGATGGCTCTTTCCTAAAAAATTTTTACCCATCTTTTCCTGCAAGATGTTCCTTTTGATAATGTATTTTTTCTCCCACCAGCAGGTCACGGTCGTTAGTTCATAGAAGCGGGTGCCTGCCCCTACAGGGGAACTGTTCCATGTTCAAAACAATATCTGTTGCAAGTGATCAAAATAACACAAGGGGTTTAGTGAGAGGCAAAAACCTTTTTCCGAGTAGCTCATGACAAATCAATCTGATAAGGATAATTCCCATCAATATCTGACATTTGTACAAGATATTATGGGAAGAATCAACCCCAGCCATATCTTACAAATGGGCAAAGGATGGGTGGGTGAAATTAGAGGGGGAAAAGAAATAAATAATTTAAATTGAATAAAAAATTCACTTAAACATTTGTAAAGGAGTATTCTAATCCAACTAACCCATTATAGAATGTTGAGAGAATTTTTTACGGAAAATTACAGACTCAACACATACTTTTTCATGAAGTACACAATTTAATTAGTAACAAGAATAATTTGTCCTAGTATCCATGTTTCCTAACAAAATCCAACTGATATATGAAAGGTACTCGTTTTAATTAAAGAATCCATAATAACAACGAACTGAGGATATATCACAGAAAATAGGAATAGAGAAGAGGGACAGGAGGCTAATCCACAACCCATACGTCTTGGACTGCTCGGGTTCGAGTGGGGAACAGAGTCTGGATGGGCAGTGTCAACTCTACTCCTTTCTCCCCACAGTCATTCTTTGCGCCTAAACCATAGTCCCCCATCTCATCCTTCGCATTTCAATCCCCCATCACTATCAAATGTTTCCCTGCAGGAACACAACTACTAGCAATATTATACCAGTTGCTTGCTCTGTTGACTACACTTCTTCCCATATCTTTATTTAATATTACGGCACCCCTCATTAGCTCTCGTCCCAGTCGCTGTGTATTATTCTATTATTATCCCTTAAGTAATCCCCACTATCCTTCCATCTCACCTAGCAAAGACCTAAAATATATATTACCTCTTTCTATCTCTCAATATTCTCAAAGTTGCCTGTCCTCAACATTGCCCGAACATTCCAGGTTCCTATTCTAACTAATTTCATCGTCTTCTGTCAGTTTTACCTTGAAAGGGCTAAGTGGGATGACAACTGCGAAAACCTCACCTTCCCTGTGGCCGGGCATGAGAGACAGCTGCTTGGGTCAAGTCCCGCAGTTGCCAGGACTCAATTTATTTCGTGTCCACCATTGCTCTTGGTAATAATAATCGAGGTGGTTTCCAGTTGCCTTCCTCAATAGTGTTTTTAATATGACACCATCACTCAATGGCCACCACACAGAGATCAGATGCCTTGGCAGCCACCTCACCGAGGAACAGACTCTGCATGTCCTACCTTTCGTCTGCCTCCTAACCTTCGACCCATCTGGCATGCGTAACCCTACTAGGAGCTAATTATTATTACTCCCACCAGCACAGCTATAGGGGTTATCAGAATGCACAAGCCCTTCCACCAAGACAAGGTTGTAGTCCATAGGAGGGAGTAATAGATAAGCATATTGATCATCAGCATTGTGATACTGAATTGGATGATTGAAGTAGTCTCTTTGAGTAGGATGCTGTGTTGTAAGATTCTTCTGTGCCCAACAAAACCCTAGTTTAACCAGTAGATTCTATAAAAAATAGATCATACCAACTTTCTACTGAAAATTGAGGGGGCTAAAATTGGCACCCTCTCAGCTGAATGTATTTACACCCTATTCTAGTTTAGACTATTCGAGACAGTCTCAGTCATACAGTTGATAAATTATTTAAATATCAGCCTATCCACCAACTACCACCTGAAGAGTTCTCCACTCTACCCCTGCCAATTAAGAATGGCGCTTATACCCCACGCCTTTTACCATTTTAGTCATCTGCAGTACTTTCTTCAATCACCCTACCTTACCCTAGCTGATGATGCACCTGCTTCAATATCCTACCTTTCTCCTAGAGCTGTGCTGGCAGGAACAATAATAATTTTCTTGGTAGGGTCACCCATACCAGATAAGTCAAAGATTAGAAGATAGACTGGAGGTGGTACATGCATCAGTTGAGCAGCCACCTCAGTGAGGTGGCTGCAAAGGCGTCTGACCCCAGTAGAGTGGCCATTGAATGATGGTTTCTGTTAAAAACATATATTGAGGTCAGCAATGGGAAACCACCTCAATTATAATTCCATGATGCCGTGCCTGGCAGCTGGAGCAGCAGGGCTTTCTAGTGGTCATCTCACGAAAGGCGTGCAAAGCAAATCCAACAGCAACAGCACAGAAGACACAGACAAGAACGATAGGACAAGAAAGAAAAATAAGAACATGATATCCTAGGACGGTGTTCAGGACAGGAAAATTACCATATAAAAAGCAACAGATGGTAAGAGGAAATATAGATATTTTAGCGGAAAAAGAAAATACTTAGTTCTTCCACACAAATTTTATTACACATGACCTATGTTTCGACTTACAAAGTCATCAGGTAAAGAAATTGCTACGAATCGCTTCCACAAAGTGACGCCTCAAACCATTCTTTTTAGATATTTTAGGTCTATGCGAGGTGATATGGAAGGATAGCAGGGATTACTGGAGTGATAGTTATTGAGTCATATACAGCAGAGGGGATGAGAGACAGCATGGGGTGACAAACTAACACGATCAATGATTAGTGAACGTAATACGTATAGAGATCTCTTTTTGGTGCTCAACACTTTCTCCCATCCCCTTAAAAACACTCCTGTTCTTACCCAGCAGATAACTATAAGTGTACAATTGAGGTGCGGAAAGTTAGCTCCCCCAAACCGAGATGTGGACAAAGGGAATATTTGGGATTTTTGAGCTATTTATGAGATCCAAAACTCCACCAGTCCCGATTTTTGAGCTCAAATAGTTTGGCAGGAAAATCTGGAAACGTGTTGGGGGTGCTAACTTTTCTTGGTTGAAAACATACCTGTCAATCCCAACTCAAAGACGAGCATTACCACCGAAGTTCAAGTCACTTCCACCTCCCATCACAAGGGATCTCATTACTACCCAAGGTTAATCTGTTCAAACGGCTCTGCGAAAAGAATAAAACCCCCCCATATGAGTTGAAGATAACTCGAAAATGCTATTTGAAGAGTAAAGGCAATCAACGTACATTCAAAAGAAATCAAAAAATATTACACCCTACAGGCTATAAATGTCACTATAATTTTCTATAGAGTTTAACCACTATTGAGAACTTTCATAACCAGTTTTTCAATTTAGCAGCTGCCTCGTCACATTTTTCTCATCTCGCCAACCGAATGTTGGGAAGAATGGGCTTTTGTTTTGGTGTCATAGCTGCAGATTTATGACTCATCTCCAGTTTTGACCATTTTTGGAATACTTGGTCATCATATATAGCTTGGAGGAAGTCTCATGAAACTGCAGAAAGAAATTCTTCACGTTGACAGAATGAAAGAGAATGCAACGACGCAGCCAATGGCCATTCCAAAAAACCAGTTAACTGATTGTTCTTAAAAGTGAAAGAGATGCTGTGAAAAGTCATAATTGGGTCATAACTACCAAAATATTTCTCTTAATCCTAACTCCCAATCATTTTTTCTCCAAATACTAAACTCCCATTGCAATTCACATGACCCATTATGATAGTAGTGCGCATGATTTTATTGTGATGTGACTATCCACGGCAGGTGGGTATATACTGTGGGGGGTCTGGCCCTTCCAATGCAGGTGGTTGCTAATTCCTCTGAGCAGTTTGAGCGGATACATATGCCTCTGCGTGAAGTGTGTTTTTCGACTTTGTTTCATGACACGATTGAGCATTTGCTTGAACAGTGATACACCATAACGTTTGGCGTGCAGCTTGGAAAGAATGCAACCGAAACATTCCAAATGCTTCAAGAGACCTTCAAGGATAACTGCAATTC
The DNA here is from genome assembly GCA_037158775.1 of Hetaerina titia. Classification (NCBI taxonomy): domain Eukaryota; kingdom Metazoa; phylum Arthropoda; class Insecta; order Odonata; family Calopterygidae; genus Hetaerina; species Hetaerina titia. The sequence continues at coordinate 46,353,955 of CM073778.1, forward strand.
AAAGTCACAGTCCAGGAGGTGGCACAAGACCTTCAGGAGGGCCAAGGGGGGAGGCCGCCAGAGAACCCCGTCCTGGATGCCCAACAATGGCCGGAAATGACTAAAATGTGCATCGTGTGCGCGAAGTTTTGCATTCTCACCATCCATTGAGCATCCAGCAAATTACCAACACCCTCCCCTTCCCCACATTTGCGGAACATGGGATCGTAACAGAGGATCTGAAAATGAACAGGGTCTGCACCAAACTTGTGCCAAAGGTGTTGACGGAAGATCAGGAAAAACTTCAAGTTTTGCACAGTCAATAGTTGTTGGATTTCATTTAAAATGAACTGGACTTTCTTAACTATTTAATAACCGATGAAAACGAGATAGCCAAGACCGTAAACTTGTTTTAAACAAGTTCAAAAGTTCTTTAAACAAGTTTATGGTCTTGGCTATCTCGTTTTCATTGATTTACGACCATAGCTATGTTAATTGTACATTTACATGCAGTAACCGGATATGAATCCTGGACGTTCGAGTAGAACCCAAAATCAAAAAGGCAGGGCAGCGAATATTGGAGGTGCCGAGTGTATCCTGCATGCAATGCTCGAGTGAACACAAATACAAATGATGTCTGGAACAGCCCTTGAACGCATTGATGTCACATTGATGCCAACTGTCCTTGGTCATTGATCTCTGTATGTAACTTGCATACTTATGACTACAGTACAATGAGGAATAATATCCTAGGTAAACTACATCTGCAGTCGGAATGCTAGAGGCCGGAGACGACCTATAACAGCTCATTACCCTCCCCTAATTTGGAATTTATATGAAGCAGTTAGATCAAATTATCTTTCCAAGGACTGGTATAACTGGTTAATTTCCTTTTGAAAATCCAGAAGAAGCAACCAGACAGAGTGGCATATTTTTTTCCCGCCAAATTCATCGTAATTCTTAATGGAGGTATTGTGAAGATTTTTTCAATATACTTTTCTTAAATATCATCATATAATCCATGCGGCGCCTAGGGAAAATCAATTTTTACTATTAAGTCTTCTTATATGGACTGCAATCTATTGCAAATGTTCTAAGACCATGCTGCATCAATTATCTTCCATTCAGAGAATAAAGAAAATTCAGGAAAAAAAGTTGAAACCAATCAAAGACTGCTTATGTAATATTTTTCTAGGTATGAAACATACCCAAATGATGAAAAATTTCTCGATTACATCTGAGCGATTAGCTCACCCTTGACATTACAAATTACTTAATACAATAAATACTTGTTGCAAAATATCATGGAATTTTCAATTTTGGGAAATTTTATTCTTCTGAAATTTTAGTAGTAAGGAGTAAGTGAGTGGAAGTTGTGTGTTGGGAGAAATGTCTTGGGAGTTGTGATGCCCAATCCATCATTGTTCTAGGTAGGCCCATTTTTCTCAAAACATTGCATGGCTGGACAGACCTCAAATTATGATTAATGCTGACAGCTGAGAAGATGCTTTTTACTTAGTAAACAGCTACCAAAAAATGCCATGGTATCAAATACATTTCCTTAAGAGATAATTTTTTAAGGGCATTATTTCAAATTCAGTGCCTATTGGGCCTGGCAAAATCTTTCTACAAACATGGGTTCCCCAATAATTCTTTAGGAAATCCAAAAGATGGCGTTTGTAATATCGAGAAAGGTTTGCTTTTAGTTAACCTCAACTCTTACTAGACTGCTGTTTAAGTTTTAGCAACATCCATAACGTGGTATGATTTTTATAGTCAATTAAACTTATTTAAACCAAATGGAAAATTTGAGTTCCATATGATGATTAAACATTTTTATTCAAAAGACAAACACAAGAGAGATAACTGTCATATAGGCTGTTATCCAGCCATAGCTTCAAGCCACTTCTGCTCCTGTGTCATAAAACTGTTAACAATCGGATAAATGAGTTCAACTGTGGCCACATATGCACATGATTATCATCATTCATGAGATTGAGTGAATAGGCCTACCTTTGAAATGATTGACAAAATCCACATTACCTATATCTACGTTTATATCTGAGCAAGATCCCACAAGCCGCCACAAGGGCACATGGCTGGGGGTGTTGGTTCACCAACAGTGACGATGATTTATGACTTGGAATGAACAATGAATGAAATCTCGCAAAATAGTCGAGGTTGCAGTCATTATTAAAGGCACAAAGTTTCTAATTTTGCATGAAAAATCTCTGCAAGATAAGTCCCCCATTTGCTCTATGCAGCAAATAAACTTGGTGCTTTTCTGTTGTAATCTTGACTAGTTTCTGTATCGACACAACTGTGGACGAAACATGGATGCAATACCTCACTCAAGAGACAAATGCAAGTCGAAACAGTGTGTTTTTCTACAGGCGATCCAGCTCCCAAGAAGCCAAGGATGGGGAAATCGATCGACAAGTTGATGGGTAAGGCTTTATGGGATGCATGCGTAATTAACTAGATTGACCACTTGCAAAAAGAAAATGATTAATATGAATACAATGGAAATATATGATAGTAATATGTGTCATTATTGTACCGGTGAAGGGACAAAATAATGATATAATATCCTCTTTTTGTAAAGAAAAATTTCTCATCCATCAAGACAATGTACAGGTGCACACCTAAGCACTTTTGTTGATGATAATTATGGAATTAAACTTTAAATTACTTCATTACCCACAGTATTCACCAGATTTGGTCTCCAATGACAACTGGTACATTGAAATATTCATGTCAAAAAGGTAGGTAATCCCACTTACAGCGGCTAGAAAATAATTGGTTATTTATTTGCACGGATATTACTCTAATTGCATGTATTTTGTTGGCAAATCCCTTCCCCATCTCCACATGGGACTGACATACAAGGCAGTACATGCTAAAACACTCCCCACCATGTTTTCTTGTGCTTTCCAGCTCCCCCTTCCATCCCTCAGCCCTCTCTGCAGGAGTCATGCCTCAAGGGGTTCGCTACCAACAGCAGGATATCATATTATTTACCTGTGACAATAGAGGTGGGGGACTATGGGTTGCATGGCCATTAAGTTATAGAATTTTCCCCTTCTTACTCTCCAGTTCCCTATGACCTGTCTTGTTATGCTTGAGGTCTATTGCATAAATTGACGAGGTTTATTATTATTTCATCTTCTTTTGTTCACCATAGAACTTTTTTAGTAAGTGAAATTAACATTTGTTAGGAACTAGGTTTTCCATTCGTTTTACATCTGGATGTCCATATTTTCCTTGGGGGGGGGGGGGTTTTGAAGGAATGTTTTTTTTTCCATTTACCCACACATTTAAACACCCTTCCTCTCCCTTATGCCTTACCAATCCCACCTGGTTCTTGTACCCTCCAACACACAATTATTTGCTGGACCGTGGGACATTTATCTAGATTAGTAGGCTTTCAAGATGTGGGAATGAAGGAAATTGAAATCAAAATAAGTCAGCAGAAGTTGAATCTTTACCTCTGTACACAGTCATGAAGGAGAAGCACGTGAGTGAACTCATCACCCTTGTGCAAAAATGGTCAGCTCCCAATCCCGGCTCCATGAATGAAGATACCTCTTCAGCATGTCCCCAGTGGCATCCATGAAGTGGACATGTGTTGTCCTGAATGAAAAGGCACAAAGGAAACATCCAATGTAGATAATGCTCTTAATAGTATATTGATAAAATTTTATGTTTTTTTTATTTCCCCAGTAATTATTTTTTGTTGTCTCAGGCGTAACTTTAAGGAATTTTCATGACATATTGAAATGAAATACTTTACTTTGTAATTCCACACAATTTATTTGAAAAACACGACTCAGGTTTTGATGCTGAAGTCATCATCAGGTCGTCGTCCTAGAAGCACACTTGGTTTATATACCTTCTGATCAAGGGAGGGGGGGAGGGTTGGTCAGAGAGGGAGGGGTAAAAGGTTTCAATGTAGCCAGGAAGACAAGAGAATGTCTTTCGGTGTCAATTGTTGACTTGTAACAGTGGTAGGTCTAAGAGTGGGGAGTGGGAGGGATACAAAACAGCACCACGGTTTTTCGGCCTACCTAAAGTTCACAAAACTGGGATTCCGATCAGACCTGTAGTATCAAATATGTCAGCTCCCAACCACATACTAGTGAAAAGGCTTAATGTACTCTTCAGGGAGGTTTCCAAATTTTCCACGGAATATGGTGTTGTAAAGTCCTTGGACCTTGTCAACAAACTAATGAAAAAGGTCATCCCAAAAAAGTGCATGCTTGTCTCTTTCAATGTATGCAAACTTTTCACCAACATGCTACCCATGGAAGCTGTGAACCTCACCGAAGACATCCTCATCTGGAAATTCATCCCAGTGCTAACTATTAGTGAACTCTGTTCATTACTAAAGACGCGTGTTTCCCAAAACTATTTCAGTTTTAATGGCACATATTTCCAACAACCCAATGGTTTAGCCATGGCCTCGCCCTTGTACACACTCCTGGCCAATATTTATGTGGACAATTTTGAAAAATTTTTATTCTCCTCTGCTCACCCTCTCATTAATAATGTATTTCGTTGGTTTAGATATGTAGACGATGTCTTCCGTGTGTGGACAGGTTCCGATAGGCAACTAGATCAGTTTCTAGCACATTTAAATTTTGTCAATTCTAATGCACAATTCATGTGTAAAAAGAGGAAAAAGGTTCCCTGAATTTCCTGGACCTATCTCTTTGTAAAGACAAAGATGGTTACAGTACTCCATTTCTAGGAAGGAAATGTATACTGACCAATTAATTAATTCCTCTTCAAGGCATTGCTTCGCCAAAAAGCCTTCAGCACATCATGCAATGATCCACCGTTTAACCCCTATTCATATGTCAAAATTCAATTTAAATAGGGAACTTAACATAATTAAATCGTTAGTAGTAAACAATGGCTATTCAGAAGATATAATTAATAAACTGTACTGGAAGAAACTTGCAAAAATAACCTTAAACAAATTTACAACCCCAAACATTTAAAAGATCCTGCTGACAAATGGCAAAGAATAGTCTATCTATGAACTATTTCTCAAAGAGTAATGAAAAGTTTACCTAAAGAAATAATTAAATGTGCTTTTTACAGTGGTTCCTGCCTTAAGAACCTGATCTCTCATGATAAAGACAAAAGTCCCCAAAAACGAGAGGAGTGAAGTGTACGAGTTACAGTGCTCAGGATGTCGTTCAAAGTATATTGGGCAACCAGGACGTAAATTTCACTAATGACAACTAGTTGTCGCATATCTAAAGTTTTGTGGAAAATTCATAGTAATCTATTATTATCCGTGTCTAATCTATTACAGTGTCAATCTTTACACCATTTCTACATGCTAAGGCAAAATATAAATAATTCATCAGCATACTTATAATAAATGGGAAAAGAGTGAAAATATTTGGCAAATTGTCTCAGTAGAGCCAAAGCAACCTTAAGTTATAATATTTTACCCATGTTTTCTCCTCTCGGCAGCAGGTTGACATTTTTTCAGGTGATTTCCCTGCAATAGGCCTAAGATGAAATGACGAGGGAAGCTTGACATGTTTCAGCCTAGGAGTGACCTCATCTGAAGGATACCTGCAAAGAAAAGCAATTCCAAAATAGTATTTTTTTAAGACTGGCAAAATTAATGAATTGGTGGCTAATTTCACAGAGCTTTAACGCGCCGGGACGGTTGCTTTTTTTCCTAATAAGGATTCCTGAGAAATACATTCCAGTAGCATGCAAACCTGATGCTAGATTTGAGCGCACAGGCTTTGTGCTTGGATGGAGAGCACAAAACTACTTAGGATGCCACCGTCGTGTACGAAGGAATGAACTAGTAAATTCAGATTGACGTTTTTTAAAAATAAAACCACTTTGCTTTTCCACAAACTTTTCATTCTCACGACCCAGGTTTCGTTATAGCATAACATCATCAGGTAAAAATGACCGACTGACTGATGCTTAAGTACTGCGCCGTTTGGTGCATTTTATACCGATACCCAGCTATGCTGATAAACAGTTGTGATATAAGTGGCTTAAGGGTGAAATTAAGCTAACGAGTATCAATTTTATATTTGGTGATTATTAGGATTCATTTAGACTTGTTTTTGCACGTTTGTATTTAAAATGGGGATTATCAGAATAGTCCCATAAAGGTTCTATGAGAGGGTTACCAGTATTTCCTATTGCTTGCTGAAATGACAGGGCTAGGTCTCTTAGATAGGTTGGTAGGTTTGGTATTTTGAGACAAGTCAAGCACAGTATATATACATATCTCTGGGCAGAGGGAAAGAGGAGGTAGGAAAGAAAGGATTGGTTGAGCTAGGAAGAGGGGGGCTAAAAGTCTATGGTTTGAGGCAGAGGAGGAGGATTGGTAATATTGACAAATTAGCAATAATTAGATAATTAGATTAGATAAAAACCAATTAGATAATTAGCAGGCCGATAGGAGAGGGTCAATACAATGTTGCAAAAAGCCCACCTAACATCGGATTAGTTGGCAGAAGATTAACGTCAATATGAAGAGTTTCCACCAAGTTATGCCAGAAATTGTTTTATTTACTAATTTCAGGTTGAATTTTTATCCACTTAACACGAGATCGAATCCGCAGTCCCTTCCCATTTCGAATCAAATGCCAGGCGAGGGGTAGACCAGCAGGTAATCAGTTTATAAATTGTGGAGCCTCTACAATGCCTAAGAATGGACCTCGCAAACCGAAATTTCAATGCATGTGCACACATGAATTGAAAGCTACCGCGGTCGTGATTGCAAACTCAGTATTGCCGAGGATCCGACAATATTTGAAATTTTAGGGGAGGTGGCCATAAGCAGAGATCATTAGCGCCATTAGGGGTTGATGAGAAAGGAGGAAGGGTGGAGAGAAACCCGATATCGGCAGTAGTCCACCCTTAATGAAAGCCGCCAAGGTGTCTGCAGCTTAACGTCCCAAACGACGGACGGTGTACTCACTCGAAGTGATCTCCACATCGGGATCGAGACACCACTGAAAAATACCTGCCGCCTCTAGGATTCAAACTAGTACCCTCAGAGTGGGAAGCCAGTACGTGATCCACCGCACCATCCCCAGTGATGACAATTACGGGACCAATATTAGTATATCCCCAGGATTGAGCCACGCTGAAGATCGGATTTACCGCGTACTTCAACCATTTCCTCAGTTTATGCATATACGGATGCCAGCAAGAGAAAGCATAATATTTGAAGGCTGACTACATACGTACCGATATGCAACAGTCAATTTTTGAAAATGGCCCTAAAATCTAGATAATCGAAACCTGACAATTAGAAACTTAATACAATGAACACCTTTATAAAGAAGCCCAATATACCACTATTTTTACGGGTGGGCTTGTATGAAATCGCCACTCACCAATAATATAGAGCTGGCCGTGATTTCAACCGCTTCGTCTTCTCCAGAGTACCTCGACCATACCACGATATTACGACGATAGTACCTCGAGGGTTCCGCGGACTCTGGGATAGCGTTGAGACCATCAGCATCGATCGTCAAGCTCATCCCGGCTCTCAATGAGAACTGGAAAGATCAAATGCCCGTGCGCAAGTAAGGGAGGGATTGTGTGGAGAAGGCAGGGGAGGCTAGGGGGGGTTTATTGAGTGGGAGACTTCGCACAAGGAAGAGTGAAATCGAATTGGGACGATGGAAAAGGAGGCGGAGGGAATTTTTAGCCCATTTCAATTCCCAAAGTGCGCAATTCGCGTATCTTCGCGGAGCTTTGCACTGGAGCGAACTGCAGTCCTGCAGTGAGCCGCTCCCTTCCTCACCACGAGTGCACAGCTGCATCCAAGACCAACAATCCAATTGCGTGCCCCTACTGCATCCTAATCACCCATCAATGCTTCCCTCCAGGAACACACGCGATTATATCGTTTTAAGTTATCGTATGTCTTATCGTTTTCTTCCTTCTTATGATTGTTTGGTGATACGTATACCTGAACAATGGGCGATTTCGTCGGTTCTGCATTTAATTTACCTGGGTAAAATTCTATCCGTTGCTTGCTCGTGGTCGACTACGATTCTTCCTAAGTTTTTATTCAATGTTATGGCAACCCATCGTCGGTTCTCGTCTCATCCGTTGTAAATTACTTCGTAACTATTACTCCAGTAATACTCACAAGTGCGAAGTCATAAATCACAGAAATGGAATGCGTAGACTCGATTAAATACCTTGGCGTTATCCTCACTCACGACCTTTCCTGGGTGAAACACCAATGTGGATAAGCTATCAAAAAATTAGGATTTATTAGAAGAGCACTAGGTAAATGTGATGGAAAGATCAAATAGAAATGTTATGTCGCTGGTTAGGCACGTATATGGGATCCTCACGAAGTTGGATTAATTGCCAAATTGGAACGCGTGCAGCGTACAGGAGCCAAATATGTAAAATGTCGTTATGATAAACTTAGTGGTGTACCCAAAATATTAGAGCAGTAATCAATGCGCCATTTCTGAGGAGTAGTTTTTAGTTAGTAAACTAACAGCAGCAATTATGGCATTCCCCGTTCTGCAAAAAAGGTCCGTGAAAGTGCCGGTAAATGCTTCAATCAGGACCCCTATGAAGGTTACTACCATTTACGTAACTGAAATTATTGATTCTAGTTTAGGAGATATTGTTAAGTACTTTCTGATTTTTGGTGTGAAAGGAACTCTCTGGTAAGGAATGGTGGGCTCTGAATCGCAAACTAGGCAATAAGCATGGGGTAAGCGTGGTCCTGCAGAAAAACGAAATGCTTTGAATTTACTCAAAATTTCGAGAAAAAAATGTTCTACTTAGGAGATATTTAGGAGTGTCTCAAAAGGTTTTCCTTTCGCTATAAAAAACGACTTACCGTTTGGGCTAACTTTACTTATCTTTCTAGGGCCGTATATCATATAGTATACTACATAATTAATATCGGTGTTTCAGTTGCTAGTGATTACATGTCCAATGCAGTAAGATAAATGCAATGGTTTAGGAGATTTACTTAGTTACTTCGTGTAAAATTGTAGAATTAGGTATAACTGAAAAATCCATAGCATCACCGCTAAGCAGTCGTGGGCTAGCTTTCCGAGGGCCAAGTTCAGTTAAGGGTGCTACATGTGCACGTAGCGCTTTAACTAATCTTTTGCTCACCAAAAGAAACTATACACATCGATGGAAGAGAGTGGATTAAATTTTACGATGTATAATTAAATTAATATATATTTTTTATTTTATATATTAAATATATTAAAAGTTAATGAAACTATTCAGCAAATCATTAGTCAAAACTCAACTCACATTACATCGTCCGATGTTGTTTTTGTTACTTACCGAACAGCTCTTAGTCATCCTCATATCTCTTAATGCTGACAGCGATGAATGTTAAAATTATTGTAAAATATATAAATATTAATCTCGATAGTCTCAATCCTTGAACAGAATTACATCCACAATTCAACGCTTACCTAAAAAGAGATGAGCCTGGGTTGGCACACTCATTTTTAAAAGCCCTCAAGAGAGTACTTTGATCCTTAAACACATCGAATAGTGCATCAACAAAATTTGCCATTATTTCGATATGGATTTTGTAAATACCACTTCACGTGTGCCTTGAATAATAAGCGGTAATACTCATGTGTCCTCCAAGCAAGCTGTTTAAAAATAATTTTGTTGTTCACTTGTTTGTTATGTACTACGAAAACGAGAAATAAGAAATGCGATTCATACCCATCACTTCTTGGTTTCATGCCCATAATCAAAACATTAGCATTAGCGGGTAGCCTCGACTGTTAGCCCGCTGCCCGGAGATGTATATAGTCCATTTTGTATGTAGTTGATACTCGAGCCATCTATTTTTATATTAAAAGACTTTTGAATGGGTGAGGTTATTGCTATAATTGCTAATGGTTAGTACATGAACACAGGTTTCAAACTCGACATCAACTCGTATGTCTTGACATGGGACTCAGTTTTGCCACTTAAGAACGATTTGATAATTTGTCTCCTTCACTGAGGCATAATAGAAACGGTTTCGTATATCACCGGCCGTATAAGGTCATTTGTATAGTGTTGAGGAAGCATAATGATGGCGATACATCGAGGCTATCCGACATTTTCTCTTCGTTCCAAAGTTCCTCATTGAAAAATTTTTACAGAAACCTCTATTTTGGGATAAAAAGGGCTTGGAGACACGTTAATTATAACAAAATGGGCGATGATACTAATGAAGAAATGGAAGTACTTCCATTACACTTGGTGCCTCATTTCACAGAGCAGTGCTGTTATCTACTTAATTTGGAATGGAAAAGAAGCGAAGTTGCTAGGTGAGGAGATAAGTGAATTATTTAAAAATATGAAAATAAGGGAACTGTTCAACTGTACCCATAATATTTTGACAGGTCTCCTTATCAGTGAAAGGAGAAGCAGAAATTGTTAATTTCTTGCTTCTTTTAAGGCTAAGGAGTTTGGAAACTTCATGTGACAAACTGCCGACCTGCCTTATATTGATTCGAAATGATACCAACGTTAAAGAAGTAATTGGTCACAGTAAATTAACCAGAATACCATCTATTCCTGAGGGATGTTTCATTGAATCAGGTTGGGGTTTAATAATTCCTTGGAGGAGTAAATGAGTTGTGTGAATTTATATGTTGCTGTCTTAATCAATTTCATACCTGTTTAGTTCTGATTCATCCAAATTTCCGAAGGAAAGGCTTGGGAAAATATCTGATGAGAAGAACAGAGCAATATGCCAAGAGGTAATGTGTACTTATATGCTTCTCATTCTAATCTCATGATTTTGCTTCATTTCTATCACCTTGCAAATTAAAATTATTTGTATATGTGTTTGGACTAACGGCTAAAAACGATCATTTAGGAGTTGATTTGTCTCTCTTCAAATTTCAGCCAAGGCTTTTCAATCGCATATTTGTCCACGCATGATCAACAAATATTTTATGGGAAATTAGGTTATGATGAATGTCCACCAGTTTCGATATATGGTGCTGCTTTTCCAGTCAATTCAAACAAGGTATGAGGAATTTTATTATAGAATGAGATACTAACACTGGCAGAAATTTTATGCCAGTGTCTGTAGACTACGCTATCGTACCTGACTTTTCTATAATTTTGCTACTCCTAGCGTATTTAATATTTACCTGGAATGAAGGACTATTCTAGGACCTATCTGCTAGTATTGCTACTAACGCAAAATGTACAAATGGGTAGAAAATGTGGCTGTGAACAAATGTGTTTGCTGGCCACACTTTCTCAATATCCTGAACCTCCAGTGCCTGATGAGTCATATAAATGCTAACTAACATCTTATATTTTTAACTGCGAATACTTTTTTATGACAGTCTCAAATGAAAGGGAATGCTTGAACCAGCCACACAAATTTCATTTGTGTGCTTATTTTTACAGGTGCCCCATAATAAACAAATATTCAAATGGGACATTGTAGATACATTGTTTTGAGAATGTCATGATCTATGATCTCTTAACACATACATATCCTCTTCATATTGAAATTTTAATAATTTATATATTGTTTATTATTTTACATAAGATTTTATACATTATTCTGACTGTTCAGGTATACATGCCTCTGAGTAATCATAGGGAGGAAGAAATTGAAAAGAGTGAATGATCAGTTAAAGGATATATAAGGGTGTGTTAATGCAGGGAAGTATTTTATAGTTATAGGGGAATGGAATGCAATACAATGGTAGGTGAAGGAAGAGGAAGAAGTCTCGGGCATGAGTGGAGGATGGAATGTCCAGATGGGTAGTGTTAAGAAGAGGAGTAAGGCAGGGTTGTCCACTGTTACCTTAGCTGTTCAACGTATATGTGGAGGAGTTGGTTAAAGAGGCATGGGAAGAACTGTAGAGAAGAATGAAAGTCAGTGGGGAATCTATAAAATCAGGTTTGTGGATGATCAAGCTTTAGTTTGTCAGTCATCCAACGGGTTCCAAGCATTGTTGAGTGAATTGGAAATTCACTGCGATAGATATCGGATGGGAATAAATGTAAATAATACAAAGGTTATTCGGTTTTCCCGAAAGAGAAAGCCTAAGTTTAACCTTAAAATAGGAGGGCAAAATCTAGAGCTGGCGGAATAGTTTTAAGTATCTCGGAAGTGTTTTGGACCAAATGGTTGAAGTAGTAGGGACATAAGGCGAAGAATTGCATTATGCTAAGAAGCTTTCACAAGGCTGAGAGACTTAATGACAGTGATGTTGAGTAAGTAAAAAGAATGTTAAGAAAAGGCTCGCTAAAACTTTGATATGGAGCATAGTTATGTATGGTGTGGAGACAAGTTCATTGAAGCAGGATGATAGGTGTAGATTGGAGGATTTTGAAATGTGGATGTGGAGAAGTAAACAGAAAGGAAAACAAACGAGGAGGTGTTTGGTATGGCAGGGGAGTAGAGGGGATTGTCGGGAGAAATCATAAGGTGACAGGTAAATGGATGCAATGCATATTGATTGACAGTGGGACACTAAAGATTGTGATAGAGGGGGGGAATGTTGGGCAAATGAGAAAGTGAAAGGAATAGGAAAGAGGTTTTGGATGGAATGAAGGGAGGAGGATGTGTATGGAGTTGAAGAGGAGCATATTGAAGAGAAGGATGTTGTGTTTTGTTGGGAGAGACAAGAGAATTGTTTAGTAGTTTATGTCCATTCAAATCTACCTCAGCATCTTCTGAAAACTTCTAGCAATGAGATGACATCAGTATCATAGAGCTGTTTAATGTCAAGTGATTAATCAAGTCGGCGGAGGATGGAGAAGAGGGGTGTAGCAATGTGGGGGATGAGGGAGGGAGAGGGGGGTGCATTATTAGAAATGTTCATTGATGTATTTTAAATCTTGGCTTGTTTAAAATCTTTAATCGATGGTATAAGTGTGCTGTTTATGATGCCTAGCTCCTTGTTCATAATATTTTATTGGCATGTGTGTGTTTGTATGCTTTTGGTGGCATCAAGTTTAAAGTTATCTGTCCGTTTTATTAATGTTCACTCATTGAGTGTGGTAGTGTGGCCTGTTTCACAGCTGTGTTTGGCAGCCACTGATCCTGTTAAAAAAACCAGTTTTGTAATCAGCTAGAAGCTCTTTGAACCTGATGAATGGGTTTCACCTAGTTTGTCCCACATATATGCATTGAGAAGTGGTGCACTGAATTTTATACCTATCCTGGTTTATGCCCCCAACTTTTATGTTAATGGATTTATCCTGAGACTGAAAAGAAATATTTCCATGACTATCGGGAGCAGGAACATTAATGTGTACCAAAATATTAGTATATCACTTTATTTTGCATTAGATGTATGTTTCTTATAGTATGTAGACTTGAAATTATATTGCAATGCAATGGTTGAGTACATATTTAACTCATTTTATAGCTGGGGGGTTAAAAGTTCAGTTAAAAAAATAATGTGAACCTTCTGCTGATATATTTGCAGGACAGAGAAGCGATGAAAAGATTAGATGAAGGGTGTCAGGAGTTTGCCAAGTTTCATACTTCAAAGGAAAAACAAAGACCTGTTTCCTTGCCTCCTGGACCAGCTCCACCTCCCCCACCACCCATGCCTGTATTCAGGGAAGCCCCTGGGCTGAAAAAGGTTTTTATGAATAAAAATTTGTTATGAAGTTAAAGACCATTGTTTCCTTCATTATTACATACATATACCTACCTGCATTTATATTCATGTATCATCTTAAATTCTTCCATTTTTCTACAGTTTAGCAGTCTGTTCTTAATAACCTGACGAACATTCTGCATTCAACTGCAGGTGTAATGTGTATTCAAGTTCTAAAGTCGCCCAATTTTCTTCTGACGAACTGCTTACACCAGAAAATGAAAACTTTTCATACTCCTCACTACAATCGTTGTGTAGGTGTATATATTTTCCCAACTTCAACATCATAACTCCATGATCGTTAAGAATTTTATGTAGTCCACTGGAAAAACAGGCTGATCTGTGCCGGAGGCTTTTCAGGTTGGTTTTACCATGGTGTCCAGCCTTCTTTGAACTGTTGCATCCATGGATGCACATTTTCCACTCACAAATATAATAATGATAACCGGCACAGGGAAAGGAGCTGGCCCCCCTACCCTGATGTGTGAATATTCACATGCAATTGGGCTAAGTACATGGGTGAGCTCTACCATCACCTACTAAACCAACCTTCGGGTTGATTATTGTGTTTTTTGGGTCGCGGTAGTCCAAGGGGTAGAGCGGTGGACTACTGACCGGAGGGTCCCAGGTTCGATTCCCGGGCAAGGCGCTCTGGGCACCGGCAGCTCCACCCAAGCTAGTTGATTTTTCGGGTACCAGATCTTCCTGGGAAACCATAACCGGCACAAGGAAAGGAGCTGGCCCCGCTACCCTGAAATGTGAATATTCACATGCCGTCAGGCTTAGTACATGGGTGAGCTCTACCATCACCTACTAAACTGACCTTTGGGTTGATTACTGTGTTTATGGTTTTTTTTATATTTAATAATGGTTGATTGCAAAAGTAAGGTCTCCATTTTTTTAGAAAAGAAATAACCATGTATTTTCAATGATTGACATGTACATTGTTTTAGAGCTTGAACATTGCTCTATTTTCCTATATGATTGCCAATTCGGTTGATACACTTTTGTAGACCCTGAGGCAGCTTTTGTTTGCCCATGTCATATCAGCTGGCCAATATCTCATTGAGGAAGCATTGGATTTCATCTTTCACCTTATCATCATTCCTGAAGTGCCTCCTGGCCTAATGTTCTTTCAACTTGAGAAACATGATGGTCACTGGGTGTCAAGTCCAAACTATTGTGAGTGGGTGATGTGGAAATGAGCATTACCATGAAGGTAGATGTCCTTGCTCAACATTCCTGTTCTCTGTTTCTGAATCATTCGTCTGAGTTGTTTTAGTTCCTCACAAAATGTGGGTCATGCAATAAGCCCTTAGGAGAAAATATAAAAAAAAACATTGTTTTGGTCAGATTTTTTTTTTTTAATTGTCAACATAATATTCTTTTAGCTCGATTGAAATGGTTGATGAAACACTTTTCCCGGTTTTTCTCCAACTGTTTCAAGCTGTCCAAAAAGTAGGATTTCAGAAGATCCTCAAAAATAGGCATCTTCGTTGGTGATAACTTCTTTGTATGATATGAATAGTTTTCAACCAAAGCACTTTTTCAAGTTTGGAAATAGAAAAAGGCACTTGGGGCTAAATCTGATAAGTAGGGTGGATGTTGTTATAATTAGAGCCTTAATTCAATGATTTTCGCCGTTGAAACTACACTGGTGTGCTCTTGTGCATTGTCTTGATGGAAGAGAATTTTTTTCTTTGTCAAATGAGGACATTTTGATTTATTTCTTTGCTCAGTTGGTGCATTAATGATGCACGATACTCTCCACTTATAATTTATCCTTTTTGTAAGTAATCGATGTAGATGATTCTTTGTATGTCCCAAAAAACTGTGGCCATTACCTTGAGAGTCAATACCAAAGTCTTTACCTTCTTCACAGCCAGATTGCCTTTGGAAACCTATTGTTTCAACTATTCCTTTGTCTCTGGTGTATAGTATTGTATCCAAGTTTTGTCCACAATTATGCACCTATGGACCAATGAACTGATCAGGATTGTGATGGAAAAGTGGCAAACCAACCTCTGAATTGACCACAGGGTTGTGTTTATTCTCCATGGAAACCAAACGTAGCATCTATCTTACCTAGAATTTTTTCTGACCCAATATTTCGTGCAAGATTGAAAACACTGTACTTTGTGATGTTCCTGTGGGCTCAGCCATTTCACAAACTTCGATTTGTGAATCATTCAGAACCATATCGTAGTTTTTCTCACTCATTTTGGAGGAAGTCACTTCCACTGAATGTACAAAACAATGTTCATAATTTTTGGATGTATGGCCATGTTTTATCTCATTCAACCAGTTGTAAAAGTTGAGAACAGAGAAATAGATGTGCAATTAACTTCATCCAACTCCGATTTGATATCTTTTGGTATTAAGCAATTTAAAGAGAAGCGTTAAAAGTGTTTTTTTTAATTTTTCTAAGTAAACAAACATTTGTTGCTTCAATCAACTATGAAAAGGAAACCATGATATGAATATAACAAACTTCAATAGCAGTCTAGTGAGAAATGAGGCTGGTACGACATGAGCATTCAAAAACTACCCCAGCACCTACAAAAATTCATCGAGTGAAATGGAGATTAAGAAGAAAGATAGAAGAATATTGAAGCCGTAAAATGAGGTATGAATTATTGAAAATAAATATTTCTTTCCATTTCTAGCAAAATTTGAGGCTAACTTTTGGATTTACCCCCATACAGTAAGTGCTACCTTTTTAAGTAATGAAAATTCCTCTCACTCAAGCAGTAGCTATACAAACCATATCCTCTGTACAGTACAGACTTCTATGCTTTTCTATGCACAAAGAGTGTCCATGTATTTTATGGTCAACATCATATGAATTCCCATTACCAGGAATTAATGAGTTGATTTTCGAACCTGAATGGACCTCATTTGTTTTGGATAATAAAGGCAGTGATAGTTATTTGGAGAGGAGAGACAGGCTCAAACATTCATCTGGAGGGGAGATCTAGATTTTTGATAGCAAATAACTTTGAGAAAACTAATTATTCAGCAGTAGAGGCAACATGTATATATGTGCAAACTGATATTGGAATTATTAATACGACCAGTTTCAATGTAACTACATCATCTTCTGGTGACAGTCATAACTCGGTGTCTTGTATATATACTGAAAAGGTATTAAGGGGGGGTTGGTGTGCAGTGGAAAATGGAGGATAGAGGGAGGGGAGGTGGAAGGACACGTGAATGACGAGGTGTAGGGGAGGAGAAAGGGGTGGGTTTCCTCTATCTTCCATTTTCCACTACACACCAAACCTCCCCTTACTAGCTTTTCAGTATATATACTAGACACTGAGTTATGACTTTCACCAGAAGAGTATGTAGTTACATCGAAATCGGTCGTATTAAAAATTTTATTTTGTGGAAAATTGCCAATTTTTATTAATCATAATATTCTACCATATCACATCTGAAACGTCTCTTTTTATATTGATATTGGAAATTTTCAATGCAATATTGAAAGATTTTCTAATGAAAGTTCATTTTTTTTATAACAGTTTTTTTAAGAAGTACTTTCAACACAAAATGTCATTTCATTTAAACATGTACTCCAATGATCTTGAATACCACAAAATGTTTGATGAAATGGAATACTATCTTGATGCTACATTATTGTTATGACAAAATCCAGAATGAAAATTATGATGGTGTGGCAGATTGGCACTGTTCAATTAAAGTAAAATGGAGGGTAATTCCATTTAGGGATTTTTGAAGCCAACTCCCTGTTACACCACAAAGTTCCACGGTTCAGGTTGAGTGCTATGTTTTAAGACAGCTGTGCTTCAACTGGTGCCTACAATTTTTCTGCATATTATTGATTAGTTAAAACACTATGAACCACTTTAATGCATTTCCATTGAACATGTTAGTGAAGCTTTGTGTATAGTATGTGCTTTACTTTCTGAAAAATTCATGTTACCATTTTTGTGATTAATTAAAAATTTTTCTCCCAAAGTGCTGAATGTATGTTAAATTTTCCCTTGGAGTGGAATCGCGACAGCAGAGCTCACTATTTTTCTTGAAATTACTCGTGCTGAGAGCATGAAGAAGTTCTCACATTACTCAAATATCCATGGTATGTCCAAACCGATGTAATAAATAATGGCATTATTACCTAGAAGTGGTGTTCCAGCACTAATTTTGGAGTATTACTCCATATCTTTCAGGATAATATATTTTTTTATTCTGAAAAAGTATGTATCGAAATTCAAACCACTCAAAACTTAAATGCATTTCATTTGTTTAAACCTTATGTTTTACTGACATTTGAAAATAAAACAACTTGACTTTTCCACTAAAGTTTTTTATTCTTACAACCCAGGTTTCATTATAGTACAACATCATCTGCAATGATTGCTTAGTTTCTTTCAAATTGTTAAAAAGCGAGTTGAGACCCATGGACAATTAAGGTAATAAATATTCCCTTATAATAATGCATGCCTAAAGGCAAGGAAATCTTTCAAAAATGCCATTTTTTTTAAGTTATATATGTTGAAAGATGATCCTTCTTGGGTGGACAGATTGGACCTCTCCCATTCAAAGATGAGCCACTTACAGATGGCTATTAATGTAAATAAGAGGAAATTTAAATGAATGAAGGTTGACACTCCATTTTATGAAACTTTTATAAGGAAGTGAAAAGAATTTTTTTCACAGCTCAAATATCAATGAAGAGTTAACAGTTTATTACCCAGTTTCGGGAAAAGAAATCAATTGGAAATGCATTTCATTCTATCATGCACTAGGAATTGAAACATACCTAGCTGTGGTATTAGATTGGGTGCTCCTAGTTAATTTTCTAAATCTTTGAAGTAAGATAACTTCGATTGAGCCTTTGCTGAAAATTTCAATTGGACGTACAGTTTGTATGATCAACTACTAGCTGGATTTATATTCACAGAGAAGCTTAGAAATTCAAATTTGGGAGAATTTATCACCTAATAAGAAATGGCTTCAGTCCTTGTTGAACTTTTTTATACAGGAACATTACTCGTTTACATTAATAAGTAGTGGTTTGTGAGAACTATTTTTTAATTCTTGGCTATAAGTCGTAATCTGCCTATACATTCCTTTCAGCCTACGCTGAAAGCATGGTACAAAATGATGCAAGTGAGCTGCTCACAATTGCATAAAGTTACAGGGGATAAAAATATATTTATGGACTCGGTTCAGCAGTCACAAAAATGCCATTGGTACAGAAGAAAAGGTGTATTTCATTAGTGCTACGTAGTGATTAGACTTGACTGCATCACTTATATTATGTATTTACATATGTGGAGAAAAATCATATGCTCTAAATATGAATTCCCCCTGTAAGTATTATGCCAAGTATCCCCACTTTCATGTTTCAAAATGGGGTAAGAATCCTAGTTTTCACAATTAAGATTACGGCGACCATCCAGGATTTTACAATCAATATGTTGCCTTCAGTATTCTTAACTGAACGGCAGAATGTTAAATTCAATTATCAAAACATTTACTTAAAATCTTGGTTATTAAGTGCATATTTAAAGTTCCAACTTTCTGCTCGCTGTATAAGTTGCAACCACCGCAAATTTCTCATCAGAGTTAGACGACACTCAAAGAAATACATTCCAACAACAAAGAACGCTTAATCCATTTAGTCAATCAAAGTCAATAGCTCGATGACAAACTAATTGACGCTCATATTTAATCACTGACCGCCCTCTCGTTAAGCCTTGAGACCCGCCATTTATGATTTTTAAAGCACTCATTATTATTTCCTGAAATATCTTTCAATATTTGACCCATGGAGTATATATAATCTTCTTGATTTTACTGCTGATGCCTTCATTTCGTGGTACTTCGGTTAAATTAGCGTAGCAAGGCAGTAATAAGGATAGCAGACGATTGCTTTCCCGTATTTCATTACTCTTCTGTTTTTAACCAGACGTCCAATCAATAGAGAGAAAATTATGTTTATGAGGTTGAAATAATTCTGGTGCTCTGTAAACACACATTATTGGAACAAATACTTAAGCAGTGTTTGATTAGTTAAGAATGCATTCCTTTTTTGAGGTTGAGGTTCACGAAAAGAAAATTGACATTTAATGATTAACTTTTAACTTGATGGAGCAATGAAGATTTCTTAACATCATATTTAGATATTCTGTGATAAATGGAGGATTATAAATGTAGCCCTAAATTCTGTATTTCTTTTTTAGATAATTGATCTCTTTGAGACCAGTTAATCGAGTATGTATCGTCTGTACGGTCATTACTCTCTGAGTGACGTTGAGTTCTAATTCCGATATGGCATCTTCAACAAATTCAACGTCAAATTCCTCAATACCTGCCAATTGTTCAGATAAAGGTAGAGAAAAAATATCAAGTATGGATTTAGGTAACGGTCATTCTGTCGATATAGTTGGAGGAAATGGAATAGGAAGTTCGCAGAGCTACATAACTGTCATACCAGTAGATTATCCTAGAAGAGTGATGCTTCAACCACCTCCGGGTTCTGAGTTTCTCGTCGAACAATACAGGTAAATTCATTTTCATTCATATGTTTTCAAAATTAAAAATATTCCTTAATGTATGCGCTTGGATTTAAATGTTAGATTAAGACGTGCAACCAATCTTCAACCTCTTTTCTTTTTTCTAAAGTACTTCGATCAGTTACTTATATTTTTTAGAGTTTACTTCTCTCATTTCTCCCCTGAGTGCTCTCCCTTGGGGTAGTGGTATTGATATGCTATTATAAAACAAGCTGTTTACAGGAGCACTTTTGAAAAGTGTCATTAGGTGCAGAAATCTTTGTCATTCTTACCGGATTGTTTGTATTTGTTTCATTAATTGGTTACAGCCAAATTATTTATCCCTCATTGTTGCTTTTCTTGGGGAACTTACTTTGCCAACTTTGAGTTCCTCCTTTGAAATTAATTCATTCGTCTTTATATGACTTGAGAAATTAGTATTTCAAAACCTTTCCCCTCTTATCTTGGATTGATCACGGTAAACTTTTATTGGAGATCTTTTGTTTCCCTTTAAAAAGTAATTTATTATATTTCACACAAAACGTTTTATTCTTTGGATATCCTCATTTTAGCACCTTAAAATCCTAACCTTAAGTCAGCCATTTCCCAGCATTGTAATGTCTTGAGGCTAGTTCACCCCTAAATGTTATCACATGATAGATGCATGTTACTTGAGCAGCCTGCTACTTTTTTCTACTGGTACTTAAGATGCTGTCGATATAATATGTTCTTTATCATATCATGATAAAATTAATTTATAAAATCAAAGTATGAAATTGTACAAAGGAAAGATAATAGCTTCATAAACATATATTGTGCAACACTATAGTGCACATAATGCATTATGAAATTCATGTTAAGTATATTATATATTATAACTGAACTTTTTGATTAGAATCAAACTGCCATTGCATCCTTTGTTCTATCGTTACCTTACTGTGAAATATTTATTAATCAGTACATAAATGTTTATCACTCTTCGGGGTAAGTCACATTAATCCATTCCTTTTGAAGAGACCGACACATTCTCTTCGTCTCTCCTAGTGATTACTTGAGAGAGCGTGCCAGAGATGATTACTTACGAGGAGAATATAACATCAGTGGAGGGGATGGCAATTCATCGGTGACTGCCAGGTTCGAGGAGGTGGTCGGGCCCCTTTACACTGTTTCGCAGAGGTTTGAAAGAGAGAAGCAACTTCAACCTCAGCCATCACAGCAGCAACATCGTCAGGAACACCAGTCGTCGATGGCCGTTGCCTCCGCAACAGGATATGCCCATGACGCTTTCGAGGCGGAGCATGAATGGGAACGGGAACAGGAGAGGGTTGCTATTCTTGCAAGCCTGCCAAGCAACGCACCAGAGTCTAGTGGGAAAGATGATTGTTCTGGGGTGCAGCAACACCATCAGCATCAGGACACGCTCAAGCTGCAGCATTGCGTCTCTCAGGCAATTCGGGGTAATGTCTCTGTTAAATCCCATTTTTTATTATTACTATTTGATAGTCTAGTATTTAAGCATTAGATTTTATGTGGGAACTGACTGATCACTCCTACATTTTTTAGCCTCACATAATGAGACAACTTGATGCCCTTTTACTACAATAAAACCCTTCTTTAATCCTGAATATGTTCTGCAATTCTTAATTCTATCCAACATAGTCATCCTTCTCCTCCCTCTACCTTGCCTGCATAATATCCTCCAATATCACCTTCTTCAGCAATCCATCGCCAATCAAAATGCCCTTTTCCATCTTTCCTGACTTCTTAGGATTTCTCCCATCAATCTTCTCTCCTCCCCTGCCAGACCTAGCACATCTTCATTTTACTTCCTCTCCATCCATTTTAACTTTTCAATCCTTCTCCAAACCCACGTATTAAAAGCCTCCAATCCATTTCTAATTTTTTTCTATTAGTTTAGTTTTATTTAGTTCTGTTAGTTAGATTAGTTCATTCAGTCAACTTTTGAGATTTTGATAGACATGTTCATGATGATGCCTAGTTATTTTCATCTACATATACATTGGTTCATGCAGTCAAACTAGTTTATAAAGGGATATTAATGAAGATTTTGAATTTCATTAAAAAATCACACCAAATATTGACAAAAATATCTTTAAAACATTGTAAAATTGCTCTTATGGGAAAGGTGTGAAGGGAGATGGGAGGAAGGATGAGTCAATTTGGGGAAATGGTCAAATAATGGGTGAATACAATAAAAATTTATAATTTCTAACTGACCTTTCTCTCTTCACTCGTAATAGAGGAGATCTCATGATAACCATGCTCGTAATTAGTGTAACTATATTTGCAAGCATGTACGAGGTATGTTCAAAAATTAACGGGAATTTTAATTTTTCGTACAATAATACCTTTTTTATTCTTATACATTGATGTTGTCAACTTCAAAGTAGTCCCCGTTGGAGATTATGCATTTGTGTCAGCGCTTCTTCCAATCCCCAAAACATGTCTCCAACTCCATCTTTGATATAGCCTTTAGTTCTTTCAGCGATGCGCTTTCAATGTCATCTACGGCTGTAAAACGACGGTCCTTCAAGGTTCTGTTAAATTTTGGAATTAGGAAAAAGTGACGCGGAGTCATATCTGACAAATATGGAGGCTGGGGCACCGTTACATTATTGTTTTTGGCCAAAAATTCACGAACAAGCAATGAAGTGTGAGCTGGTGCATTATCGTGGTGCAAAAGCCATTTTGGAACGAATTTTGCTGCCATGCGTTTCATACCGAAAAAATTGGAAAAAATGTCATGACATGATCCAATCGATATGCCAACATCATCAGCGACCTCTCTAATTGTGGTTCGGCGATCGTTCATAACCATTTCTTTCACTCTTTCCACGTTTTCATCGATTGTTGATGTGCTGGGGCATCCAGGGCGTTCGTCATCTTCAAGGTCTTCACGGCCTTCTTGGAAACGCTTATACCACTCATAAACTCTTGATTTACTCATCGCAGACTCACCATAGGCCTTTGTTAACATTTCATACACTTTGTTACACTTTATTTAATTTTTACGCAAAATTTGATACAAATTCTTTGATCCATTTCTTTTAACAAACGAAAATCGCCGAGCTCATAAAACATGTCTAGCCTTAGTGGTTGTCACAGACAAAGTCCACAATGAAAACAGCTGAAAGTTTAATGATACTTCAGGGGCATGTATACCAACATAATAAAAAAAAGTTTGACAATCGGACTCTCTAAGCCCGGGAAATGAAAAAATTCCCGTTAATTTTTGAACACACGTCATATATGTAATTAAAATTTGCATATGTTAACCATCCACATATTCAATTTTTTTTAGCATCAAACCTCGGTCCATCAAATGGTCCTGGGGTTCTTCACGGATCCCACCCTATCCAGACGTGCGTTTACTTGATGTCTGGCGTCGTTGTTCAGCTTGACATTGAAGCGGGCACTGCAGCCACCGCACAAGATCTCTTGGAAGCTGTTCTCAGTCTTGAATCATTAGGATTATCTGGTGCACTTCCCAGTGCCAATCCTTCTGCTCCAGGAGCTGCAAGACCTGTGGCGCAGACGCCTGTATTTGCCCTGTGGATGTGCTCTGGCCTTCTAGGTACGTATTTGTTATTGTAAAACACATTATCCAATGAGCCACGGGCTCCGTGATGACTGTACACTAGTGAAAGTGAATTTTAAAAAGTTATATATTTATAATATATACAGGGTGCGGCAGCATAACTTCCTTTTTAAAATGCACAACAATAATGCTGTAGAGGTCGTAGTTAATTAAGAGTGATCTCATTTGACAGTTGGGGTTCTAAAGCTTTTCCCCTACCATGGTCAGCCACCATCATGCATTGGAACAGTGAAGAGCGTACGTTTACCATCTAGTCATTTGCCTACTTTTTGTACATATGTTCTGTTTTTGCAACCCAGCAAGTCTTCCAAAATTGCTTAAATAGTCCCGTTGGACCCTGTTCTGGCCCGGAAATCAATTGTCACATGGGCCACTGTGTTCAGACAAACTGCAAGTGCAACAAGATGGAGAACTTGAGTCCCTCAGCCCATCAGGTCACCTAAGAACATTGAGACAGTGATAGCTGCCATCATGCAATCCCCACAGCATTCTGTGGGCAAATGCATCAGCCCTTGGACTTTCTGATCGTTCAGTGAGGTGTATTCTTCACAATGACCTTCATTACCATCCTTACAAGTTGGCAATCATGCAGGAACTGTCCAAACGTGACTTCTTTCCTCAGAGGAACACATGACGCTATTCTCAAAAATGTTCCCGAGGATGCAATTGTGTTTTTCAGTGATGAAGCCCATTTTCATGTGAGTGGATATGTCAACAAACAGAACATGGGCTACTGGGCTGACACCAGTCCCAGAAAATTGCATCAAATGCCTTTGCATTCACCTAAAGTCAGAGTGTGGTGTGAAATTTCCTCAGTCGGTGTTGTTGGTCCCTGGTTTTTTGAAGAAAATGAGGTCACAGTGACATTGAATTCAGATGGGTATGTATACATGTTGAAGGAATTTGTTTTTCCATGACCTGATTCATTGGACTTAGGGGAACATTTGGTTCCAACAGGACGGAGCAACAGCTCACACTTTAAGGGAATCGATGGATGTATTGAGGGAACACTTCCCAGAGCATCTCATCTCAATAAGGGGCAATTTGAAATGGCCAGCCTGCTGCCATGATTCGGCCTCTTTGTGATTTTTTTGTGGGGTTTTTCGTAATCCCGTATTTATGTTGACCGTCCAAGTGACCCTACAAGATCTGAAGGACAACATCCAGGCAGGAATTGCCAAGGGTCAGAAATCAGCTTATTCAGTGTATGGACGATGGGGGGCGTTACCTACATGATTTGATTTTCAAAACGATGTAAAACAAAACTTTAAATAAGTGCCTACATTTAAAAAAAATGATAAAAAGGTTCTGTTTCATAAAATATGTTTCGTTGTATTTTGAAAAAAGGACGTTACCTTGCCACACCTGTTATATGTCCAAGAACATTGGGAAGAAAAATATGATTAAAGCTTTTTTAGCTTTACTGTTGTGCACTCGTGGCATAAAATTGATATATATCATCATGTTTAAAATATTTTCAAGAGGAGTGGCATGAAAAACATACTAATGAGAACAGAAACATAAAAGAGTTATTACTTAGTCAATTGATAGAGATTGAGAGAGCTCAAAAAATGTTATTCAAGAAGTTGTATAGGGAAAGAACGTTAAACCAAATGAGGTAACTCATGTTAGACTCATTCCATAATGACATTTATAGGTTTATAATGGTTCAAGAACACCGACTGCACCATTTATCAATACTAAAAGGAAAAGAAGACCAAGGTTTTTCTTTGAACATATAGTGGTTGTAAATCTAGAGCTAGGTAAATACTTTGACAGTCCATAAGTGAAGGTTTAATTATGTCTCAAAAGTTAAACCTGTATTGCACTCTTTCAATAATATGAATAAACCCCCAACAGTTATCAACGCTAAAGTTAGTTTGATAGCTAAGAGTAGAGCTCGCATAGTTCTAAGTTCAACAGCATGTGAAATTCACGCAATAGGGATATGGGAACCAATATCTTTCCCTGTGCTGCCTATGGTTTCCCAGGAAGAAATGGTCCCTGAAAAAAATCACACTGCTTGAGTAAAGCTCAGGGTGCCCAGAGGAATCCACGGAAATTGAACCCGGGCCCTCAAGTCAGTAGCCCAGCACTCTATCCACTGGGATACCACAACCCACCCAATAATTTGAGAAAAGTCTTAAACCCTTTCACTGCAGTTCACTCTCTGGAATCCCACTTCTAACATGCAGCAAAAATGGAGGGTATCGTGTCTCGGTATCCTTTGTCAATCATGAAATAATAAAATAATTAATGGATAATTTTTATTAATTAATTAATTTATTTATTTGATGATATTCATTGCAATTAGACAATTGTCCTAGTGGCAATGGTCACATAACATACAAACAATATTTTAACAGTTACAAAAGTATACAAATCACTGATCAATGGTTTATCACCCAGTGACTGCTTTACACTTCTTAAAACTCCTAAAATTGGAAGGAAAGGGCTCAAACAAACCTTCAGGCAGATGGTTCCATTCAACAATAGTTTTGTTTAAAAAAGAGTATTTTTTCTTATTTGTTTTTTGCATTCTTATTTTTATTTTAAAACTGTGGTCGTTTTTTCCCTTAAAGTTTGGTTGTTGTATCTCTTTCCATAAATCTTCCCACGGTTCGTCATTTTTAAAAATTCTGTACATCGCGCCTAACCTACTTCTTTTTCTTTTATTTTTTTAAACTTTCCCATTTCAATACATCCAACATATCCGTGACACTCTCTGCTCTGTTGTACTTTCCGAGTACATAGCTTGCTGCCTTTCTTTGTACTTTTTCTATCTTTTTAATATGTCCCTCCTCATATGGATCCCATACTATGGACAAGTATTCTAGGATAGGTCTAACCAGTACCTTATATGCTTTTTCTTTAGTGGCTACGCTACTTCCTTTTAAGTTCCGCATAACCCAATTAAGTACTTTAAATGCCTTCCAGGACACATTATCAACTTGGACTCCCCACCCAAGATCCCCAGTTAAGTAAATGCCTAAATATTTGCAATGATTGCTACATGGAATTCTTTCTTCAAAGAGGGTGTAAATATCCTTTTGTGCATTCTTTTTATTTAAAAAATGTATATGCTTACTCTTACTGACATTAATGCCCATATTATTATCTGTTACCCAGTCACCTAGGCGATTGATGTCATTTTGTAGTATTACTCGGTCATTTACATGCTCTTCCCGTCTGTATATTTCGACGAACATAATTTTGATGAACATAATTTTTATAAAATTTCAAAGCATGACAGCAGACCACAGAGATGGTGAAAAGGTAAGTTCACAGTAGTCTATTGTGCGAAACCACTAGGTGCGTTCACAGCAGTGAAAGGGATTAAATAGGAGTTATTTTATTAAATTATTCTAATGTGTGCAATTAGAGTAGTGATACCGTTTACTATTTGTCACCCTGGGATAATCTTTTGCATTCATGGCAGAGGTGCAGTTGAAACCACATCACCGTCCGTGGGAAGTGCGATGCCAGTGGCTGCACTTCCTCCACCGCTTCAGTCAGGCGTCCGAGTCGAGGAAGGAGAGGGACGATCCAATCCTCTCCCTTCAGCGTAATGTCTTCCTTCCACGAAGGGAGGAGGAAAAGATAAAGTGAGAACATTCTCATTACTAATGTGGCTACAGAGTGAATTGCATGCAAGGGTTTGCACGTGAATGAGACCTCTAGAAAGCTTTGGTTCATTTTTCGTAAGTTTTATTTTTTGCTAAGGATTGGTTAACTGCTTCTAGTGTAGAATCCCATTTTCTTCAAGTTTGAAGTGAAGAACCCTTGACCATTTTTTCTTTGTCTCTTAAAATTTTAAAAATTAATAAATAATGGATGGATGGATCGGATCTGTCAAATACAAAGATGTGTGGATATTTGGTATTTGTGGTGGAAATCAGATCTAAATGCATGAATTAAATTGTGGCTGTGTTACAGTTTTTAATTATCTTCAATAAACAGCCAAGTGATTGGCTCACACTTTTATTTTTTTAATTATAATATTTTATTTTATGGTTTATAACAATACACAATTTCATATACAGTGAACTCTCTGTTATCAATGTTAATGGATGATGATGAAGCAGGGGTAATTGAAAAACATGGATGACAGAAACATGCAAAAAATATAGTCGTGATATTAACAGATATTCACGAAAACTCTCATTTTTCATTATGCCTGATTAAATCAAGTATTTTTTTTAGCAATGGCTAGTACATTTTCCCCATTTTCAGCCATTTTTATAATTATATAATGGTGGAATTATAGATTTACACAGAACTCAAAACTATTGTAAAGTGAATAAGCAGAGCTTGATTTCCTCAGAAGGCTAAACCGATCACCGAGTCGGGAAGAGACAAATGACTGGTGAGGGCCGAATATTAAAGAAAAAAGATTACTAATGTGGGTTCATATTCGTCATATGATACCAACTGAAATAGCTAAGTATAAATAAAGTAATAAAATAATAATTTAATAATAAATAATTAATAAACTAATATAAATAAATTTGCTGGTCCCAGTGGCGGCGGGGTAACGTCCTTGTCTGCTGATCCAAGGGTCGCGGGTTCGATTCCCGCCAGGATGGGATTTTTTTCATTAATGGGATGGGGTTGTTTGTATTGTTGTTACTGTTGTGTTGTCATTATTGTCCGATGTAAAGGCCAAAAAGTGCTGTTTTCGGACCAAGAAAAAAAATAAATAAACAGGTTTAGGCACAGGCAGTGAATGACTTATCTGTTGCATAGTAAAGTTACGTATGTATTTGCTCACCTTAAAGGAGAATTTTTAATTCACAGGGTTAATGAATGCGAGAGAAACGGTAATGGGAAAGTAAAGATAGTGCAAAAAAGTTTAAAATTAAAACATTAAATATTATTGACAACCTCTGATTTTGTGAATTGAAAATCTTTAGAGGAAACTGAGGTGTTTCAAACTTTTTTTTTTGTTTCGTAAGTATATCGAATTTTTAAAGCATTAAAAAGTATTTTTTTATGATTGTAATTTTATTAAAATTTCGAAGTTCTGGAAAGAGAGTACCAGTATCTGATCACTGATAATCGAGAGTTTATTGTATTATTAAATTTAACTAATACTTGTTATTGTTTCACATTCCACGTAATATGTATTTCCAAAAGGTAGTTGTGTCATTTACAGTTTTACAATTCTATACATTGTAAAATATATTTCCTGAAAGTATATATCTGTTTTCAGAACAGGAAACTGTTAGGGAATGACAAGTTCCCTGCCAAAGGAGTTCATTATGTAACCTTAGAAAATCCATCCATTTCTCCACCCTCTCCCTGCTGTTAAAATTGCATTGGTGCTAAATAAAAGTATGATCAATCTAAGCTTTAAGGGCTAGTCATCAAGTGTTCATATCTTTCTCAACTTTTGCTTTTAAAATCACTAAGGGCTAAATCATTAATTTGTTAGAGCAGATGTTTCATGCTTACATTAACAGTATTTTAATGTATTCATAAACACCCTTTTAATCTCCGCACTGATTGAATATCATAATCTGTAAATACGAGGTGTGTTAAAAAATTAACGGGAATTTTAATTTTTCGGACATTAATATTTATTTATTCTTAGACATTGATGTTGTTACCTTCAAAGTAGTCCCCATTGGAGATTATGCACTTGTGCCAGCGCTTCTTCCAATCCCCGAAACACTTCTCAAACTCGATCTATCACACCATTTGTTGTTGATTCAATTGACTATGAAAATCAAACCATGTGATATACATACAGTTGAAACTTTAACAGCAATCTTCTAAGAGATGAGCTGACTAAAAGCAAACCTTTTCCAATCTTTTAAGCACCATCTCTTGGATTTTCTAAGAACATATTGAAAAACCCACCTATGTAGTACCTTCACATTTATCAAACTTAACTCCTACCCAGTTGACTATACTCCACAACTAGTGCATTTTACTGCATGCAATGTATAATGTAGGCATGTGTAGTGTGGACATTTACAATCAAGATATTAGTTTGTACATAATGGCAATAAAGGGATAAAAGTTGTGGTGGGTTTTGTTTATATATATATATGCCAGACATGATGGCCACCAATGTATGGAAATTGCATTCAGTTGCAACAAAATAGCAATTGGTTCAATTGATGAATTGCTAAAGTTTACCTCAGTGATGTACGGATCACTTCTGTTTTTTGCTAGGTGTAGCAAAAACAAGAAGTGGTTATTGAGTGGTGCGAATAATTTTCCAACATTAACTGAAAAAATTATTAAAATGCACCTTGAATCGCTAGATGGTCCAACCATAAATGTTTTA
Organism: Hetaerina titia; assembly: GCA_037158775.1. Lineage (NCBI taxonomy): Eukaryota > Metazoa > Arthropoda > Insecta > Odonata > Calopterygidae > Hetaerina > Hetaerina titia. The sequence continues at coordinate 46,384,012 of CM073778.1, forward strand.
AAATCCTATGCTTGGAAATAGGCCATTTTGAAAGTTGCCATAATAGTTCCCAGTAACTTCAATGAAGAATGACAATGTTTTTGTGGGATTCAATAAAAATCTACTGTTTCTTTAACATTCAACATTTCACAAATTTCAAGAAACTGTGGGAGATGCCGCAGCAGTAACTTTTAACGGAGTCATCCGCTAATATGGATTTCAATGCAACAATTTCAGAGTTTTAAAATCATTCGCCTTGACCAGGATTCGAACCCGGATCCCGCGATATCCGGCCGAGTGCTTTAGCCAGCTAAGCTATCGAGACGTCCTCTTACACTCTGAAATTTTTGGCATGACTACGAATGCCTATGACATTGTATGCATGGTATTTCATCACAACATCTTGTTCCTTTAAAAGCCCAAGGGTTCGAATCCCGGTCAAGGCGAATGATTTTTACACTCTGAAATTGTTTCAATGAAATGCATACTAGCAGATGACTCCGTTAAAAGTCACTGTTGTGGTATCTCCCGCAGTTTCTTGAAATTTGTCTAAAGTGTAAACAGCCGAAGTGTTTCAAATTGGCTTTAACCTCGTGGACTGTAGCGTGTCGCGCACAATTACGAATGCCTGTGACTTTGTATGTACGGTATTTCATCACAACATCTTGTTCCTTTAAAAGCCCAAAAATTTCAGAGTTTAAGAGGACGTCTCGGTAGCTTAACTGGCTAAAGCACTCGGCCGGATATCGAGGGATCCGGGTTCGGATCCTGGTCAAGGCAAATGATTTTTACACTCTGAAATTGTTGCAATGAAATTAAACATTTTATTTTTCAGGGAATAGTTTTATAAATCTGATACATAAATGTAGACAATCATTTTCAGGATGCTCAGCTTAGACTTATGTTTAGAAAACATTTTTTTTCTTTTTGTAAGCATAAATAAATAGTACAACTGAATGTATCAAGGATCTTTGGTAGTTTTCAATAAAATTACTACGTTTAAAGGTAAAATTATCCTAGCAGTGAACATTTTAGTTATCTTTTTCTGCCAAAAATTTAAGAAAAAAGTAATTTTTGTTCAAGATAAAATGACCAACAAACTAGATGAAAATAAGTAGACTTTTTATTCATTATTCAGTCGTAGTCAATGTAACTGTGGAATATGCATATTTTGAGATTACTTGAGCAAAAGAAATGAATGTAGCATACCAAGAAGAACTTACCACAATTTATTCTTTGGAGAAAACAAAATTGCCTCCTAAAGTTGAACTTAGCACATGCATTGAATTTAGATTAGGAATGAACTTTATACTATTTGGAAAAATATGAGATATGCTTCTCTCTAGCTATTCTAGGTGTTGAGACATGAAATGTTTCCCCTGTGTATATTTCATTCCAAAGATTATTTCAAACATTCGTACGAGTATGATTGCATTGCATGAAGGCATTTTGACTCAAGGAATCTGAACTAACTAGTGGCATCTTTTGTATAAACTTCTGATAAAAATGGTTTCCTAAAGCTTTTTACTGTGAATTAAATCTTGCATAGTCTTGAGATAAATAATGGGTTTTGGGTGTTACAAATAATTTTGAGCAATGTTTGTATTATTTTTCTAAATGCGCATTTTATAAAAATGAAGTTCTTCATTTTTTCTGTATGCCTGAGAAATTAAATATATCTTTATATCTTTTCTGTCCTATATTTTCGAGTTATTTTTATTTTTAATTAAATATCTCTAATCATTTTCAGGGATCAGCACATTTTGGATCTGCTCTACGAGGAGGCCTCCTTTAATGTTGTCGAAGGACGGTATCCATGTGAAGTTTCCCATTATGTCACACTCGGGGGCATTCAAGCAAGAGTAAAATTGGGTCCCTACAATCCCCAAGTACATACCATAGACTTTTTCAGGTTGGTGACAGTACATGTAATCAGAATACCCTTGTTTTGCATTCAAAAATGCCTTTAAACTAAACGCATGCCTACATTCAATTTTAGTGTGCACTTTCAATTTAGTATCAGTGCTAGGCAAAGCTAGATAATAATCTGATTTTATTCACACTGATAAACTTCATCATTTGTGCAAATATTTAATTCATAAATGACAATTGGTATTTTTTGTGTAAAAAAATAAAACTATCATATTTCATTTCAATGGTCTGGATATTAGTCCGTAATATATTTATATTAAGAGCTTTTCATTCATCACAAATGTCTGTGTTAACACTTTAAACCATTATTTTTATTTTATTTAATTAGATATCCATCTTTCAATGAATAATTTCATATTTTTTGAATGTCTGACACCAAATGTAACCTTTGGAATTTTAAGGTTTCATTGTCTTAATTGAACTGTTACTCCCACAAGTACACATTTTATACACACATCCATAACATCGTCCCCACACGTTTCACTCGGTTGATGATGAATTTTGATGGGTCCTTAACTATGCAAGTGGAGAAAACTGATGATTACACACTGTTCTTGTACACTGAACAAACCATTTCAATTGTTGAAAACACTTTTCACTCAAGTGGCAGCTATACAAACCCTATCCACTGCTTGGGGCATCCATTTCTGCCTTTGAAAAATAATGCCCACATATTTTAAGATTAATTGCACGCATATTCGATCTACTTTCACTCCCAAAGAAAAACTTGGGTGACCTTAAAACTTGAAAGGTACTTCAAAAGTGAAACTTGCAAAGTGGATTTATTTTCTTCTTCAATATTGGAGAAGGTTTGCATAATTCAGCCATTAACTTGTATATGATCCATCAACAAATCTTAAAGATTATGGACAATTTTGATAAGTGTTTCCTAATATTAATTCTGCACATTAGTCTCAGGTGTTAATATTAAAAAAAAAAATAAATCTTAGGTAACACTAATGAATCCAGGTCAGTGTGCTCTAGTTTCCCTCTAGTGGAAAGTTTTCCAAGTGAGTAATTCTAGAATGTGCATTGCTATCATATTAATTCAAGGCAACAACAGCGAAAACTTCTCCCATCCCATGTACGGAGGTGCCGTGGATGGAGTTGGCTGCCTGGATTTGGGGGAAAGTCTTCCCCAGAAGTGAGACTACTTGAGCATTTCAAGAGGATACCTTCAAGTACTGCCACCAAAAGGCTCGTTAGGAAATACCTTGAGTTTTGTTGGTCACTGCCTTTCTATGGGTATGTAAAGACGACGATAGAATTTAATGGTGATTGAGGCTTCTGCATAAATGTTACTATGTATCTTTGAGTATAAATCAAGAAATTTCATGCTTGTCACAATATTATAATTAGGTAATCTACCGGTTAAGGTAGGTTTTTGGATGGACACAACTATCAAATAAACATTTTCTAACTCCAAACAAAACCCAATCCAGCAACCTAATCTACATCAGGTCCCTCTTCATCTCTGTGTACTTTTTTCCTCCCTTCATCCTGTCCAACATCCCTATCCTGTTCCTGCCCTTTCCTCGCTTCCCCAACATTCTCCCCTCTATTACCTTCTTCAACATTCCACTACCGCTCAATACGCCTTTCATCCATTTTTCCTGCCTCAATAGGATTTCTCTCAACAAACCCCTTTCCTCGCCCACCATCTCCAGTACTTCCTCATTTGTTTTCCTTTCGGTCCATTTCACCTTCTCCATTCTTCTCCACACCCACATTTCAAAAGCCTCCAATCTACGTCTATCCTCCTGCTTCAGTGACCACGTTTCCGCACCATACATAGCTACGCTCCATATCAGAGTTTTTATGAGTCTTATCTTAACATCCCTACTCAATGTCCCCATGATCAACTCCCTCCTCCTTGAGAAAGCCTCCTTGCCTAGCGCAATTCTTCTCCTTACGTCCCTACTACTTGGACCGTATTGGTCCAAAATACTTCCGAGATATGTAAACTGTTCTACCTGCTCTATTTTTTCTCCTCCTATTTTAATGTTTACCTTAGCCGTTTTCTTTCTAGAAAATCGCATAACCTTTGTTTTATTAATATTGATTCTCATCCCATATTTATCGCACTGAACCTCCAATTCACTCAGCAATGCTTGCAACCCCTTGGCCGACTGAGCAACTAATGCTTTTGTCACAATATATAATGAATTTTTCTCCAACTGTTGTCCAACATGCAGCTACTGAGGATTGAATAATTGTTCTGTTTCATACAGAGGGAACTAAAGAATTCCTGACGTCAAGTTTTTCACATTTCATTGAGTTCTAAACATTTTTATCTATTCCATTATCTATTCATATTTGCATATGTGTATATCAACTCAATTTCATTTTAAATTCTGAAACTCAACTTTTGCTCATTTTCTTGTCTTAAAGGTTTACTCGAACTGTTTTATACTCAAAGATGTATGGAAATTTTATTGTTATATGATATTTAGATCATAGTGTGTACTTGTGACGGCAGGTTGTCTGCTGTCCTGTGGTAGAGAATTTCTTGGAAACTTGCCACTATATCACATAATGTAGTTCTGGCTTGACTAAATTTGGCTCCTGGGATATAAATATGTTCTCTTTCGATTGGTTTTTTGCACAAAAAATTACCTTATATTGCATCTATTTGAAGTTCAATTATTTTACTACAGTATCAGCTGATCTTTCTGTTTGAATTTAATACACTGACTGAGAAAGTGACTTTACCACTCACTGTAGCTTGTGTCAACCTCCTTAAGAATTGTCCATATATACCTTAAATCATAGTGAAAGAGGTTAAACGTCTGAAGGATTTCAGGTTTTCCCAGTGTATGGTATTCAAGAAGTTTTCTTGAAAGGTTAAACGTGATTAGTTAATAAAGAGTTAAGTTACTTCCTTCTCACTGTTATCAACTTTGCTGCTTTTATCTTCATTTCTTTGTGCATGTTAATTCATTGAAAATTTTGTCTACATAAAGTGAAGTGTCCCATTTGTTGGAATATGTATGCCTGTGTAAAAGTGTATGCCTTTAACCTTAAAGCATAAAAATTGCCCATATGGGCACAGGTAATAAGTGCATCATACTGCCAAAAATGCCTTTTTGGGACCCATTAGTCTGGTAGTCTTTAATAGGTGTCATATGAATCATGTTGGTATGAAATTTGGAGGAATTCTTCTTTGAGATATCCTCTCAAAATCTATGAAGTCTGTGGCCTCACGGGATAGATGAGAGGGCATTGGGAAAATAAAATCTGGGGTCAAGGGATGACCTTTAATCCTCACCCTCAGGAGAAAAAAAAGTCTGCCTTTGCCCCTCTCATGCCAACTCCCTATCCCTTTTCAAGGAAGGAATGTTAGTATAATAGGTAATCTACCGGTTAAGGCTGATTTTGGATTGACACAACAACAAATTAATTCTCTTTTCTCTCCTAACAAAACACAACCCAACATCGAAGTCCCACTTCATCTCTGTATACTTCTTTCCCATCCTTCGGTAAGAAAGTGTAATAAAAATATGTACATATGGAAGGAATGCCTAACTGAAACCACTATCATTACTTTCTCACTTTCTATTCTATTCTCCGGATTGTGTATTGAGAGAGAGAGAGAGAGTAATTTAAAAGAAACTATTTCCAGCTCTAGTCTGTGGATTTCTCTGATTATACATGTGTCATTCAATAAGTCCTGAGAAAATTGAAACGATGGCATTCATAGTATTGGAGAAGGTTTGATTTTAGTAAGCCGCTTCTCTCACTAGATTGCCATTCAAGTATCAGCTATGTCCATCATTTGGTTGTATTTTCATAGTCAATCGAAACCACAAACTTTTGTTTATTTAGAAAAATGTAAAACAAATGAGTTTTGTGCAGTCATTAAAAACTTCCATCGAAAGTTGGATGAAGCTCATAGCAAATCTGTGACCTGTGTTTGTGACCGTTTACATTTGTGCAAATGATTTTAGACTTGGCAGTACATCCATAAGGATAATCCTCAAAAAAAAAAAAAAAATCTTTAGTGGGCACTTTAAGGGTTGATAGGCAGACTTACATCCTATCGGGAATTTTGAATTCTTTTGTTGGCCATGTACTTATTAATATTTATTAATACTTATTATGAATATATTTTTTGCAATCTTGTTTATTTGAAGTAACTTACCCCAGGGCAATGGAATATGTATTTCATAGTAAAATTCATGTAGTCAGACTGTCTAAAGCCTATTTTTGATTCTTCCAATAATTTTTCATTCCGGAAATTTTACAGAGGAGCTTTCTTCCGGGGACAAGTTGAGGAGCCAGTGAGGGGTTTAACATCATTAGTCACTCATCAGGATCTTCCAGTTTTGATTTCCATCAACTCCCAAGGTGTATATGTCATCGATGACGTCCAATGTGTAAGTGAACTTTAAGTAATCCAATTTAATTTTAATCCCAAATTTATTTCTGATTCCATGAGGAGTTTTCGAAGATCCACTGTAATATTCTATATTTGATGGCATGTAAGATGCACCTTTTTTTACAAAATTATATCTCAAAGAGTCACGTTTTGTATGAGAAAGTTTGAACTCAATGGGTTAAATTTCAATGCTGAATGTTTTTTTTTTTGAGATGGTCGGTACACTCTTTTTTGACTGAATTATATTTAGATAGTTGTATTTATTAATACATAATATTTATTATTCAATTGAAGTTGTGGTTTATTTTTAGTAAGCTCATCGTTATTATGTGACTAGAGTGTGATGTTGCTCGCTTCTGCAATGTTGAAAGAGGTGCATATGAGATGTTAAACAAAATTGATCATACACATTATTACCTCATATAATAAATAATGGGATGCATCGGTTGATTAACTGGGTAAAGCACTCGGCCGGACATCAAGGGACCCGAGTTAAAATCCTGGTCAAAGGGAATGATTTTTTAAATTATTGTGCATTGTCTCGTAATACACATTAGCAGATGAATCCATTAATGTTACTGTTGCAGCATCTCTCACAGTTCTTTGAAGGTTCATTTGGTTTAAGCATTGAAAGAGACAAAGATTCCTGGGTATGTCATATAGACCTATTTCCCCATACCTACAAGTCAAACAAAGCTACAAGTTATTTCCATCATCAGACTCTACATGTGATACTTGCATAGACTGTTGAACTGTCTTGTTTCTATATGGCCCCCTGGTGGTCCCTGTAATCTCATTTTCTTTTTTAGTTTCATTGCACATAGAGCAAAAATGAATGACTGTTCATGTACATACAACAATGTTAGTAAGATTTGGCAGTAGAAGCAGTCATCAATGAAAGTTGACATAAGTGAATAAATTTGATTTGTTTAGTCTTACCAATCCACACTTTTTATTACTGCACTTTTTCTGGTTTAATTGTACAAACATCTTTGATACTAGAAATAATTCTTTAAACGTAGATTTAAACAGAAACCAGAGAATGCCCAGAAATAAAAAGCATGGGATATTTTTGAGTGATTTATTCACAACATGCCACGATTCCACAAGTTAATTTGCCTATCGTCTCCTTCTCATGAATTGTGCCAAATAATCTGTATTGTTACCTAGCCTGTGTATAAATTTGCAGACAATGTTGCTGGGACTCAAGTACGAAGAGCTTTCTTGGGATTTTGCAAAGCCATCACGGGATGATGACCCAGATTGTTTGCCATGCCTGTTTCTCCAATTCATGGTTCTTGAAAATGGTGCAAGAGTATCAAAGATCCTCCAGGTGTTTTCGAAACAGGTGAGTCAAGGTGAAAAAAATGTTGCAAACCATACGCAAGGTACTATTAGTGATTTTTAGTGCTGAAAAAAATGAGAAATAGATGCCCTGCAGTAGGATATATGTGTGTGTGTGTGTATATATATATCCTAACACCATCTCTTGGCCAAAGAATCGGAGCACCTGGGCGCTTTAAAACATCGCAGATCTTCATCTTCAGCTTCATTGGTAGAGAATCCGCCTGGCAATTGGAAGGTCTGGTGTTCAAGTCCCGGTTTAGGAAATATTTTTATGCTCGTGATCTGCTCAAATCCACCTTTCCTGTGTTCGTCTTTTATGTGTGTTCCTATCCCCTTTCTTTATATCTATGTGAATGAATATGTGTTCACCGTATGGTGGGATTTCGTGTTTGAATGTATATATATTTTTGCCTAATTTCTTAATAGCAAATATATATTTAATAATATACATGCCTTGTCAATATCCTGTACATAGAAAGTGTTGAATATTTGTACGTTAAAATCTTCAGTATGACGTCCAAATTACTATGAGGCCTCTCAAATCATGAGCTAGATTAGGTGGAGACTAATAATTAATATCTTACCGTATATGATTTAACAATTTGGTTATTTTCAGGCTGCCATGATGGATGCCCTGGTTTCCTCCTTTGTTCAGGAATTGAAGCAGAAAGTGGTCAATTATTCAGATGAAGTGGACAGGCCACATTATGACACTTCGACTGATAGTGACGGTTAGTATGCATATCTGTGACACTTGGCAAGCAGGCAGTTTTGACAAAGCCTATTGGTAATTTGTGTCTACATTGCAGATACCCAAGTTCCCTTGACAATGGTTACGAGGAGAGAACTGCCCCAGTCTTGCCTAAGCAACAAATTGAGTAAACTCACTCTGGCCACTTTTGATGAAGACGGTAAGCATACGAGTGTATACAATTTTTTATTACTTCAAAATTTCACCATAGTTTGGATTGTTTGTAGACCTCTTTTGTTGAGGGTATAGAATAGCAGAGATTGCTCTTTTGAAACTACAGTTCAACTGAAAACCTCTGGTAATTGATTTGTTGGCAATATTCAAATGAGGATAAATGTCTGTATTACCTATCACTTGTCTATACATTAAGATGCATATGGGATAGTTGTTTAAAATAAAATGTTGATAAGGTGATTTCCATTTGTGTTTCCTGGGCAAAGCCCTCTTGCATGTTCCAGAAGGTTAGCATCTTCATTCGAAAAAAAACTTTTTTAGATGGCAAAGTGAATCAATTTGCAACTTTGAGAAATTAGAAATATATGTTTAGTCCATCGTTTCAACTGGATGGAGATTGGAAAAATTTATTTCCGAAGAAATTCATGATGTTTTTATGTCACCTTGGTTGAGTTTTACTGCATGAAGAATAGCAATTCAAAAGGCCAGTATGAACCTTGATTTCCATGAGATTGGAACATTGTGTCTGTTAGTTAAATATTTTGATAAAAATGGTTAGAATTTATTGAGGGTTTTTCGTTGGTGATTATATGTTTTAGGCCAGATGAGTCAGTTGGAGGTTTAATCATTGGAAAGTAATTAATTACTAATAATGGCTAATTTGAAAAACTTGGCTAATTCAATATTACATTCATTCATGGGGGACATAAGTAGCCAACAACCACTCAAAATACAAGGCAAGGAACAAATGCAAAAATATGGAAAGTTAAAGTTAAAAGAACCTGCATAGTTGTATTTAATTAATTGTGATTGTCAAAAAGATAAGGCAGTATTGGGCTTTTTTTTTCCAAGTTGTTGATATTAAGCATTTTGGATTAGGGAAAGCTGGATGCAAGACACTGAAGTTTTTACTAATAGAGTATAGTGTGTGTGTAGGCCGTAAAAGTGTTCATATGTAGGGAAGATTTCTCCTGATCCTTCATAATTCTTTGACTCCAGAATTGGTGTGTTAATGCACAATTTTCAAAGTTCAACCTGGGAAAGGCTCAAGGAAGTAGTAGGCTTTTAATGAAGTCCCTCCTACCTAATTTATAAGTAGCTTTTTGGATGAGAGATGAATTATAGGAAAATAAACTGAATTTACTGCCTTCTTGATGATCAGAAACAAACCATTTCAATTTTTTTGTTATGCCATAGCAGAAGTAATTCTGGTGTCCCTGCTTGTACCACAATAGGGTTTTACTATTCATTTTACACACATTTTAAGGGCCAATGACAAAAAATGTTAATCCACAAACTGATAATTTGTAAGCTATATTAAGTAATAAGTAAAGCCATTTTGTGTGGTTTTAAATGTTTGTGAAATGAATGAATGAAAGTTTGAATTGCATTTTGAAAGTTTGAAAACTGAAAATAGATTTTTTCTTACCTTTGGATCTTATGTCAGTAACAGACATGCCAACTTTCAAAAATGAAAAATCGGGAGGACATGCCAACTTTCAAAAATGAAAAATCGGGAGATTTTTAGAAGTGTATCACGAAGTAATCACTTTTAATTACCACAATATTTGCATGGCACCTTAATCCCTTTATGACACTTTGCCAATTTTTAATGAATGTCACACTTTATTAACATGTTAAGCTAAGTACACAATTTGAACAGTTCATCAAGAACGTAAGAAGGAATAATCGGGAGTCTCCCGCTTAAATCGGGAGAGTTGGCATGTCTGCAGTAATCAAGTAAAATACCTTACAAAATTTCTATAGATAATAATATGATGACGGCATTAAAAAATACATTCAAATTTATCACCAAAATTATGAGTAGAGACTTACCATTGACATATTATAGAGAAATAATAAACCATGCAGATTTTGTGTACTGTCAGATTCAGAAATGATATTGATTTCTCGTTCCAATTTACTTGAACTGGCCAAAATTGATTATTTTTAATGAGTTAAGTCCTTTCATTGTCCAGTGTTATGGTCATTGATATCAGAAATTTTATTTCCAACTTTTGAAGTGATTGCAATGTAGTAGTACATTTTTTTATGGATGTATATTTTTATAGAATTTGTATGCAGAGATTGATTTCGTATCATTATTTTCCAGGTCGGTGCATAGGACAAATGGGATCATGGTCTTTCAGTCATTAAATGCATAAAATCGGCATTTTTCTTCAATGTTATAATTGTTAATTTATTTTATACCCTTAATATACCCAAAAGTTTGTCAGTACAATTTTCCCAATAACGATATTTACACAGATGTATCCTGTTTCTTCATTTTTCTGTAGTTCATTTTATAAATTTTTAAATAAATATATGCACTTAAATGGCGCATGTTTTTAACTGACATCGCAGACATAAATGGGATTGAAATTATACGTATATATATAAATGATTAAGCAGCATTCACATGCCAAAAATTATTTAACAATATTAATATGGTCAAATAAGATTTTATTAGTAGCAAGCCTCGCAGCCTATAAATATTTATTATAATTTTTAATTAAGTACACATTTGAGGCCCCAACATGATTTCATTCAGTCTCTTAAATTCACTTTGTCATTATAAACATGATTAACATCAACATTCAATCTTGTGAATAACGTTATTTTTCACAAAGAATAATTAAATAAGCCTTCAATACAATTTTCAAATACCCCTCCCGAGAGGTCCCACAAATTATCATACTGCTGTATATACCTCACAAACATTTGACATAGCATACATTGATTTATACCTTTTGACCGGTTTCATTTGTAATAAATTTACAACATAATATTGCCAATTACATGAATATCAAAACAGAATTGTTATATACTTGAATAAAAAAAACTCTGGGTTTTTTATAAATAATTTTCTAATTCAGTACACGTGTATGCCGAGTTCAAATTTTTGTTGCTCTTCCCGATATAAGAATTTTACATAAAAATAAATCATCCCCATTCCCCCCCATTAGTGATCTTCTTTCCAAGCACATTACATGTTTTCAGGCATGTTTCAAAAAACCCCTTCAAGTCCGTTAATGAGACGCAATAACCGAAACATCAAGCTGACCAAATAATAATACATAAGTTGATTTGACGTATGCATCTTTACTCTTTAGCAGGCATGGGTGCACATAACAAATAGTTCATCGCATTATTTAGGAAAACATTTACATTTAAAATTAATCACAATAATTCATTAATACTTTTAGTCCCATCAATTGCCCCATAGGGAATGTTACACAAAGCAATCTCATCCAGTTCCCTTCACCCATGGCATAAGGAAATATTCCAATAGACCCAATGCGAAAAAATGGGGATAACTTCCGAGATACCTCAAATAATGTCACCAATAATAAAAAGATCAACAAATAAAACACCAGATATCCAAAAATAATAAACAGACTGGACAATTGATCCAGGCCATCACATTGATTTCCGCTAATAATTAGAATACCTGGATTCTAAGATAATGGCAGGCTAGTTCACGAGGTTATAGCCGACACACCATTAACCACGATATCCTTAAAACCTCGAATTGGTGCACGAGCTTCGTACCATTCAATATGATTGAAATTAGATGCACCATTCTCCACACAAGGATTGAAGGTAAGCTTTTCAAAATCATCACTTAATCTTTTCATAGAGCCAGCAACGTTGCCCGCTAAGAATTGCACTTCACCACTGGTGACCATGTCGTTATCACTCGCAGGGAAATTATTGCTTGCCATGCCTTCCGGCAATGGTTGGTGTGCCTTAAAAACTAAATGGTTGGGCAATTTGACACCTGGGATTTTTTTTACCCTCTCGTTAACACTATGGCCCTGCTGTATTAGGTTTCCCATTTTCTTCAATGGATATCGATCATCTTTCGGTGGGGTGGCTTCACTGTCACTGATCCCTACCAATGGTCTGGCTAGAGGTGATTCTGCTTCTACAGCCATGATCTCTTTGGGGGCATACTCTATCCGTAAAACAGCTTGCCTACCCTTCTCTGGGACTTTGAAATTTTCCCTTGGCAGAAACCAACTTTTATTTGCAAAATTTTCAGGAGCCCTGGAGTAGTTTAATCTTCTCTTGAAGAAAATGAATGTGTTGGTTGTTGTCACAGGCTGGCTGGTAACAGAATGCAAGCTATCTGACTCCAGAAGACATCTGGTAAAATAAACACACCAAGGTTACAATTATTTCTTTGCAGAAATGTTGAAAGGGGCATACATTTCAAGTTTCAGCGAGATAATAATAATAATGATTTTTGGCATAGAATTATGTCAAGCAGACAGTTTACCTGAGGAGTTGTATCATCATTTTTCGGGAAGGTGGTTTCGGTGTCTCCATATCACTTCTGATTTCCGGAATTTGTATTCGGAAAACATCCTTAGGGGTAACGGGAGTAGCACCAAATAATACTACCACCTCTTCTACCCCACCAAAGCCAGATTGGCTACCAACCATAAACTCTGCTTCAATATTCTAGAGATTTAAAAAAAAATTAACCATACACAATTAGCAACATCTGCTATTAGCCACAAAGAGCACTATAGCAATCAAACTTGATGAAAATTCCAAGGTCAAATTAGGGAGAAAACTTATAACAACTCCAAATACACAGCTCAACTTTGTCAAGGCAAATTGATATATAATGATCAAAAAAATTGCTAATGGGGCAACTTTATGGTCATATAAAATATGTGAACAAATTTTTTCCAATGGACTAACAAGGATTCTGGGTGGAAGATTTAGTGATAATGTTATGTTTCTTATTGGCTATGCTGTGTCCAGCATGTTTCACCTATGTACAGTACTTCGTACTTTTTGAGCATTTAATATATGTACAGAGATTTCTTTTTATGAAGCCTTAGGTGCCCAAATAATGGGGCTTCAGTATGACATGTGATATCATGGCAAAGTTGCCCCCAGCCTTGCTAATCACCTGTTGTTATTACTTTTTATTTGCCCAGAGATCACAATAAAAAAATACCAGGTGGGTGGTGCATGTACATGATATAAGGCACGTCCGAAAGCAGTAAAGATACAGGCTCAAATTAAGATACAGAAAAAAAGGAAATGGTGCTCACAGTTGCATTGGCATTTGGCACAAACCCATGAACAATGGCCGTAACATGAAATATCGATTAAGAAAATGATTGATCACCAAAATGAATCGGACCATGACCATTGCTATAAACAGAGAGTACAAACCTTCTGGTCAGCAGTATTGTTTAGATATTTGTCAACCGAGTAGAACATATTGCGTTGTAGATATCTTTTTAATTTATGCCTGAATGCAACAGTTCCCTTAGTTTCCTTTATATTTTTGGGTAGCTTGTTACATAATCTAATGCCCATTTCATTGGGTCCTAATTTCAATGCTTTGGTTCTAATATTCCCATAATGGATGTTATTCCTTCCTCTGGTGTAGTGATGATGATAGGCAGAGTTAAGAGAATAGTTTCCAATATTATTTCTTTTTTCAGAATTAAGAACGTAATGTATATGCACGGGAGTGTTAGCAATTTTAATTCATGGAAAATAGGCCTTGATGGGGCATTGTGAGGTTTCCCAGTTATTATTCTAATAGCTTTGTTTTGCATTTTAAAGATGGTTTAAGAAATAGCAGCTGATCCCCATAATATTATACTATAGGTTATACTCGTTGTTCTTTGATTTCACCTTATGACCTGGAAAAACTAACGAATTCTAACTCATTAGGCATTTAATACTGTTCTGTTTGTTTAAAATAATTTTCACTCCTGACAGTTTGTAGATCTTAACAGTATCAAATAACTCGAGTGAAACTGATGATTGCATCATATAAAGTAGTAATGTGATGTCACCAGAGGTTGATAGATTAAAATAAGATTGAGTTAGAATCATGGCAATGTTAGTTTAAGATAAGAGACACCATGTCTTATTTATCGAATACTTTAAAGGAAAAACCAATACTTAAATCAGGAAGTGACAATCTATTTGACTCGAAACTCATTCTTTCCCAGAACAATCAGAAATCATAATAGTAAGAAACCAAAGTCACTTTAGAAATATTAAAAATATTTAATTTACAAGTCGGAACAAAATTAAAAATTGCAAATATGTTAGATGTAAATGTAGGTGCATATGTATGTTTGTTGGTAATTTGTGTGTTTGCATGTGGGTGGGGCAAAAGGATTCCATTTGAATTATACCATGTTTGGTTTGTGGACTATGAATTTGTGGCTTTTGCATGAGGTTTTTTTTCTTTCTAAATTATGGGTGGAGCCCTAACACCCCCCACCATATGCCCTTGCGGGATATTAAGTAGATGTAGATTTATACTTGCCAGTTATGGTCTTTCTAGCATGTATATGATAAAAGATGAAACCAATGTACAGATACAGAGATGTTTTTGGAAGATGCCTAGATAACTAGCATAAGTGATATTATTGGTGGAGCACTTCATTTGAGCTATTAGTTTTTTTAAAGCAAACTGAAGATTTTTCACGTGCTTGTGGGTCCGAGTTGTGCATGCATTCTAAATTGACCTTCCATTTCTGTTTAGAGAATGAACTTTGCTCCTCATTAAACCAATCTTTCTTGCAATAAATATTTTGTTGTTTTGGCTTGCCTTCCTTCCGTTGCATTTTCTGCTTCTAGCACTCTTGATTCAATTTTTTTCCCGGTCTTCTTCGACTGTAAGCGTAACTTTTAGAAAGTTTCTTCTGTATAAAATTCCTTGACTGTATTATTCTCTAGTGATTACAAATTAACTTTTTTTATGCATTTGCTTCTGTGTTATTATTTTCCCTTTTTTTTCATTCTGATTTTCATTAAATTTAAATTGTGATGGCTTCCAAAATTGGCTGATGTTGAATTTCGAACTTCTAATATTTTTTTAAGAATGTATTTTATAGCTTGAAACTACAATAATGTATTTAAGAAATAAGTAAATATAAAATCTTATTTTTTAATATGCGATAACATTGCATAACTATTTCATCAGAATGATCACTTGGAATAAAAATTTATTCCATATATATTTATGACCTAATTTTCCAGTGACCTCTTTGGGTGTATCTGCAAGAGGTAGGTTTCCAAAAAGTACTGCTGTTTCTCTCCGATTTCAAATGACAAAGTCACGGTTGTGTACAGTGACCATGGGCTATAAATGTGAATTCCTTTTACGAAGCTTTCAGCACATTTGATGATGTTGGGAATTTTGCCCCACCTTAAAATTCTCTTATATTGAGTCATAAGTTTCACAGTATACCTTTAAATGATTGCTATCTTATCAATTCACTAAAGAGCCATTAAAAATTACATACTTGAAAAATGCTTTCCAACGTCTCCACTGCCACTGTTGCCTTGTTGTGATATTTCCCAGGCTGAAAAAATAGATATTTGATTTACATATCGGTGTGCAGTAGAGAAAGTAACAAAAATACATGCAATTCAAAGTAAATAACCGAAAATTAACTCATATGTTGTATTTTACATGTGGGTTGCGAATACATTAACCATATGCCGCGATGTACCACTGGACAATTATTCACTCGACTAGTCAATCATTCTCAAGTATCAACACATGCATGCAAAATAACATCCAAATGATCCAGCAATAAATGATTTGGCCGAATTTGATATTAAAAGATGAATATTTGTTTACATAAGGTAAAAAGAAACAAATTTGGTCTTAGACAAATAATATTTTCAAGTACCAACGGCCTTCTCTCATAAACATAGCTCGCAAATACTTGTAAAATACCAATTATATGACTGTGGGTGTCGCCATGGAGGGTAAGGGTGATGATTCCTACTATTTTTTGCTTTCACACGAATTTCAAATATAGAGTGACATAGTTACGCCAAACGTTTATACCTAATGAGGATGATCCCCCCCTTAAATGTACCTCGCCAAGTCTCATATTGACTGTTTACATTTTAATTACGAAATGTTATGTCTCAGACAAATCATGAGTCATTAATACGCTAGCGGTTCCCTTTCGTTCTTGGACAATGCATGAAGCAACATATACGATTTAAACGTCCTTCGACCGATACCCCGGGAACGTGATGTATATACAATACAATTTATTTGTCCAGCGATCAAGTTGTTACAACTGTATACTTGATATAAGACACTTCAGAGTAAGTAACAGAATACATACATGGATACATGATACACATCAGGCATTAACAAGAAATTCGGCAATCGAATAAAACATTTTTAATTTTAAGAACCTGAGTAGGTTGGCCTTAAATGCAGCCACACTTTTTTGGGACATAATCTCAGTTAGGAGTTTATTGTAAAGTTGGAGGCCCATAAAATTTGGGCCAGCACCTGCATTTATAAAAGTTACCTTCAGTCAGAGACTATAACTGTACATATGGATACAATTGTTTTGATGCTGATATTAATTCCTTATAATTAAAAACACATTTATCAGTACGCTTGCTTGCAAACTATCATATTACGATGCCACTCACTTTGTTAATTGCATTCCCTGCACCTGTTTCGTCGATTGTCCTTTTCTTAATTAAAAGCTTCAGTTGCTCGAATGGATACGGTATTTGTTGTTTCTGATATGCAAGGTATTTAATAATTTCTATTACAATTTTCGAGCATGAGATCCATGTCAAATTTTCTTCAAATTTAATGTCAACTAAGGCTCTATGTGCATCCTTTCCTCTCGTCGACATTATGGACTTGTCTGGAACTATTGAAGAAATTAAGTCTAAATCCAGTGAATCACGTGGTGCTATAAAATTTTGTTCTCTACCCTACACCATTTTACACAACACATAGACGAATATACACTAGTATAAATACAGTTACACTTTGGTACACTTGTTTAAATTATGGATTACTTCCTATCCAATCAGAGAACTCCGACGGTTGATAGGTGATAAATTCTGCGGGAGCAACGAAGAGCGTAAGTAAAAGCAGCGGAACGTAAAGCGAAACAGGTGTAAATGCTGAAGAATATTCCTCTAACTCCTCTAAGAAGTTAAATGGATGGATATAATAAAACGAGTATTTCTGTGGAGATTTTTTTTATGTGCTTTAAATCCTAAATTAAACCGTATACTCAACTCAGGAAATTGTGGATACGTACATTATTTCCTTGGTGGTTGAACAATTTTAAATAAACCCGACAATTATCCCAAGGTGACTGAAAAACTTGGCATGGGGCCTCAATTTTTCATTGCCCTTATTTTCCTTTCTGATTTTTGTCTGGTATGATTTGTGGTCTCGTATTTGTGGTTGGTGGTTTTGTTCAATATTCCGGTCGGTGGTAGCGAATTTTTAAAGTAGCCACTTGTGTATTGGTCTTTATGCAGCTGCTAGAGTTTTGAATTTCATATGAGTAGCTCTCATTCTCTTTCAACTTGGGTTTAGTAATAATTTTTCAACACAGTTATGTGGCGTCAATATTCTATGCCTACTCAAGGTTTCATTTTGTGTTTTAATTAGGTACGTGTTACAGAAACCTCGGCAAACTATATTTGAGGAACTGCAAATTTATCCAACCAAACAATCGCTGAATGTGATCCTCGTTATTCATTAATTATCTTTGCCTTTTACATTTTCTGCCACATTCCACTCTTAGCCAAATCGGCTGTTGGCTAGTCCAGACTCCTTAAGTTTCCATCGATTCTAAATCACCTTTGTTTTATCCTTGCATGATGTTCATCTCTTCCATAACATTTCGAAATTATTTAGTCCTCACCTCTTTAATTCCTTTGAATATTCTCCCACCTTTTTGTACGCATGATTTGCACTTCCATTATGAATTATAACTTTGATACTAAAATTATCAAAGTAATAATAATAATTCTCATTTCTGTCCCATCCAGTTTCTTCTCGTGTTCTTTCATTACCTGCATTTTCTCTATTTTTTATATTGCTTATTGGTTAAAATGTGTTTTTAATTTACACATTAGCCATCACTTCCTATGCTTTACCTTACTTTACAATTAAGATGTATGCTACAATGAACCCTTATTTTACATTTTCAACTTTCGTCTAACCCAGCACAGTGCAATAAAATACACCAAAATCAGCCCTTCTTCAATTCCACCTACCTCTTGCCTCCATCCATTAAACTTACGCATTTATCATTTTCCTACTGCTACTTCACCTCCTCATCATTGTCAATGTTTTGCAGTATCCAACATGCCATCAGCTATCAAAACACTCATAGTTACTTTTTGGGTCTACACAGGAGGATATGTATGTATCCTTAATATTAATTCAAAATGAAATCAATAAGGGAGAAACTATGGTGTGGTTTATAATGTCTCAAAGAATTCATTGTATGACTAATGGACAATACAAGGTCAACAACAGAATTTCTTGATGGACACAGGAAAGAAGTAGAACTATTTGGTTCTAAATATATTGCTGAATTCCAATGATATACCGGCATTACAGTAAGACAGTAAACATCTACTGAAATTATACAAAACTAACCAAAGACTTAGTTTGAAAAAGAATTGCAAAAGTACATGTATGGTTTAACTATTTTTTTTTAATTTAGACTATTGAAATCTTTTCTTTGCACTTGCCATTTGATAATGAAAGTTAATTAAAAGTTATGATGTCCCCTTTTCCAAACCATAGAATCCATCCATTTCCAAAATAAGAGAAAATATAGAATAAACTCAGAGTTGACCAAAAATCTTCAGACTTTACCGCTTACAAAGTGTCTTAATCATCTGTTTGAGATTCTAAAAGCCAAATAGTAATAAATTCTTTCAAATATTAAAGTTACCTAATGAGAAGGTAATATGGCATTTTAAAGGTGAATTGATGAAAAAAATACAGCATTAATTTTTAAATTTTCAATAGATATAAATGAACTATTTTTAGTGGAAATGTTTAGTACTAATGAGAGTTATTTTTTACCTAGAAGCATACAAAAAAACATCTTTCACAGATGAAGAGGACAAAGAAGAGACCCCCTAATACTGACTATCTTCCCTATCATTGCTGAATAAAAAATTAAAGCTTTCTTTGAGAAGGTACTTTATGAACTTGCCCAGGCTCAGGTCCACAAGGTAAATTTGTCCCATCCAAGGTTACTGATGAACCTGCAACTATCTCTGGCAGGGAACCTCTACTGCCTGTAGAGGTGTTTAAGGTTCTTCCTAAGTCTGAAAGAATGGCAAACTTAACCACATCTCCAGACTAACAATAACAATTTCATTGGCCAAGTAGGCATTGACAAACAAACAGAACATATATCAGTCAAATAAAACAAAGCAGCACATCAGGTATAAAACACATCAGACAATTTTATCTGTTTTTCTATGAATAAAAAATTCATTCACTGAGTATAGAGTTTTTGAGGCTAGCCATCAATACAAGGTTTTGTTAAATTTGGTAGAGCTATTTTTTCTAGCAGTCTGTGGCAGTTGAATAAATAGTTTTATGCCAAAGTTATTCAAGTAATGTGTTCTGTAGTTTGATTAATCTGCAGTTACACATGGAGAGGTGATTTTTAATTCTCGTGTTATAATTGTGCATCTCATGTCTTGTGGGAAACAAATGTAAATTATCATTTGCATAAATCAATATTTTATAGATATGCATGATACACAGAGTCAGAATATTCATGCTTATGAATAATGGTCTGCAGTGTTCTGTTGCAGAAGATTTACATAATTATCCTGATAGCTTTTTTAGGATAAATACAAATTTTACATTTGGAGCGTAGTCCCAAAGATTTGCATTCCATATTTAAGATGACTGTTAAAGAAAGCAAAGTAAATGGATCTTAAGTACTCTGAAGGGATTAACACATTGAGTTTTCTGAGTAGATACAGTGCCTTTGAGAATCTCCTGATGATAACATTGGGATATCAACTCCAGCTCAACTTCAAGAGTCAAGCTCAGAGTCAAGAAGGTATCCCAATAATTTTACCAAGTTGTCTCCTTTAGGTATATTTTTTAAGTTACATGTTAGAGTTTGCTGTTTCTCTAAATTTAATGTGAAAATATTTACCTTAATGATATGCAAAATATTGAGATACTGTTAACATTGGTGAGGGACTGACCCTGCCACTCTGGTGCACCAAAGAA
Source organism: Hetaerina titia (assembly GCA_037158775.1). Taxonomy (NCBI): domain Eukaryota; kingdom Metazoa; phylum Arthropoda; class Insecta; order Odonata; family Calopterygidae; genus Hetaerina; species Hetaerina titia. The sequence goes on from CM073778.1 coordinate 46,404,628, forward strand.
AGCACTGTATAATACAACATGCATATTCATAGCAATGGCCACAATACGAAACAACAATGAAGTATGTCTGACCCCTGATCTGTCAGAGGAACTGCTATCCCTGCCTCTAGTTTTCATAACCCCACCATTGTACTAAAAAATACCATGTTAGTACTAGGTAATTCCTTGACAACATATACTCGTATATTGTGTGGTTGTCCTGGTTACTTTGGCTGCTGATTACTTAGTTCAGCTGTTTATTTGAGGCAAATCTCAATGATCAGAAATAAATTAATAAATTAATGAGTTTTCTTTGCTTGTTTGGATCAGTATGCCATTTATTTGGGGAAAATGCCTGCAGTACATGTATGAAAATGATACCAGGGAAGGCTAACATACTTTTTAATGACATTTAAATGTATTTTGTGCATTTTCCCCTCTCCCTTTGTAGCTGGTCACTTAATCTTGCCATAGACTCCTAATATCCTTCCATTTCTTTGACTAATGGGTAGGCTTGGCTTTTCTTCACTATAATGCTTTTCCTCTCCATATCCTTCTTATTCCAACATGTGAATTACTCACTAAAGTCCATTTTTTCCTGTTTCCCACTAGACCAAAGTCCACTACATTTTTTAATTTAGATAACAATCTGAAAATAATTTATTTTGCTTTAGAAAGTAAATAAATACAATTGATTGAAACTTTTGAGCTCCACATCAGTTTTTGTCAAAGTGATGCAGTTATCAAGGTGACCCAATGAAGCATTTCAAACTTTTACTCAGTATGTTTTTTTACCTATGTTCATAGGCCATAAAAATAGGTCATGAAATAGAATTCATAAACTGGATCATGTGGAGCAGTTCATGTGTTTGGGCAGTATTTTGTAAGGGAGTATGGAAGAAGAATATTGTATGTGAAAGAACCATTTGCAAGAAAAGAACAAAATTGATGATTTGAGTTATCAAGTAAAGATATTAAGAAGAGATTATTAAAACAATACCCCAGTTTATATCATTATCCTTGATGTATATACTAGATTAAGATTTTTATTAAAATTTTGAGATTATTTTATATAAATGTCACTGATACAGGTTACTATTAGCTTATGTATTTTACTATTAATAGCAGATTTCAATATGGAGCCTAGTGCTTTATGGTTCTGAAACCAATTACCTGAGACAAGTCAATCAGTTTAGCTTAGAAGTTTTAGAATTTATGCTGATAATCCTATTTTGATATGTTCTCATTTTTCTTCTATTGTACCTGTCTCCCTGAACTCACTCATAAATATCTGTACAATATGCAGGTACTACTTTTTTGGTCCTGGTTAAGGCTTCTGCTTTTTTTTCCTCAACCATCCTATATGTTTTATCCTCTTGAATATGGCATTATGCTTCATTAGTAATAAATTATTATCTGAATCTATATTTTCTCCTGGAAAAATGCAAATTAATTACACTGTTCCTAAATTGTGCCTATCCTTAATAACATCTAACTGATACTTTTCTGAATCCCTGTGCATTATCCAAGTGTGCCTAGGCTTGTTGTGGTATCTGAACCAAGTGTACGTCATTATTAAACCCTCTCTCCTGCAGAACTTTATTGCTTTCTCCCTGAGTTCATTCCTTGTTCCAAAACTGTAATCCCACACCTCATCACCATTTCTTCTCCTGCTTACTGGGATGTCCCAGTCTCCTATCACTAAATGTTTCATTCCAGGAAAAACTGCAATTATGTCCTCTTACTGATCCTACTACCCTGTGGGCTTCTTCTTCCCTATGATTGCTTGGTGGCATCCAAACCTGAACAATGACCTAGCTCATTGATCCATTTACTTCTACTAATACTTGTAATATTTTATTAGTCATCTTCTCTATGGTAACTATGCATTTTCCTACCTTTTTGTTCAATACAGTTGCTACCTCTTGCCAGTTCTCTCCCTTTCTGGTGTATATTATTGTTTAACTATACATACCTGTAGTAATCCCTGTTATTCTTCCATCTCACCCTGCAAGAATTTAAAACATCTTAGTTTCCTATATCTATCTCCTGACTTACATTGTATAATATTTCTGTCCTCAACATTGCCCTAATATACCAAGTCCCTTTTCTAACTGGTCTGCTCCTATTCTGTATGCTTTGTGGTGCTGCTGTTGCTTTCACTCGACAAAGATTTCAAGAGATTTGCTATCTCAGAAGCCTTGCCTCTCCCACTCGTGGGCATGACGTACATGGTTTGTATAATAAGTTTCAGAAAATTGATTTATTTCAGATATTGCTAAAATGCCTTAGAATTCTTCAAAGTTCATCCCTTGAGACACTCCACACATCCTTTGACTCACTTCTGCCAGGGGCTTTTCCACGACTCGAAGGCTCCCTGGTAGACAGATTCTGGAAGGTCATCAAAGGTATGCATGCAAGCTTCTTTGATGGCACTTAGGGTACCATGGTGGTGTCCTTTGAGGGTGGATTTCCCTTTTGGGAATAGAAAATAGTCTGTTGGTGCCTAGTCAGGACTGAAAGGGGATTGGGAAATCATCTTGATGCTGTTACAGAAGGTCTTTGCAAGAAGACACCTGACTCTGCTTTTGGTCGTCCGTCAAGACCTTCGGGATGAGTGAAGTGCAGCTCTTTCACATTGCTAAATTTTCAGTGATAATAGATACCAAAATGATCTGTAATCATGCACACACTTAACTGAAGGTCTGAATACAGTACTTTGCTTGCCAGGGAGTATACTTATAAACATGTCCATCATAGTGGCATGAGATAATTGAGGTGGTTTACTGTTTCTTTCTTCAAATGGCTGCCCTACTGGAATCAGATGCCTTAGTAACTGCTTTACAGAAGAACAGAGGCTGTGCATACTATCTTTCATCTGGCTCCAACTCTTTGGCCTATTTGAACTTGAGTGACCCTGCTAGGAGCAATTATTGCCCCCACCAGCAGCTCTAGTAGTCATCAGAATGCACAAGCCCTTCCCTGTCAAGGTTATAGTGAATAAGGAGGGATTAAAAGATTAGAGAAAGAAAAAAATGGACCTCATTGTGGGTTTGCTCCCCTATGTGAATAGAATGTACTTAACTCACTCAAAGATATTGAGGAATCATGTAACCTAAAGCCTTCTCTCTCTCCTCCAAGGCCATGAGTGATCATGTTTTTCACAAATACTAGGTCCTTTGGCCCATGTGGACCTACCTCCATCCTTCTTTACCCTTCCTTGTCTCAGTTAACATTTGCTTGTCCCAATACTCAAAGCCCTGAGTCTAATTTAGAGTTTTTGGTGGTTTCACTTGCTCCACTGAAATGAAAGTTATACCCTTTGGGTTAAGCTCAGTATATGTAATTGAGATTATGAGAAAGGAGTGTGCTCCAACACCTCTGTAGGTAACACCTCAAAATCGTAATCATAATCTTTATTTATTAGTAAATGTTTAAATATCACAATAGATATTATCTAAACATTTAAAAACAAGAGTACCTATATATTTATTTGTACCTGCACACATTTACTTGAATACCAAATCACTAATGTCAGCCTCAAGAAGCTTATTGGCAGAGTAAAAAGGCTTGGTTGAAAGCCAATAATGGTTGATTTTTAAAGGTTGAAATGCTGGTGTTATATGCAGAAGATGGTATTTAATTATAATATTTTATATGCATATAGTTCATTGAGTAATGGGTTTTAACCAGATGAGAATATAATCTATTTACATAATGTTTGTTTCTTGTTTTATGATAATTTGCATAGGATTTTATCATGTGATTATTAACATTTTATTCGCATATCTTTAACATATTTGGAAATTGCCACTGCCAGGGTTGTAGAAGGAGAAAGAGATGAGAGGGGTAATCTAGGGGGGGAATGGTTGTTTGTTGGCAATAAAATAATCTTAGTCCTTGTAAAGACAATCTAACCTCTGTTTGTTCATTTGATATGTCTTCTTAATCCCAAACATGGTCATACAAACACAAATATCTAAATTTCAACATGGTCATTTTAGCAGTGATATGTTGGCTCATAAAGTGTATGAATTCCAACTGACTCTTCTCTGTATTCTACCAATAGCTAAGATCTCAATGTAATGGTCATTATGAGGTTCACTGTGCATTAAATTATTAGGGAGCACCCAAAAGCTACCTTTGAATGGGTGCATTGCTTATGATGACGACTTAAATTTAGATACCTCAGATATAACTTTGTGGAAGTTTCATATAGATATCCATGGAAGTTGAAGATATCAGTTTCCCAGTTCTATTTAGCAGGTAATGAGTCTGGTTTTACCTTAGTAAGATAAGATGTCCTAATTTCCATGGGTTAATAAAATGGGTACTAAATACAAATGATTTCAGTTTCAATGTAACTAGTCCTTTTTTTGCAAGATAAAATGTAAAAGTACAATTTTTTCAAAGGGATTATGGTTTTATTTCTGAAGTCTAAAGAAGTCATTTCTTCCATAATGGGTGCGGGTGGTTCATCCACCATTGCAATGGTGGGTTTAGGATGTTGCAATTGAAGCATGCTGAAAATTGTACTATGAAAGAAACAAATTGAAATATATCCTCATGCTCATGATGTTTTTAACGTTGCATGAATCTCTCTGGATAAATGTCGAGATTTTGTTCAAAAGATTGAAAGAAAGGTATGGAGTGCACAGCTGAAGCTTTGAAGAGTTATTCTTTAGGATACTGAGCCTTAGCTTAAGTTATAGGAATTTAGCTTATTTATTCTTCTTAAATGATGTACAATTCATCTAATTGTTAACTATTTTAAACATTGAATTATTGATATTATTACTTTAAATTATCTTCCAAATTTAGATAAAAGTACTTAAGAAGATAGAAAAGTTTTCCTGGAGTTGGTTTAGGAATTGGATACAAAATGTTTAAATATTGGGATTTCCAAAAACTGCTTAAGTGAAAACTAAAGTAGTTTTTGACTACTTTTTCAACATCTATGCATAAATTCTTTTTAAAATTAGCAAGCATGTACAGCAATGGCTGGTGGTACAATATGATGATGTTTGTAAGCACTCATATATTTCTTCTGCACGATCAACAGTAATTGAATTTCTGTAATGGTGTTAAAAGAAGTAAATTAACCGATTGACTATGATGCTAGGAAGTATCTAAACACCATCGACTGCGAACTGTGAGGAAGCTCGTTTGATGTAAATATAAACCAAACATATGCAAATACTTGACCTATGACTACGAGGTCTTTCAAATTACCTGCGAGAAAATAAAAATGTAATGCAATTGCACCATTTGCTCTGATAGACAATGAAATAACTGTTGCTGAGATCATAGGTTTTTAAGGCCTCCTTCTTACAAGTCGATAAAGTAGGCTTGTGCTTAAATGAGGTAGGGTGGTATTAGTATTTGTAGTTTTATTGTCGGACATTGTCCCAAGGTTTAAAAATATTTTAGATAATATTTATGGTTACGCATAATAATATAGAGTAAAATTTAAGAAAAACTATGTTTTACTTTATTTTCTGGTAAAATTCTGCAAGAAATAGACACTTCTTAATCATTTATTAAGCAATAACTTTGCTGCTGGTGGCTATCCGCTATGAAAAATTGGTCAAATGTATACGGAGATTTATAGTAAACGTAATACAGATGCATTTAAACATTGTTAAAAAATGGAAACCAAGAATTTAAATTACACAAACTAACATACCAATCACAGACATCTTGAAAAAAGGAATTGTAACGGCCGCCATACATGATATAAAACGTGTCCCGCCTGTCATTTGTTCCTTAACAGTTGCAAATAAAGCGACATGAAGTTCGCAAAGCGTAAGGGAAACATTCGAGAAGGAGTAAAATAAGTTTTATATTTCTCTCTAGTGTTGTTGTTACTAGTGAATTGACCCATTATTCATACCTTCAAATCAAAGTATTATCCTGCATTAAAGCTCTCTCATATGTGTTTTTAAACTATGGATTCTGATTACGGTAAGTAATGTGGACAGGCTCGAAAAATGGTCGCGTATGTTATGTTGTCGGAAGCATTTCATAAAGTGAAATTGTAGAATTGACGTCTCTGTGCTTATAAATTAAGTTTAAAAAGGAGGTAATAAACATTGAAATAGTGATGCAATAGTAGCCTTTTTATGATTGCGACAGATTGTTCGTAAATTAATTTAATATTGTTTGTGCCACATACATTTTTTATTCGGTGAAAATATTTATGTTTGGTATTTTTTTAAAATAGAAGATAATCCACAAAGTCCCATGGATGAAGACCGCGGGACGATCAGAAATGGTCCTAGTAGAAGTGACGACTCAGGTGATGACCGTGATAGTGACAGCGATGACGCTAACTCCGTGGAGAGTGGTCACAATGAAGGTGATGTAGGAAAGAGGGGACGCACATCGTTTCGGAGATCACCATCGGGTTCTATTGGATCCAGATCACCTAGCGTTGATGCATCAAGGCCACAGTCTGCTCGATCACAGTCAGGCTCAGCAAGATCAAGATCTGGCTCCAGGTCCGTGTCGCCCGCTTCATCCCAGGCATCCAATAATTCTGCAAAGTCTAGATCTAGGTCCAGGTCACCGTCTCATGACAGGTCTGTTTCACCCAAATCAGTGCATTCACACACCAGTTCTAGGAGATCAAGATCACGTTCCGGTTCCCCCAATTCAATAAAATCTGGTTACAGATCCGGTTCCGGTTCCCCTGCAAATCCTAGGTCCAGATCTGGCTCCCCTGCGAGTGTTCATTCACAGGGATCAGCGGGTTCACATAGGGATAGATCAGAGTCTCCTAATGCTAACCGACCGGCATCTCCTTTGTACTTGGCATCTCAAGCTTTTCCCAATGGTTACAAATCAAACTCCAAGTCGCCGAAATCAGATAGATCTCCTTCGGCCTCCCCAAGATCGAGGCGGTCGCGATCCCGATCTCAAGAATCTGCCAAGTCCCGGTCTCAGTCCCCTAAGTCAGATCAGTCCAGATCGGCATCTCAGCAGTCGAGAAGATCACGTTCTGGTACCCCGAAATCCGCAGCTTCGGTTTCTCCTTCGCCGAAATCTGCACGCTCAAGGTCTGGATCTGAACCTAAAAGCCCACGATCGCCTTCTGGTTCTGCCAGATCCCGCTCTGGCTCGCCAAAGTCCGCTAGATCCGAGAGATCAGGATCTCAACATTCTTACAGGTCACGATCATCGTCTCCCAAGTCCCCACCAAGATCGCCACAGTCGCCAAGGTCTCGATCGGGGTCTCGGGGTTCAGCAAGGTCACGATCTGGGTCTCCGAAATCTCCCCGTTCCCATTCTGGTTCGCCCATGTCACAGAGATCCCGTTCCGGCTCCCCAAAGTCTGCGAGGTCCAGGTCAGGCTCGGCCAAATCTCGGTCAGCTTCACCCAAGTCACCCTCTGGCTCACCGAAATCACCCAGGTCACCAAGACCAGGGTCACACAAGTCAAGGTCGGGCTCACCTCAGTCGTTAAGATCGGCTTCCCCAAAATCTCATCGCTCTAGGTCTGGATCTGTCAAATCCAACAGGTCCCGTTCTGGTTCTGCCAGGTCCCGATCCGGATCTCCTATGTCTGCCAGGTCACGCTCGGGCTCCCCCAAGTCACCTAGATCCCCACCTGGTTCACCCAGGTCCCGTTCTGGTTCTGCAAAGTCTGACAGGTCTCGTTCTGGATCAGCAAGGTCCAACAGGTCACGTTCTGGGTCGGCCAAGTCGAACAGGTCACGCTCAGGATCAGTCAGGTCTAACAGATCACGTTCAGGATCACCCAAGTCCCATAGGTCACGGTCGGGGTCAGCCAAATCCAATAGGTCTCGTTCAGGATCGGCAAGGTCCAACAGGTCTCATTCAGGATCACCCAAGTCCCATAGGTCACGGTCGGGGTCAGCCAAATCCAATAGGTCTCGTTCAGGATCGGCAAGGTCCAACAGGTCTCGTTCAGGATCACCCAAGTCCCACAGGTCACGGTCAGGGTCAGCAAAATCTAATAGGTCTCGTTCTGGATCAGCAAGATCCAACAGGTCACGTTCAGGATCACCCAAGTCCCACAGGTCACGGTCAGGGTCAGCAAAATCCAATAGGTCTCGTTCAGGATCAGCAAGGTCCAACAGGTCACGTTCAGGATCACCCAAGTCCCACAGGTCACGGTCAGGGTCAGCAAGGTCCAACAGGTCACGTTCAGGATCACCCAAGTCCCATAGGTCACGTTCAGGGTCAGCAAAATCCAATAGGTCTCGTTCCGGATCAGCAAGATCCAACAGATCACGTTCCGGGTCAGTCAAGTCCAACAGGTCACGTTCAGGATCAGCGAAGTCCAACAGGTCAAGGTCAGGTTCTCCCAAATCCGATCGTTCTCGCTCTGGATCCCCTGCATCTCATAGGTCCCGATCTGGGACACCAAAGTCAAATAAATCTGCTAGTTCCCGACCGGGATCTCCTCAGTCAGTTGCCTCGGGGAAGCAGTCAAGGTCAGGGAGCTCTTCTGATAAAGGGAAGAAGACTAAGAAGCCGGCAAAAGCTAAGCAGACCAGGAAAGGCAAGGCAAAGTCATCTCCCAAATCTGGAAGTGAGGCTGGTAAGACAAACATTACTGTCTTTCACATAATTTGCACATTGTGGTTTTCTTTATCATGAGCCAATATTCACAGCAATGTGGGCTTTGTTAAAAATATAGATTGCTCATTATTTTCAAATTTGAAAAGTATTTTGGCATGGACACTTCTGTATTTGCAATCAGGAGAAACATTATTTCCCTGGACCAATTTATACAAGGAGTGCCAACATTGCAAAAAGAAAATGAGTCCTTGGCTTACAGATTCTACTTTATATAACACAAACAGAAGGAAAAGGGTTCGCCCTTGGAGTTTTAATGATATCCTGTTTTATCTTTTTTTTGGCAACTATGATGTATGTAGTTATTCAATTAGGAAATATTAGGGTCATTCATGAGGGATTATAAATTCCATTATTCTCTATCCTTTGGGAATATTCTCGTTGTTCATAGGTATTTTTTGAACAACAAGTCGAGTGGTCAATAAACTTAGAAAATATTGGAAATCAGGATAAAAAGTAGCCAAAACAAATTTCTTCAAAATATAATGAAGAGGGTCTTGTTAAAAAAAATCTTTGAGAATATGATACAGGATTTGGAAATTTCTGATGAAGATTGGTTGTCCTTCTAATTGTGTTATCATCACTTGATCAGGCCCTGACAAAAAGCCAAACTATATTCAAATAACTGTTTGGATACCAATGTCACATTCAGTAATGAAAGATGATTAGTAACAAAAAGTCCCAAATCCAAATTTTCACCCACTTAGAAGAAAAATTAAGGAAATCTGAAAAAAATTCAGAAATCACACTCTTAAAAAATTGAGTGATCATTTTGGTTAGGATTTTTTGCCTAATTACATATCTATTCTAAGAAAATTGTTAATGCATCTTTTCAGATTCGGATGATGAAGTTGAAGAGCGTCGCTCCGTTGTCGATAGTGATAATGAAGACGCAGATGCAGGATCGCCAAGGAGTAGCCCAAGTTCACGTGAGTTTCAATTAATTTTTTGCCCTTGTGATTACAAGTCTCGTGGTTGGCTTAAGACGCTAAAAAAAAAAAAATAAAGCCATATCTTTAACCCAAATTTTAATTTATAAGGTGGCAATGACAAGCTCACCCAATCCAAAGTCCTTGAAAATGTGAATTATATTATTCATTCCTGTGCCACTTATGGTTTGCGTTTGATTTATGGTTTTTGCTCTTGTAAACATAGAATTTTGTGGCTTAATTCAACTGTGAGAATTGAGAAAAACGTCAAGATTTGAATCTGAAATCTTCTAGTCCCTAACATAATGAAAAGAGAAACTTTATAATTCCACATAGATTTATTAGACGGACGACCCAGGTTTCGACGTGGCACGTCATCATCAGGTACTTTTTGCAAAGAAGACAGAGAATATATAGTCACACAAAATTTGGGGGGGGGGAAGAGGGGGAGAGATGAGGGAAGGGGGAGGGGGGAAAGGCGAGAAGAGAGAGACAACTCCCTGGTCTGAGGAGAGTGTTTGGGGGGTGGAAGAGGGGAAACCCCAGGGGGGGGTTTGGCCCGGAGGTGGTTAAGGGGGCTGGGAGCATAGGGACTGGAAGAAAGGAAAGGATTAGGAACTCCGTAATCTAAGGAAGGGGGTGGTACTGTAGGAGACGCGTGGGTCAGGAGGGAGAGGGGAAATCCCGAGTATACATAAAAACGCTGTATTAAGAGCCGGTAGGGGAGGTAAGGTAGGTGAAGAATCATTAGGTGTGGAAGGAAGGAAGGTCTAGAAGGGGGAAGTAGGAAGGGTACAAGATTTTGTTAACAATATTAACCTTAATTTTAACATATTTCAAAATTTCATATTGCTCTATCGCGTCAAGCCTTTGTCCTTTCTTCTCAATATGTAGGAACTCTGGCACAAAATCACTCAGATGATTCTCGTCCAGTAGATGTTTGGCAAAGAGAGACGCCAAGTCCTTATTTTTGACGCACGATTGGTGTTCCTTGATCCTTTCTTTAAACTTTCTCCCAGTCTGGCGGATGTATCCTGCTCCACATTGGCAATTTAATTTATACACACCACTTTTCTCACTTGTAGGAATTGTCTTTGGCATGAGAAATTATTATAACGTTTCTCTTTTCATTATGTTAAGTCGATTCCATGAAGTCACGTCCGAGACAACAAATTATTTCTAGTCCCTAATTGATGAATTATTGTACTCAATGATCTTTCAGGGAGGCCTATTGGAGAATTGCAATTTGTACATCTACACAATATCTCACATGAAACAGGGAATATGGCAGGGGTTGCTCGTTAAAATTTTTACATTATCACGCTTTGTCAGCTTTTAATGATCAATAGTTCAGGAACTGAATCCATTGCAGGTCTGAGATAATTACTCATAGGATAAATCAAATAGGGATACAGAAAGTCTTTCAACTGATTCTACCCCTCACTAAAGGATAAAAAAATCTAAAACTTTGTAAAAAAAATGTGATATGATGTGATGCTGAAAACTATTTGTCACTCAGTCTTAAAAAGTGTCAGTTCACGTCAATTCTAGTGAATATGAAGAGGTGCACTTCAAGTGTGTTAAAATGGAAATGATTGGATTCTCTAGCCCTGGTAGTTTTAGAGAATGGAGTTTCAAATTTCACCTTCCAAATGTCTTCTTGCATAAATTATGATTTTTTTGTCGAAACAAAGATCGCAAAAGATGTTTACTTCAGAATTCTGTGAATTGACTTCAAAATTTTTTTCCCAAAATCCTTCAGGGATAATTTTATGGTAAAAGTAGCCACCATAATATAACAAATAATGAAATTGGAGATGCTGGACCTGACACCAAATCCCTGGGTTGATATTGAGGTCTGTTATGACCAGAAATTCTCTTGCAAGCCATCTACATTTTGTGGGATTAATCAATATTTTATGTAGTTTTCCTGCCTCAATTTTTATCCTCTTCCATCCCATGTTTCATTAGGGAAGAGGAAGGATTCCCAAGGAAGTGACGATGGAGATGAGGAAGATAAAGACGTTAAAATGGCCTCTGGGAGCGAAGATGAAGATGAAAGCATGTCTAAGAAGAGAAAGCGGAAGAAAGCTGTGCTGTCTGATTCAGAAGAAGAAAAGGCAGACTCGGAGGTCGAAGATGATAAAAAATCGACATCAAAGAGCGTAAGTTAGAAACAGCCTAAAGTGTATTTAAAGGTTGGTGCATGCCTACCTCCATTGATATAGCATCTGGCAATGGTCGTTCTTTCTTTCTGATATATTTTTTCCACTATGGAGTCCCGAGTCCACGCCAAGCAGCATAAAACACAACACCCTTGGATATATTTATGCAATGGTACAGATATACTCCCTTTGGTGTAACCTCTGGCATTGGTTCTCTCTTGTGAATTGTTCCACATTGAAGTTACAAGTGTATTTGAAATGAATAAGACCTTATGAACCCAAATACAAGTACTTGTCTGGAAATTATTATATCATTAGATATGTATGGATTTGTCTGCATTTGCTGGTAGGCCAAGGCCCCCTTATATCCTAATTAGCTTTTGCTTGTTTACAAATTTCCATTTTGAGAGACAAATGAAAACATAAGAGATGTCAGTCACTACATTTAGCTATATTCTATTGATGTCATGATAACCTGTCAATATAAGTGAAACGCATTATCTCTCATTACTTGTTTGCAAATTGGTAGTTGTCGGAAGTTAAAATGACTTAACCAAACATCCTACTCTATATGAAGTCCCTCTTCATCTCCAGATACTTCATTCCTCTCTTCATTCCATCCAACATTCTTCTGCCTACCCCTTCCTCATTTGCCTAACATTGGCCCCCCTATCTCAGTCGTCAACATCCTACTGCTGATCAATATGCTTTGTACCCATTTTTCCTGTCTCCTTAGAATTTCTCCGAGCGAACCCCTCTCCTTACCCACCATACCTAATACTTCCTCATTTGTTTTCCTTTATGTCCACTTAACCTTCTCCATTCCTTTCCACACCCACATTTCAAAAGCCTCCAATCTACGCCCATCATTGTATTTCATTGACTATGTCTCCATGTTTTACATAACTATGCTCCATATCAAAGTTTTAGCGAACCTTTTCTTAATATCCTTACTCAACATCCCTGCCATTAATTCTCTCCTCCTTTTGAAAGCTTCTTTGCCTAACCCAATAATTCTCCTTATGTCCCTCCTGCATTGACCATTTTGGTCCAAAACACTTCTGAGATACGCAAAGCATTCCACCTGCTTTAGTTTTTGCCCTCCTATTTTAATGTTTAAATTAGCGTTCTCTTTATGGAAAAGCAGATTGTCATTCCTATCTCCATACCTATGTAATAATTTTCACCACATAAGTCATATTTTCTTCAAATGTATATATTCAAAACAAATAAATTACCTAACTGTTGGTAGCATCCCCTTATTGCTGCAACTACAAGTTAAATGAAAGTAATATTATAGTGTGTGCTCTTAAACCTATTGATTTGGATCTGAACCATGCAGTGTACACGACTAGCCTGAAATTTCTACTGAAGCATTTTGCTTACTTCTCTTTCGACCTGAATTCTCAATGGATGGAATGAATTTCAGAAACGAGCAAAAATAGCATCGGACTCGGAGGATGAAGATAAGGACAGCATAAAGGATGATGGGGAGGGTAAGGAGAAAGAAGCCAAAGGGAAGGTCGTTGATTCTGATGATGAGGACTTGCCCAAGAAGGATGATGACAGTGGGGATGAGGAGGCGGCCAAGGGTGAGGAGCCCGAAGAGAGCGGTAAGGGAGCTGCTGCAGTCCCTGATGTGTCTGACGATGATTCCGATGGTGGTGTTAACAGGAACGAGTAAGTAAATCCTGCATTGCAGGGTGTGGAATATTTTAAACACTCAGTCCAGTTGAACAAACATGCGTACCCATTTGATGACATTTTCTGGTACAACTGGCATCACAAACTGGAAATTGAAAGCAAAAGGACACCAAAATCGATTTGGTTTTTGTTAAAAAAATGATAGTAATCTTAAATTTGATTCCAATAAGCTCAGTATTATACCATATTTCTTGTCATATTATAACAATTTTAATACATATCTCTTGTTCAAAAGTTTATGCATGCATATATATCTTAAATATATGCATTTAGTTAGTAGCATAATTTAAACTGTTTTATATCCTATTGTTTCAGGCTTCACTTCGTGGAAGTATTTAATATCTATACGAAAAAGAAAGACTTGTACTTTTCCACAGATTTTATTAAATGGTACAACGCATTTCACCGACTTGCGGCATCATCAGACTGTCTGTTTAGCAAATTTGTACCTGATGGTGCCGCAAGTCGGTGAAACGCATTGTACCATTTAATAAAATCTGTGGAAAAGTACAAGTCTTTATTTTTAGTATGAAACTGTTTTGTTAGAGAACTCCACAGTTAGTTGTTTAATAGGTGATGTCCTGCCTGCTAATGTTATTTGATGTTAATCTTTTACAATACAGTTCATAAATATCTAAGGATTGGTGGTAATAGAATCATTAGCAGCATAATTTTATGCCAGTTTTTGATACATTGAACACAGATTTACTGTTAGTAAGTTTAGTAAGCTTTCTCTCTTTAAATATGATAGGCATTTTAATAATTCTGTTATTTAACTATTTTGATTAATTTGTTCAAAATAAACATTTGATTATCATGCAATATGCTGGAAGAATATATAGTCAATTAACGTAGCGTATAGTAGCATTATGGAGGCAGGAAAAATGGATGAAAGGTGTATTGAGCGGTAGTGGAATGTTGAAGAAGGTAATAGAGGGGAGAATGCAGGGCAAGCGAGGAAAGGGCAGGAACAGGATAGGGTTGTTGGACGGGATGAAGGGAGGAAAGAAGTACACAAAGATGAAGAGGGACCTGATGTGGAGTAGGTTGCTGGATTGGGTTTTGTTTGGAGTTACAAAATATTTATTTAATAGTTGTTTCCATCCAAAAACCTACCTTAACCAATAGATTACCTAATAAAAAAATTGTAGTATTAAGCCAATAATAATTATTCATCTCATTCAACATAAATATGAAGTATAGGATCAGTAAAAAAACAAAGGTCTCTTGATACATACATATATAATGCATTAAATATTCAATAGTTACTGTAGCATATTAATATTTAGATACACACTAACTGAGTAATATGATTTGCCGAGTAGGAATTTAAAAAAATATGATGCTGAAAAGTCTTTTATACACCTAAGAAGTTAATTAAAAAGTTTTAACCCATCTTTTCATTATATTGTGATCTTTTTTTCATTAATATAAAAGAGATGAAAGACACTTTTTGTTCTTGTTGAGTAAATATAGGTACTGCAATTTTTGGGAGCGAGTTACTATGTTCCAAGTGTAGTACTATCGTACACAAATATATGTGTGTGCAATTTAGTGGCAGATGCATGAGAGATTCAAATAAGGGCCGAGAATGTGTGCGAAAAGATTTTCCTGCAAGAATTCTGACAGCTCTTTATCTTATTCCTTGAAAATTCTTAGTGCATATTTGAATGGTATCCCGGAAAGAGATGCCATGTAGTGAGTTGTGGATAAAATTAGCCAAAGTACACAGTACTTAGCGCATTTACAGTTTGGTTAAAACATTTAAACACAAAGCAGTGTTTATTCAGTTTGTTATATCTCCGATGTAAATGTATAAGGCGAACGGTAACTATGACCATATGAAATAATGGGAAAGGTTAACCCCAGCCGTACTCTTATAAATGGGCAAAGGATAGGTAAGGGGAATTACAAAAGATATAAATTAGCAGAAAACAATAATTTGACATCACACAATCACACAATTGAAAAAACATGATCTTCAGGTATGTGTTTCAATTAAATGACAATCCTCAACATTCTGTTCTATTTTTCGTGCCATCTAAATAATATAATCTGTGCTGTAATATTTTAGAATTGGATTATGAAAAAAATTAGCTTAATGAGTCAAGAAATATAGCATTTCTATGCTGTATTCTATGGAGCATAGCTATGTATGACGCGGAAATGTGGTTGCTGAAGCAGGAGGATAGACGTAGATTGGAGGCTTTTGAAATGTGGGTGTGGAGAAGGATGGAGAAGGTGAAATGGACCGAAAGGAAAACAAATGAAGAAGTATTAGGGATAGTGGGTGAGGAGAGGGGTTTGTTGGGAGAAATCCTATGGAGGCAGGAAAAATGGATGAAAGGCGTATTGAGCGGTAGTGGAATGTTGAAGAAGTTTATAGAGGGGAGAATGTTGGGCAAGCAAGGGAAGGGCAGGAACAGGATAGGGATGTTGGACGGGATGAAGGGAGGAAAGAAGTACATAGAGATGAAGAGGGACCTGATGTAGAGTAGGTTGCTGGATTGGGTTTTGTTTGGAGTTAGAAAATGTTTATTTGATAGTTGTGTCCATCCAAAAACCTACCTTAACCGGTAGATTACCTAATAATAATTGAAATGACATAATTAACTTTATAATTCTTCGCACACTTTATTTAGGACATGACCTAGGTTAAGGTAGTACTTACAGAAGACAACGTTGTACATATATCTTCAGAGTGGAGAAGGAGGGGTAAAAAGAAGCTTAAAATGTAGTTAGGAGGGAAAGGGAAGTACAGCCTTGCAGTAAGTTTTATGTTGGTTGAGGGTTATGCCTTTCAATGAATTTTTCATTCTAAAATGTTTGGGCTAGAAGTGGCTAGAAAATTCCTCTGATTAATTGAACTTTCCATGGCATTCCGTAAATTGCTGCTGCACAATTGTACTGGCTTAAGTTGAGTGCCTCACCATTTTTACTTTAAAAAAATTAATCCCAGCACAGCTATGCCATCATCATTAAATATGTTGCTTCTTAAAGTTTATGGCTTAAGGTATTATTATGTCCCCTTAGTGTAGGTGCTAAAATAATTCAATGAATCAGGGAATAAATCACTTATCAATGTATATTGAATGAAGTGTACTTTGGCAGCTGTTGATTTTTTATTGGGTTTATGCAGTTTTCCTGGTTTAAATGTTTGGAATATTGGTTGGGACTAAGTAGAATATCATGAAAAATAAGCTATTATTCCTTGTAAACGTAATACATACATGCTGTGCTGATCTATATGCCTGGTTTTCTTTCTTTGTGATTCAACTCTACGACTTAAAATTGCTGAAAATAGTTCAAGGTAGGTGTTGGTGCTTGGTTGAGTTTCGACACATTCCTTAACTTTACCTTAGGTAGTAGACCTGTGTCTTGAATCTTATGGATGTTCATGTAGGTTTTCGATCTCATGAATTGGATGTACTAATAGTGAATCAAATGTCATGTACTTAGTGATTTTTAACCTTTATGATATCTTGTGTCATGGTGTGATCCTGAATCCAGTAGAATTGTTTAGCATTAATTGAAGTTATTTTTTTTTTAGTCTTAGTGAATTGCAGTTATTTATTTTTTGGTTTTCAGAATGTATTTTCATCTTATGAGTTAAAACCATGTCACAACAGTCAAGTTCCTAGACAAAATTTCTTGCCAGAAAATGTCCAAACTGATTTGTGTTCAAACTATTTTTTGTGCAATAAACTTGGATGATAATATAAAAATGACTTGGAAGGGTTTATTGCAATGGCTGTTATCCTTAATCTTGTTAATGCCTAATATTTCTTTTACTTGAGAATTTAACTTGCATCTTCATTGTCATTACAATTAATATTTGTGTAATATTGTCACCCATTGCCACTTCACTGATACTTCAGCAATTTTTTTCTCATTAACAGCCATACCTTCGTGATATGTTTGATTTGGATTGGTACTTGTGTACAAATATTAAGAAAAAAATAGTCTATCTTGAACTCTTTTAATGTTGCGTATGTCTCTCTTTCCAAAGTCAAGATTATTTCAGGTGCAACTCATTATTTTATGTGAGTTGAATGGAAACATGGCTTCAGTGACATGGCTTTAATTGACAGCCACCTTCCTCTTTTCATTTCGAACACCCCTTGAGTAGTCCATCCAGTTCATCCACACACTTGGCTATCCTGTCATAGTGGCTCAGAATCTCTAGTGAGAAGCTATCATATAAGCAACCAGGAAGATCATGGAAGATGTACTGGGAAATTTTTTGATAGACATTTGGCAGACACCATGCTTAAACGAATAGTGCCAGAAGCTCGGACTTGATTCAAAATTGCCGCATGAACCCAATGTTTAGATTGAATTCATCTAGTTGCATCTTGTTTTCCATAATTCCTTCAAATAGAAAATATGAATGAATGTTTGAATATCAATTTTTTTCAAGTATCATATTTTCATTTTAATTCTGTTTTCATAAAATTAATAGCCATATAACACATCTTATGCATAGTGCATTTAGAAGTATGCTTGCCTGTACTTATTTGCAAAATATTCATGTTATTACACACATCAATGTGTCTGCTCATAATGCCTTTTGTAGGTTGAACATACAATGTGTCATTTGGAAAGGCAATGCTTTTCACTAAGGTCTCTCAGAGGATGGATCAGGTAAAAAAATGTATGCATTTGTTAATTTAATTGATGATGCTAGGTGAATAGATTGAATGATGCATAGATTCATGATTAAGGATAGTAATTTGTACGAAATATCTTTAAAAAAATGCAGAAATTTACTAGCGTAAAAATCATTCTGGTTGATCAAGATGTGAACCTTGTTAAAGCACTCCCCAGATTAGGCAAATGTTATTTTTTCAATGAAATTCCTCCATTTGGATGCTCATCAATGGATGACTCCATTAAAATTCACACACACACAAAGTCATTGCACATCCCGCTATTCTTTTGTCAATAGAAAACACCGTGTTTAAAGTAGGCTTCTAACCTCTTTCGACTGTGGCGCAGTTGTGCGTAACTACAATTACTTGTGAAAATTAATGTACCATAACTTGTCATTTAGTCTCAAATCCTTTAAAGCAACCATAAATTTATTGTGTAAGATGATACTTCGCTAGCTTCATTGGTTAAACCACTCAGCTGGACATCGAGGGGATCTGGGTTCGAATCCTGGTCCAGGCAATTCATTTTTACGCTGTGAAATTTATCAATTTCGATACTCGAATGACTTCGTTAAAGTGAATGTCATGACATTGCCTGCAGTTCTCTGAAAACATCATAAATGTTATAGGCTTCACAAATGTTAGGGTTATTTGTTTGTAGCAATGGTTTTGTCAACTAATATCATGGGAATGGCTAAATATTTAATTCTTTTTTCCAAATATTTTCTATTATGTAACTTGTTCTCATATTATCTTTTGGAATGTGCTACTTGTATGAAATGTTCTTTTTTGTTTGTGCTGCAATTATGTAGTGCTTAGTATTAAAAGTAATAAGTTTATAGCTTTTGTTTATTTTATCCCATAGAAAATCTTTTAACTTTTACGCTCTCTTGGATGTAGGGAATCCATTTGGGAAAACGATTAGTTTGAGAGGAAGATTACTGAGTATTCATTTCAAAGTGCTCCATGCTTATATGTGTATTATATTTCAGGGAAGATTCTGGAGTTTCTGATTTTGACCTCATGTTACTGAAGAAGAAGGAGGCATCTAAGCGCAGGAAGAGGAAAGACGTGGACATAATCAATGATAATGATGACATAATCGCTCAACTTTTGGCAGATATGAGGAATGCCGCAGAGGTAATCAACAGTATTTTACTATTCTTTTACTATCCTTGAGAAAAAGATTTGACGTGAAATTCTGCATTTTCACTCTCATACTCTTACATTTTTCCAGAACTTTTCTCTTTGAAAAACCATTGGTTTGATTTCTATGTAAGTAGAAAGCCAACTCAATTTGAAATATCCATACCAAAGAGAAAGACTTGTACTTTTCCACAGATTTAATTAAAAGGTAAAAGGAATTTCACCGACTTGCGGCATCATCAGGTACAAATTTGCTAAACAGACAGCGGCAGAATATATACCCTCAGGACAGAGTGGGGGCAGGGAGGGGTGGAAGGGCCTGAGAGGAGTGGGGCCCTCAGGTGCATTGAGGGGGTGTTTTGACCATTTCCAGGCTAGTTTCTCGGAGAGGAGTGAGGAGGGGTATGGGAACAATTGCTCATTACAAAGGGTCGTGTTTGGGTTTGCCAAGTGCCTTCTTATCTCCAATTGCTTGAGAGCGTCCATTTTTAATCCTTTTGGGAGTATGTGTAGTATCTCAGGGATGAAGTCACTGCTGTGGTCGAATTCCGGTAAATGTTTGGCAAAGAGAGAGTTGGTATTCTGATTTTTGTGACACCTTGCGTGTTCCTTGACTCGTAATTTAATATTCCTACCTGTCTGACTGACATAAATGCTGTTGCAATCCTCACATTTCAGTTTATAAATACCTGATTTGAGAAGGCTATCCTGGGTGTCTTTTCCATTGATTAGAAGTTTGGAGAGGGTTACGGGTGGGTAGAAGGCAGCTTTGAGTGAGGTTGGTAGGCGGTTGGCAATCCTGTATGAAATATCTCCCAGAAATGGGATCGAGCATCACTTAAAATCCTTAGAAACTGTGGGCTGTGCAATGAAAATATTTTTTATGGCCGTTGATTTTTGTTTTTTCCGCAGTGATGTGTCAACTAGTTTAGGGTTGTAACCATTGTTGGTAGCTATGTTAGTGATTGTCAGGAGCGCAATGTTGAAGTTTTTGGGGGAAAGAGGGATGTGTAGGAGGTGGTGAATCATGGAGTGGAGGACTGCATGTTTGTGAGGAATCATTCAGCATTTGGGAATCAAAAGCATTGGAGATACGTTACTCTGTTAATTATCAAGATCACATATCATATTATGCGACTTGATTGCTTTGCCAATGGACATGTTTATTTAATAAATGCATGTATGACGGTTTGGTATTTGCATCGAATGTTTACTAGTGGTGCATTCCGATTCTCCCTTCAAACAGGGTGTCCACTCAATTGGAAAAATTGGGAAAAATACTCAATTCTTTGAAATTTTAGGAGGGGTGAGAGGAGAAATAATCAAAATAAAAGCCAAAATTTTGTTAAAACCTACCATGTGCTGCCATTTATGCCAGTGGCATGATGAGGAATAATTCAACAGAAATATGTGTTCAGATTCCAAACCTTTGAGAGAAATATTGTCGAAAAAGACGTTTTTTTAGGGTTACTTACTCATGCCAGTACCATCTCACAATAGCTTAGGACCTCATTTGACAAAAGAATCATTGTATTAAAACAGTAGTTCAACTTGAAAGAGAGTTGGAATGTGCATGCATGCTGTCAAAACTATTTTTGAATTTAGTGAAACAAAGATGTTGAAATATGTTTGCGAAAGTGCCAGAAAACTCTGAAGTTTTCGAAATTGATCATAAAAATTGTTCAAAATGATGTGGTTTTGCATATTGTCAGAAAAGTCGCCAATTTCTCGGTGATACAAAGCATAATTTTGCAAGTTGCTGAAACATCATGTTGTTACCAATAGCCTACATTATTACATGTCTTTCCTCCATATGATAGGCCATATCATCAATCTTTACCACCTATTTCTCATAGTTTAGAGTAATTTTGTGTGTTTGTTACTTTTTACAATGTTTTGTAGTGTAAAATTTGTCTGATGCAAAGTGTCCTTGAACACACAGAATCCACAGATTGACATGTTTCTGCTGAGGGGAAATACAGGTTTTTACTTTAGTCATGCAATTGGAGCATAGCAACCTAAGAAGATGAATTATAAGTTTGAAACATGATGGATATCTGCAAAAAAATAAGATATTTTACAATTTTTTGTCAATTTTTTTGTTTCACAGGATGACAGAATGCTGAATCAGGAGAACAAGCCAGCGACTAAGAAAATTGGAATGCTGCCTGTGGCCATGTCACAATTGAAAAAACATGATCTTCAGGTATGCGTTTCAATTAAATGACAATCCTCACCATTCTGTTCTGTTATTCGTGCCATCTAAGTAATATAATCTGTGCTGTAATATTTTAGAATTGGATTATGAAAAAAATTAGCTTAATGAGTCAGGAAGTATAGCATTTTTATGCTGTATTCTATGGAGCATAGCTATGTATGGCGCAGAAACGTGGTCACTGAAGCAGGAGGATAGACGTAGATTGGAGGCTTTTGAAATGTGGGTGTGGAGAAGAATGGAGAAGGTGAAATGGACCGAAAGGAAAACAAATGAGGAAGTGCTAGGTATGGTGGGCGAGGAGAAAGGTTTGTTGGGAGATATCCTATGGAGGCAGGAAAAATGGATGAAAGGCATATTGATTGTTGAAGAAGGTAATAGAGGGGAGAATGTTAGGCAAACGAGGAAAGGGCAGGAACAGGATAGGAATGTTGGACGGGATGAAGGGAGGAAGGAAGTACACAGAGATGAAGAGGGACCTGATGTAGATTAGGTTGCTGGATTGTGTTTTGTTTGGAGTTACGAAATATTTATTTGATAGTTGTGTCCATCCAAAAACCTACCTTAACCGATAGATTACCTAATAATATAATGCTGTATTCTACTTTTTTGAAGTGGTCTTCATGATGAATATAACAAATTAATTGTTATTGTATGCTTTTTGGTTTTGGTGGGCATTTTTTAATTGTAAAATGCAAGTAAAGGTGCAGTAGCTTCATTTTGCACTACAGTCAGCAATGTTAGAATTCCTGGTACTGCTTAATGGCTCAATGTTATCAAGTTGCAGCTGTTTAGGGGTGTGAGTATGGATATTCAAAGCTGTAATTAATGTCCCAAGGAGATGTGATTTCATTTCACACCATCCATCCTTTCGTCTAAGAACCAGACTTCAGTGACATAGTGAAATGAATTGAAATAAATATGCCAAGAAGCCTCTTGTGTCTACCTACGTAATTTGTTGACTGAAATAAAGAGAATAAAGTGCCTTTGAGTTTAGCTACCTGATTGGCATGGGTGATTTCTTCTCTTCTCCCTGAAGAGGAAGCCTTGTTAGGCAGCTGACAGCATTTTGCACCAAAAACATGAACAAAAATCATTATTATTTAGTGATTCATGGGTTAAGGCTCTGCATCCATTTTTATAGTATCAATATCATAAAAATTGCCCATTGTCGTAGCCAAAAGAAGTTGTGTGTTTTGAGGATCAAGTTCTTTTAAGTAAAAGAGTCCTCGGTAAGGAACATATGTAACTTTGAAAAATGAAAACTTGTAATGTAGTGTAACGTCTTCTTGGGGAAACAATTGAAATAAACGGCATGTTTCATGGTGATAAAGAATGAACCAGGTAATGTTAATGGCTTGATATTTCAATGTAGATATTTTGATTTGCCATTGCCAAATATTTCTAACCAAATTCTTTGCTTTTGATTGGAGACTGCTGATAGCTTTGAGTTATGTTACATTCTGTATTAAGCAGAATTGAAATAAGTCATTTTATTTATCATAAAAATGCACATTAGTTGAAGAAGGCATCAGTCATTTTAATGTAGGATTGTTTTAAAATGAGAAACGGTACTTTGTCAAGGGACCAAACCCTCTTGCAAAGATAGGTATGCCTGTGTACAATTATGGATGTGAACTGCTGATGTGGCAAACCTTCAATAATGCATTTTCTGTTATCTTTTCAGGTTGCTTTCATTGAGCACAATGTTTTGTCTGTGTTATGCGATTGGCTATCTCCTATGCCTGATCGTTCTTTGCCCGCCCTCAGGATTCGGAACAGTCTCCTACAATTACTCTGGGAGGTGAGTGCATGTTATTATTGTCCTTTATCATCTCCTATGTATTGAGGATGATGTGCAGAACTAGAATATTTATTTATTTTATTTCGTGTGTTTTATTCAAGGAGTGATGCATTAAAAAAAAATAAATTATTTATCATATGCCAAGATATGTGTGTTCACTCCAGTAAATCCTGCTAGAGGATAAATTTGCATAGAGCCAGTTTGGGTAAATCTGGTTGTGCATATACATATGTATAGTTGTGTTTTTGTATGTGTGTTAGAGGATAAAAATGGTGGCAATAAATATAATACGAGGTGTGTTAAAAAATTAACGGGAATCTTAATTTTTCGGACAATAATATTTATTTATTCTCATACATTGATGTTGTCACCTTCAAAGTAGTCCCCATTGGAGATTATGCACTTGTGCCAGCGCTTCTTCCAATCCCCGAAACACTTCTCAAACTCGATCTTTGAGATAGCCTTTAGTTCTTTCAGCGATGGGCTTTTAATGTCATCTACGGCTGTAAAATGACACCCCTTCAAGGTTCTCTTAATTTTTGGAAATATAAAAAAGTCACACGGAGCCATATCTGGCGAATATGGAGGCTGGGGCATCGTTACAGTATTGTTTTTGGCCAAATATTCACGAGCAAACAATGAAGTGTGAGATGGTGCATTATCGTGGTGAAAAAGCCATTTTGGAACGAATTTTGCTGCCACACGTTTCGTACCCAAAACATTGGAAAAAATGTCATTACATGATTCAATCGATATGTCAACATCATCAGCGATCTCTCTAATTGTGATTCGGTGATTGTTCATAACCATTTCTTTCACTTTTTTCACGTTTTCATCGATTGTTGATGTGCTGGGGCATCCAGGGTGTTCGTCATCTTCAAGGTCTTCACGGCCTTCTTGGAAACGCTTATACCACTCGTAAACTCTTGATTTACTCATAGCAGACTCACCATAGGCCTTTGTTAACATTTCACACACTTTGTTACACTTTATTTCATATTTTACGCATAATTTGATACAAATTCTTTGATCCATTTCTTTTAACAAACGAAAATTGCCCAGCTCACAAAACACATCTAACCTTATTGGCTGTCACAGACAAAGTCCATAATGAAAACAGCTGAAAGTTTTATCATACTTCAGGGGCATGTATACCAACATAATAAAAAAAAAAGTTGAATAAATGCCAAAGAAAAACTTTGTTTCAATCCACCACTTTATTTCAGGTACGACTAGTTTCGACGCTACGGCATCATCCTCAGGTAGTACCTGAAATAAAGTGGTGGATTGAAACAAAGTTTTTCTTTGGCATTTATTTAAATGAACTTCCACAAAGTTGAGGCTGAAACTATGGATTTAAAAAAAAGTTTGACAGTCGGACTCTCCAACCTGGCAAAATCAAAAAATTACCATTAATTTTTTGAACACACCTCGTATATCATTACATGTAACTAGTACAAAAAGTAATGGCTATTATGAGCATTACTTAGTCACTTGCATCTCGCCATAACTTAGTTTTGACCATATGTGGATCTTATTGTGGGGAAACTTAGAATATTTCATGTCTTTCATGTGCATCTAATACTCTTTGCTTCTGTTGTCCAGTTTCCAAGAGTGGATCAGTCAACCCTTAAACATTCAGGAATTGGAAAGGCTGTGATGTATCTCTACAAGCACCCAAAAGAGACGAAGGAAAACAAAACGCGTGCTGGAAAATTGATCAATGAATGGGCTCGGCCCATATTTAATCTCTCAACTGATTTCAAAGGTGAGTTTTATCAGCCATGTCGTGACCTGCTGCTCGCATCTCC
>CM073778.1:46429736-46477236 GCA_037158775.1 Hetaerina titia
GACAAATTTCAAGAAACTGTTGAAATTGGCTTTATTAACATCGTGGACTGTGGCGCGTCGCGCACGACTACGAATGCCTGTGACATTGTATGTACGGTATTTCGTCATAACATCTTGTTCCTTTAAAGCCCCCAAAGTTTCAGAGTGTAAGAGGACATCTCGGTAGCTTAAGTGGTTAAAGCACTCGGCCAGATATCGAGGGATCCGGGTTCGAATCCCGGTCAAGGCGAATGATTTTTACTCTCTGAAATGGTTGCATTATATGGTAGTATTGTGTTAAAAATGTGCAAGAGTGTAAAGTTCTCCTTATTTTTTACCCTCATCTACGTCTACATAAGTTCCCTGCAAACCGCCAAAAAAGGTGTGTGGCAGGGGGTGTAGCACCATGAGGAAAGGGTAAGGGATGAGGGGGATGGGGTTTTTTCAAATGGGTGGGGAAAGGTGAGGGGAACCTGTAAGAATAAAAAATATAAATATATATGTTTCCACGTGCAGTCCCTAACCTGTACGTTAATACTTATTGTAATTTACTGACTCCTGGGGGATTTCAACTACAAACATTCTGGTCCCTTATCGTTCTAGGAAAAAATGACATTTTAAACCTGTCAGTCTTGCAGTCTATCTCTCTAATCTTTCATTCGTGATCCCTTCGACCGTAATACGTTGGGGTTCGTATAATATTCTTGACGTCATCGGAAAAGGGCCCATTCTTAAATGTTTTTAATAAGTTTAATCTATATTGTAAACGCCGCTGTGTAAGAGAATCCCAACCTAAATTGTCTAGCAAAGTTGCTGAGTTGGTCATAACAATGTTTGACAAATCTAGCCCCCCTCCGCTGAACTCGATCTAATTCTGAAACCAAATTTATATTATGAGGATCCCATATACTGGCAGCATACTCTAGGTGGGGCCTGACCAAGGCAAGGAAACATCGTTCTTTCACTTTTTCATCGCATTTACCTAGCACTCTTTTAACAAATCCCAATTTTTTATTAGCACGACCTCATATTTCTTGTATGTGTTTTCCCCAGGACAGATCGTGAGTAATTGCTACACACAAGTATTTAAAGGAATCTACCCTCGCGATTTTGGTTTGTTTCACTTTGTAACTATAAGGGAGGGAATTACTCTTTTCCCAAATATGTATTACTATGCATTTAAAAAAATTTAATTCCAATTGCCATGTATCGCAACAATTTTGAATTACCTCACCATGAAGGAATTCTACAAAGTTAAGCCTGAAGCTGTTAGTTTTAGAAGTATGAAGACCTCTGAGTGGTCGCTTCAAGTGGGCCATCTGCCTGTGTCTGTAAATTCTGGAGAAGTGTATTCTCTCAAGCTGCTACTGCCACCAGATTTCCAGTTTTTTGAGAACACTAGCTGATATTGCTACTGAAGTACCTTCAGAAGACTATTGAGAGTCAAACATATAAAACTATACCTAGTCAAACTACACCTCGACTAGAACACAAGTCCAAATCATTGGGACTGCCTTCCGTTTGATTTTTCAGGAATTCCATCACTGATGATCATATGCACATATGAACATTCACTATTGGTGATTTTTTGTAAGGATTGATTAGGTGTGGGAACTGCAATTTAACTAGGAGTAACAAACCGAACGGTATTAGGGTTAACCTTGTGAAATTTATCCATGATGGAAAGGAGACAAACTATGCAAATTTCACTTGAATAGAGATTTATTCACGACCCGGGTTTCAAACACTTAATGTCATCTTCAGGTAACTAGGAGTAATTTCAATTAACTTAAATTTTACTTGGAGTAAATTTAATATGTCTCAAAAAATTTGGAAGGGTGAATGGAATGAACAATTGTAAATTAAAGAAATTAAGAAATGGCCAAGGATAAGAAATGATCAAACCCAAAACTTAAATATATCTGATTATTCATCATTTTCCCTTTACCACCAGTGGCTTTCTCTCGATTGCCACGAATATTCAGCACTTTACTGTACATCCATAAATCTTGATACATCCATATACTTCCTATAAATTTAAGTAACTAACATTATTATTATTAGCCTTCAAATTCTGAACCCCCGCCCCCAGTTTTTTTAACGTTCACAATTTAAATTTGATTTATATTGTAAAGAAGAAAACTTAGCCCAGTATTTTCTGGTTGATAGTAGACAGAAATTGCTGTTTCATGATTTGACTGTGTACTGAATGTTTAAAGTTAGAATTTTTGGTATGTTAAGCTCTGTGCTAAAAAAAGACTACTTGTTTGTGTGCAGTAATTGAGTGTCTCCCTTGCATGCTACCTCTTGCAAAATTTGTCATGTTCTGCTTTCTCTCGTAGCAATGAGCAAGGAGGAACGTGAAATGAGGGACTTGGAGCAAATGCCTAAGAGGAGGAGGGATACTGATGAGGATGAAAATAGCTCCAGTGCCATTCCCAAGCAAGACATTGCCAAAGCCCTGACAGCTGATGGGAAGTAAGTGAATGGTCTTGATTGTGATGCTGGTCAATCATCGATCTTGAATTATGATGATTGGGCTAGGTTTGATAATACGAAATGTGTTAAAAAATGAACAGGAATTTTAATTTTTCAGACGATAATATTAATTTATTCTTATACATTGGTGTTGTCACCTTCAAAGTAGTCCCCATTGGAGATTATGTACTTGTGCCAGCGCTTCTTCCAATCCCCGAAACACTTCTCAAACTCAATCTTTGAGATAGCCATTAGCTCTTTCAGCGATGCGCTTTTAATGTCATGTACGGCTGTAAAACGACAGCCCTTCAAGTTTCTCTTAATTTTTGGAAAGAGGAAAAAGTCACACGGAGCCATATCTGGTGAATATGGAGGCTGGGGCATCGTTGCAGTATTGCTTTTGGCCAAAAATTCACGAACAAGCAATGAAGTGTGAGCTGGTGCATTATCGTGGTGCAAAAGCCATTTTGGAATGAATTTTGCTACCATGCGTTTCATACCCAAAAAAATTGGATAAAATGTCATGACATGATCCAATCGATATGCCAACATCATCAGAGACCTCTCTAATTGTGATTCGGCGATCGTTCATTTCCATTTCTTTCACTTTTTCCACGTGTTCATTGATTGTTGATGTGCTGGACCGTTCAGGGCATTCGTCATCTTCAAGGTCTTCCTAGCCTTCTTGGAAATGCTTATACCACTCATAAACTCATGATTTACTCATAGCAGACTCACCGTAGGCCTTTGTTAACATTTCACACTCTTTGTTACACTTTATTTCATTTGTATGCAAAATTTGATACAAATTCTTTGATCCATTTCTTTTAACAAACAAAAATCGCCAAGCACATAAAACGCGTCTAACCTTAGTGGCTGTCACAGACAAAGTCGACAATGAAAACAGCTGAAAGTTTGATCATACTTTAGGGGCATGTATACCAACATAATAAAAAGAAATTTTGGCAATCGGACTCTCCAAGCCCACGAAATGAAAAAATTCCCAATAATTTTTTAATACACCTCATATCTCGTTAAACTGAAGGTTAACTTTAACCTCTGGTTAGGGTTAAAGCTCAGTTTTCTGATCGCTAGTTAAAGCTTGACTATTAAACTGCTCAAAAATTTAAGAACTGTGATGCTGTAGTTACAATATTCACATTCACTAATTAGTAATGTTATTTGTTTAAGAAATTGAATTTGTAGGTAACCTTCATGTTTTCAATGTATTCAATTGTTTCGGACTCCACTTTGTGGGAGTTCATGTTCATTAAATGAAGAACACGATGTATTTTTCCACTGTTTTTTATTCTCGTACAACTAGTTTCAACGCTTAGGCATCATCATCAGGTAACAGTGGAAATATACAATGTGTTCTTCATTTAATGAACCTTCATGTTGTTTATGTCCTCAACAAGTAATGACTGGTTTTGACAAGACAGTATAAACTGGGTCTTAATATTTATCTCATTACAGTAGTCAGTACAGCAGCTGTACTAACTACTGTTCCAACCAACTACTACTAACTACAGCAGCTAGTAATTAGTAGTAGTTACAGTCACACCAGATCTAAGAAGAATAATTATATATACCTGTAGTATAGGGATAGATATTGGATCAAAAGGTTTATTCCTATAGGCGGCCATATATTTCCAATATTAATTGTGTGAGATAACCTGCTGTGAAAGTAAGCTCAAAAGAATGAGAAGGAAAATAGTACTTCTGATGTAATAAATAGGATTATGCCCCCTTTTAGTCCAATAACTACAGATTTAGTTTGACCAATGATCATTTCCATTGAATGACCAGTGTGAAATGACCGTTTAAAACCATTTCCATTGAACTCAAACGTATTTTGAGTTAAATAGAAAGGATCCCGAATGATATTTCTGGTCTTTATTTAAACACTGAGGCTAATGAAAAAACTGTCATGCACCAACACATTCCCACTCTTCTTTATAATTCTTTTTCTTGTTCTTCATCAGTTTGACAAGATTTTGTTTGGTAAATTGACTTTGTGGATGACATCAGAATTCTATATTTGGTTTAATTGTAGATAATTAATTTAGTTGAAACAGTTTTATCTTCTGTTAGTTGGGTGATTTTTATTCACACCCATTTTATATATGATTGAATTTGTTAATCAATGTAAGTTATTTGAAGTCAGTTGTTGAAATAATAAGAGTTGAGAATCAAATTGAGTGCTGCAAACAACAGATGTAATGGGAACATAAGAATGTTAATATTTTAATGATAATTCTGTCTATTTCTGTTGCATAAGTCTCATCAATTGGTGATTATTATTATTGTTAGGTAATCTACTGGTTAAGGTAGGTTTTTGGATGGACACAACTATCAAATAAACATTTTGTAACTCCAAACAAAACCCAATCCAGCAACATACTCTACATCAGGTCCCTCTTCATCTCTGTGTACTTCTTTCCTACCTTCTTCCCATCCAACATCCCTATCCTGTTCCTGCCCTTTCCTCGCTTGCCCAACATTCTCCCCTCTATTACCTTCTTCAACATCCCACTGCCGCTCAATATGACTTTCATCCATTTTTCCTGCCTATGTGTGTAAAAATACTTAAGTGCAATTAATTTAAAGAGTGGATACAACTTTCAAAACAAAATAAAATGTATGTCGTACAAAAGAAATGATAAATTTTCCCAGATTTAAACTTAATATTGTTTAATAAGTTTCTCCTTAAGATAAGTGCTGAAAATATTCATCCAAATGAATGGGTTAAATTTCGACCGGCTTTTCAATTATACATGACTTATCACTCATTGTGGGACAATCTATTGAAAAGCCTTGGAGGAGGTAAATTCAAGTTTTTTGTGTAATCTCTACCATAGTACTTGTAATTCTGCCATGTGTGGTGATATGAGTATGTGAATTTAAATTATGCAGTTCCAAAATACGTGTATAAATATAGAGAGTAGATTTTTATTTTAGCCTTCTTGAATTGGGGCTTAGAGTGCTAATATCTCTTCAAATCAGGGGGGTCGGGATGGTGCAGTGGCTAACGTACAGGCTTCCCACCACGAAGGCCCGGGTTCGAATCCTGGAGACAAAAAATATTTTTCAGTGGTATCCCGATCCGTACTTGAGGTGCTTTGTGGAGAGCACTTTGAGTGAGTACGACGTCCGTTGAATGGGACATTAAAATGGGGACTCCTTGGCACCTTTCAACAAGAGTAGGCTAATGTTTGCGTCGGGTTTCTCTCCACCTTTCCCATCCCTTCCTAATGACACAAATGACTTCAGCTGTCGGCCGCCTCCCATGAAAACTACTACTCCTGCATTTTCTGATGAACCCTTTTCTGTTTTATTCCAGAGCTCTGCGTCCTGGAGACCCTGGGTGGGTAGCTCGTGCCAGAGTGCCTCAACCTTCACACAAGGATTATGTTGTTCGACCCAAGTGGAAGGTTGACACAGAACTGGGAAGGGTGAGTATCTATTGCTTCTCGGTCCACCGAACTGAATGTAGTTGGATATGCAATAGTAGGGGGTTTAGCCAGCAAATCCTTGAAATATAGAAAAAAATGGGGAAAAGCTAGGAATGGGAAAAGGATTGAAAAAAATCCTTTTGGAAAACCTGGAATATTGGAGAATCGATTGCATTTAACCAGAAATGCATAGTAGATAGCCATAGGAAAAAAATTGGGTTTTTTCATCAAATGAGTTTGACACAAACTGATGAGCAATTTTTTAAAGTAGCAGCTTTCAATGCGATATATATTCTGCAAGTATGTCAATAATCGTGGCACTTCCAGACATGCCAACTCTCCCGATTTAAGCGGGAGACTCCCGATTTTTCCTTCTTACGTTCTTGATGAACTGTTCAAATTGTGTACTTAGCTTAACATGTTATTAAAGTGTGACATTCATTAAAAATTGGCAAAGTGTCATAAAGGGATTAAGGTGCCATGCAAATATTGTGGTAATTAAAAGTGATTACTTCGTGATACACTTCTAAAAATCTCCCGATTTTTCATTTTTGAAAGTTGGCATGTCCTCCCGATTTTTCATTTTTGAAAGTTGGCATGTCTGCACTTCTGTATGCTTGGATGTAGCATTCGTATAGTTAATAAGTCTGAGGATTGCACTACAAAATAACTGCTGTCTTGCTGCTGTAAGATTGAGCAGCAATGCTCTTTCTTTGAGCAAGAATTCTGAAATAGATAAATACTACATAATAGGAATGATTTTTTCAATTATTTATTAATTGTAAATGGATATTGTCCTGAATTATCAAGTAGGTATAGAGTTCTTCCTGATCTGAAAAACGTCATTTCAAATTCTTGCGTAATTCCGTTTATTTTTTAAAATGTTTATTTCGTTGGAACTTTCAAAAATATCAATTTCAAAAAAGTTCAAGCTGACTTCTTTCTTTATAGCCTTCTTTTTTATTCTGTATCATTAGCCCTTGACATACTTGTATTTTACTAACGGCTAGCTATAAATATTACAAAAAAGATGTGTGACCCTGTTGGCATTCATTTTGAATCAAAATAAAAGTCAATTTAGGACTCAAAACTTCCCCAATGAGGTTATCTCTCTATCGTAGACATATTTTTTGTTTAGGGGGAGTCATTTTGAAAACTGTTTTAATATAATTATCTACACATTGTTGTTTTCGCTTCAACTAGTGCATATAATTGAATTCTTTCAAATGTTCTTACAATGCAAGTGGTTAAACATATTGGTTCAAAGTGAAAATGATACGAGGGTCATCCGGAAAGTAGTACCCGTTCGTGCCACATGAAGTGCTGACGACGCGAGTAGCCGCTGGACGAGGTCAGATAGCTTCAGTGGCTTGTCTGCCTTCTCTGAGCCAAGTTGCGTGACGCTAGCATTGCCTGTGTTGTTTCTGTGATTGTTTACAATGTTTAAAAAAATTGAGAACGCCGCCAGTTGTGAAGTGAGGGCAGTGATTAAATTCCTCAATGCAAGAAACGTTCGCCCATGTGATATTCATCGCCAATTAAAGGAGGTGTATGGAGACAATGTAATGGACGAGTCGTCTGTTCGGCGGTGGTGTCGCAACTTCAACATGGGGAGGGGGAACACACACGACGATGAGTGTTCGGGGAGACCGTCTGTCATTACAGACCAACTGGTGAGCTCAGTTGACGAATTCGTGAGGAACGATCGGCGCGTCACAATTGATGACATCTGTGAGCATTTTCCCAATGCTTCTCGAACAATTGTTCATGAAATTGTTAAACACCATCTGCATTATGCAAAAATTTGTGCAAGATGGGTCCCTCGCATGCTTACAGATGAGCACAAAACCAAGCGTATGGCTGCAGCACTGACGTTTTTGGGACGTTATTCTGATGAAGGAGACTCTTTCTTGACTCGCATAATTACTGGTGACGAAACATGGGTTTGTTATGCATCACCTGAGAGTAAACGACAGTCAATGGAGTGGCATCATGCTCATTCACCAAACAAACCAAAAAAATTCAAGACAGTTCTGTCCACCAGGAAACTCATGGCAACCATTTTCTGGGATCGACGAGGTGTATTGCTTATTGATTTTATGGCCCGTGGAGACACTATTAATGCCAATGCGTATTGTGAAACATTAAAGAAATTACGGCGGGCAATACAAAATCGGCGGCGAGGTCTATTGTCTACTGGTGTCATTCTCATTCATGACAATGCCAGGCCTCATGCAGCTGGGATAACACAAAAACTTTTGCAGCAATTCAAATGGGAAACTTTCGACCATCCACCGTATAGCCCGGACTTGGCCCCTTCAGATTTTCATCTCTTTACAAAGCTTAAAGACTTTTTGGCAGGAAAAAGATTTGACAGCGATGAAGAACTTAAAGAAGGAGTGACCCTGTATCTCAATGAGCTGGCGGCGAAGGACTATGCAGCAGGAATACAGAAACTTGTCACACGTTATGACAAATGCCTTAATTTGCTTGGAGATTATGTTGAGAAGTAGTTTAAAGTATCCTCTTTCAAATAAAATTTTTTATGTTTGTTAATATTTACTTTTGTGTCTTTATTTCACGAACGGGTACTACTTTCCGGATGACCCTCATACATTTTTAACATCCCGTAGAAAATGTCAAAATGAAACTTATCAGATGGTTGAGAATATTTGCGTTGTGTAGTCTGTGTTTTATTTCTTTTAATAGCATGTGATTCTCACTTATAATGTGCTCGTATAGCATTGAGCACAGACTCCCTATTGGTTGGCTTAATAATCACTGTTTGAAGTGATTTTATGCTGTTCGGCCTGGAGTAGAACTTCCCAAACATGAGAACTAATGTAGCACTTTTGAATTGAAGCCTTGAATCTTAGTTTTAAGCATGTTTTAAATGAGATTTGCACATCTCAAAAAGTAGGGTTCAACCATGAAACTACCCGGAGGGTTGGGGGGGAAATTTTTCAATGACCAAGTGTATACCCTTACATAACGATGTTTTGACATCATCCATCTACTTGCATAAGTATGTAAAGGTATTCTGTATTCTTATATGAATTGTTTTTTTTTAGGATTTCTCTCTCTTTTCTGTTATATTTGTGGATTATTTGAGGAAAAATAAGTTCCTGCAGATCCATCACTCGTCGATCTCTCTAATTCTATTGTCACATGGAATTTTAGTGCAGGGATCAAATGATTTTGTTGCTGATGTGTTTTAAATCTCAGAATTGAAACCTTAGTATTGAATTTTTGTTTGGCATTTACCTTATCACTAGTGAAGTACTGCCAATCTGGTGGGAGACCACTCCAGGATACATAGTAATTTATGTTCCACATGCCCTTACTTAATGGATTTCTTCATACCAAACAACTCATCTCTTGGTTTTATTTTCTAATTATAGGTGCGTAGAGCCAAATGCATACCACAATCGTAGGGATTGTTTTTTACAATTAATGAATATTGCTTTCATCACGATCAATTAAAACTTTCTTGGTTAAGGTGTGTCGAGTTTCATGGTATGCTATCGATTTGATCTTATCTTATAAATTATATTTCGGTAATGTTTGCAATGTTGTTAATCTGAGATGCAAAAAAAAATAAATCTTTGAATAGTAAGTATTGCTATAGCAATTTCAATTTAATGTACAGCAAGTCAGTGGAACGCGTATTAGTATCCTTTAAGCGTTAGCATTGGCAAGTGTAAACCACAATAAATGCCTGAAAATGTTTATTCATTTTTGTGATGACTCTTCAGATTGACAAACATCCACCTTACTTACCTGGTTACTTCATTTTATTTAGG
Organism: Hetaerina titia; assembly: GCA_037158775.1. Classification (NCBI taxonomy): domain Eukaryota; kingdom Metazoa; phylum Arthropoda; class Insecta; order Odonata; family Calopterygidae; genus Hetaerina; species Hetaerina titia. The sequence continues at coordinate 46,439,452 of CM073778.1, forward strand.
TTCATTAATGCAACGATTTGTTATGGTACAACAATTTGCTGCGGCATCTCCCGCAGTTTCTTGGAATTAGGTTCATTAAGTTGACTTGTTTTTTTGATAGAACATGTTTCTTGTGGTAGTGCCTCATGTGTAGTTAGTTGCTGTACCTACCTGGCCATCAGGTCTTAACTGGTCTTTTTCCAGCCACCAACTCTTACCTTACTCTTTTCATTCGTTCAGATTTCTTATTATAATAATTCTACTATATTGCGCAGGAAATACTACTTTCCTTTCCACCTCTCTTGTCTGTATTTTGTATTTAAGCCCCATGTCAATAACTGTAGGCAATAAGATTTGTGATTAAAAGCCAGTTACATTCATCCACTTGGTATTCTGCGGTTGGGAATGATATGAGGTGGGAAAAAGTTATCTTGCATTTGAGAATCAGGTGCATTGCCCTGATCTACTTGTTCATCTTCACGGGTCAAAAAACTCCACACCAATCACCTTAATGCATCTCCTCCTTTCCTGACCATGCCTTTTGAGTGTGAGAAACAATAGGCACAATTGTTGATTGTAGTGACCTATATTGTACCTTAGGTGACAGCAATTGTCTGGAATGATGCTCTTATAATCCCAATCAAACCAGGCCTGCTATGTCTCTTATGGTAGGTACTGATGGAAAGAGCAATCATTACTTTTTGGAACTCAAGACTCATGATTTCATGATTTTTTTAGGATAGTTTATTTCAGGTTCTTCCACTCAAATCCAGAAATACGTACTTAATGGATTGTTTATTTTATCAAGAACACAATGTATACATCCACTGTTCTTTATTCTCGTACAACTAGTTTCAACGCAACGTTTTTGTACCTGATGATGGCACCGAAGCGTTGAAACTAGTTGTACGATAATAAAGAACAATGGATGTATACATTGTGTTCTTAATAAAATAAATATTGAACATTAACTTCCACAAAGTTGAGCTTAAAACAATGGAAAGCACTTTATGGATTGTTTGTGTGGTGAAAAATGGGCGTTAATGTGAATGCATCCTTATTAATTAAAATTGGCAATTTTCCACAAAAATCACATCAAACACATTTCTGTGGAAAATTGCCAATTTTAATTAATCATGATATTCCACCATATCTCGCCTGAAACGTCTCTTTTTATTCAATGCATCCTGTCGAGTCCAATTGTTTATCAATTGATTTCTTCACAGTGTATCATAATCTGTGTTTTAGGTTAGTGTCAACTTAAAAAATGGCTACTATATTGGTATTTTAGAGATATGCAGTTGTTGCAGGGATGCTAAAGTAATGCATTTTACGAGGGCATATTGAAAAGTAAGGTCTCCTATTTTTTTTCATGGACAATCAAGTTTATTCTGAACTTTGCGTAGATCATTAGGAAGGTTGAGCATTTAGCTATTTTTTTACATAGACGGCTTAACGATCAATCACTTTTTGGATCCTTGTAACTACCCTTTTAATACCAGAGCTGTACCTTTCTCCCCCTGCATCACGAAGCCAACTGACGACTGCTTCTTGAACTTCCTCGTCTGATTTCTGGATTCGATTGTGACTAGAGACGAAAGATGGGCAAATCACTACACCCCTGGAAAAATAAGGAACAGTCATAACAATGGCGTCACCGATGCCCAAAAAGTTCAAGACAGAGAAGTCAGCGGGATAAGTTTTGGCAACCATTTTCTGGAACAGGAAGGGGGGTTCTGTTGGTGGATTTTATGCCGAAAGGAAAAACAATCAACTCAGAAAGCTACTGCGTGACTCTTAAGAAACTTCGACGAGCCATCCAACACAAAAGAAGGGGTAGGCTCACCAAAGAAGTTTGTTTGCATCATGACAATGCGCGTCCACGTGAGTCACATCAAACGACCATCCTACTCAATGAATTGGGCTGGGATATCATCAACCACCCTCCGTACAACCCGGACGTAGTCCCCAGCGACTATCACTTGTTTCCCGCTCTCAAAAAACACCTCGGGGGACAGAAATTCAAGTCAGACGAGGAAGAAGTGCAAGAGGCAGTCGTTAATTGGCTTCGCGACGTGGCAGGAGAAAGGTACGATGCTGGTATTAAGAAGCTGGTTACAAGGATGCAAAAAGTGATTGATCGTTAAGCCGACTATGTAGAAAAATAGCTAAATGCTCAACCTTTCTAATGATGTATGCAAAGTTCAGAATAAACTTGATTGTCCATGAAAAAAAAATAGTAGACCTTACTTTTCAAAATGCTCTCGTACAATTATTTGATTACTTAGAAAGTTCAGATTTGGTTGTAAGAAAGCACTGCTTCACATACTGTGGAGAGACAAAGCTGTGTTACTTTAGTGGAGTGTGGGCATTGGATTCAAATTTTGATATCTAAAGCATTTTACTTACAGGTATCCAAGAAACAAATGAATCGCTTTGAGAAGCACATGAGGAATTTTATAGAGAAGAAGAAAATGAGTCAGTCTCGACGAGCTGTTGGCATATCTATAGAAGGTCGCAACATGGCTCTATAGTGCCCATGTTGTAACTGTTGCCATTGGCATGTATTTTATTTTTCTTAATACAAACATTTCAGCTAATTTTAATGTTTGTATGAATGAGCCAGAGGTTTGTAATATTTTCGTACCTGTAATATGAGACGTGGAATGTAACAAGTGTCGGTTTTTGGAAGGTTTCATTGAGTGTATCCTCCCAAAACTTGTCTTTTTTTTTAAGACTATGTGATTATGATTGACGTTTGTGTTCCTTAGATTTAACGTTGACAAAATTTTCTTGGCATCTAATTAAAATTGTTTGCTAATGTACGATCAGCATTATGTAGGTGCAGAGTTGGGTATTGGCAATTTTCTGGTCTTGTTTTCGTGTGCTCTCCTCATTTGAGAGTTCTCCTGGGTGTTAAAAATAAAGAGCACTTATCGAACGATTTTGACACTCACACCAGGTAATTTGAGGTGAAAATTGATACATCTTTGTTGTTAAATACTGACGGTTATAGTTGGTTGAATTGTGATGTCACTTAGTGAGTTTATATTCTTGTGCCTACCGTTCATTTTATTGTAAGAATTAGAAGAACAATGAGGGGAGACACTATGCTAGGTGTTGTACATCACGATTTTCGTTCCCACAATGCCTTGACTTTGTTGCAGAAGTTTGCATACAATGTATTATTTTTTGTGTAATCACATCCAATCCAATAATATATTTTTTTTAAGATATGATCTCATTAGAATTCCCTGTACTGTTTTAAGACATGTCCATGGCACACCTTTATAGCAAAAGCAAGCTTAATTTTTTTTCTCATAATTGTTTAAACCTTGCCGTAAAGTTTCTCGTTACTTTCAAATTTTTTTGCATGCAAATAGATAGGAGTTTGAAATATAGTCCATATAAATTTTGGAAATTTTTCAAACAATTTTTCTCGTTGAGGTGCAAATGTGTTTTTATCAACTCTTGTTTTCGAATTACCATTATTGTTTCCTTGAAGATTCATGGTAAAAATGGGTTAGTTCTCATGAGTCAAAGGTTTCATGTGATAAATTCTTTCATGTCAGCGGTACATAAAAGAGATGATGATGATGTAAACGGAAGAGTTTTTCTATTCTGAGTTGCCTAGAGTTATTAGGCTCTGAAAAAAATAATGCCACAGATGCTTCAGAAACTTCAAATAATCATCTGTAATTTTATGTATAAATAATGTAAATATATATACATATTTGGAAATAAAAATATTCCCAACATTTGGGGTGTCTTATTAAAAAAAAAATTGTTCAAGGAATTTAAGCCTTGTAATGAGATCGTCACATTTTCCTAGTCCCAGCCATTGGACAGGATATCAGTTCTTTAAACTAAGCACAGAAGCTGTTGCTAATCACATCCAACTGCAACAGTTTCACTGTTGAAACCTGAGTATTTTGAAATCCTGTGGCAGCGATTGTACTTTGTCGGCTTGAATCCTGCACAGGTTATCGCCCATCGACACAGTTGAAAAATGTGTATTCACATATTCCACATTAAAAGCTATGATGGCAGCAGGAGACTATTTCACATTGAAGACGGGAATGAAACATAATTTGTTCTAATCATGAGGGATATATTATCATGGCCCAGATAAGGACATTTCACGTGAGCTTCTCGTCACACTTTTTACGTATATGCCATCGCTTAATTGTTGTCTCCGGGCATTTAGAAGGAAAGAAAAAAAAAATAAAAAACCCTAGGCCATGATGATCAATCCTTGTTAATTAGGAGTATGCATTTTTAAAAATTCCTTCTTCAATATTGGAGAAGTTCCACTAAAGTAGAACCTGAAATCGACCAGCTAATTGGTTTTAGAGATGCTCACCATAACGTTCACCGTTTTTATGAATTGGAGGGATGTCCTAATCAATGTTTTCGATCGTTTTTCCGATGAGAGTCTTGTATCAGTGCACCTTTATTGTCGTCGTGGTCTTCTGTATAATGGACTGACCGAGGGAGTTAATCTGTGCTCCCTTTCCTGAAATCGTCGTGAAAACTCTCGTCACCCGAATGAACTTGCTGCTGCTACTGCAGTTGGGGGTGGTGCACACGGTGGTCTGGGGTGGTTTGGGGCAGGAGTAAGTCCCCGCGGGGACGCAGAGCTGTCCATCGAACACGTCTTCTCCCTGGCACGACAACCAAGTCCTCTCCCCATCGATGCAGAAGTAGTACCTCCGACAACCGGACTCGAAATCCTGAAAGAACCCGTTTCCCGCCTGACAAGGGGACTGGATCGTCGTGGACGAGGCGGCCAAGGCCTTGTGACGAGAGCAGTTCATCGCCTTGTAGTCAACGCACGCCCTCCCGTCAAAGCCGCGACCATCCGGACAGGCGAGATCCTCAATTCGGAAACCCCCGGCGCAGCGAAAGTATCCCCTGCAGTCCACCTCCAGATCCGGATAATAGCCGTCTGACAGGCTCTCGCAGCCCCCGAAATCTGGGGAGCAGTTGGATCCAGGCACGCACCGCCTTCCGTCAAACATGTGTCCTCTCGGGCAAGACAGGGTGGTTATCCGATCACCCGCCTGGCAGTAGAAGTACGACTGGCAACCGGAGGAGTGGTCAGCCACGTAACCGGCCCATATCCCTGCACACTCCCTCCTCTCGGAAGGCGAGTCCGACGGACAGTCAACCTCGCCGGCCGGCGCGCACCTTTCCCCGTCGAAGGCGAATCCCCGAGGGCAGATATAAGAAATACTGTGACCCCCACCGCAGTAAACGTAACCCCGACAGGATGGCGAGCCGGGATCCGGGTGGTAGCCGTCCGACTTGCCGGCGCAAGGAGTCTGCGAGGGCGGCGGTGCTTCTCCACACCACGTCCCGGTTGTTCCCTCTGGGACGGCGCATCGGTGACCGTTGAAGGCCCTGCCCTCCGGACAGGCAAGCAGGATGGCTTTTCCCCCAACCCCGGCCTCGCACTCGACCTTGCGACTGCACTTTGACCCCGCGACCGGTCCGCAAGGGGGTCTTCCCTCCGCTCTTAGGGGAAGGCAGACCAGGAGGGTGGACGCGAGGCAGGCGGCGGCGGATGGGGGGGCGTCACCCGGGGGCAGTAGGACGAGAGAGGTTCGTGGGGGGCAGGCGTGGTTCGAGGTGACCTTCCCGTTGGCGCAGCGGTAGTAATGACGGCAGGCATCCGCGGAGAAATTACGGTGGAGGCCGTCCCGCAGGAGGCTGCAGGGTCCGGGGGCCATCGGAGTCTTTGGGATGATCGGCGGTGGTCCCCGCACCAGAATGGGGGCGGCGGAGGTGGACGGGGGCGGGCATGCTACGAGGTTTTCTGGGAGGCAAGAGGGGCCGTACAGGTGTCCCTCTGGGCATGGAGCCACTGAAGTTAGGTGACCTCCCCGACAACAGAACGAGCGACGGCAGTCTTCGGATGAATCGGCATAGTTTCCATCCACCCTCCCAGTGCAGATAGGTTCCCGGCACATCCATGGTGTTGGCACACATTTCTGTAAAAACGCGTCATATTAACTATCGTTTAAATCATATCATTAATTAGTTTAGAATAGTAGCTTAACTGGCTCAAGCACTCGGCCAGACATTGAGGGATCCAGGTTAAAATCCTGGTAAAGGTGAACGATTTTTACACTGTGAAATTGCTGCATTGCAATACACATTTAGCGGAGTACTCCATTTTAAGTAACTGTAGCAGCATCTATGACAATTTCTTGGAATATTAACAATAGTTTATGGTGCTGGAGGCGAATACAAAGATTAAATGGACAGACAGGAGGAAGAAAAAGATATATATAGGAAGAGCAGAGAAGAGGAAGGGAGAATTTGAGTGATTGGATTCACCTTGGGGCACAATGGTTTAGTTAGAAATGTAACATAATAATACAATATATTTTTTTGGTAATCTACCGGATAAGGTAGGTTTTTGGATGGACACAACTATCAAATAAACATTTTGTAAATCCAAGCAAAACCCAATCCAGCAACCAACTCTACATCAGGTCCCTCTTAATCTCTGTGTACTTCTTTCCTCCCTTCATCCTGTCCAACATCCCTATCCTGTTCCTGCCCTTTCCTCCTTTGCCTAACATTCTCCCCTCTATTACTGTCTTCAACATTCCACTACCGCTCAATACGACTTTCATCCATTTTTCCTGCCTCCATAGAATTTCTCACAACAAACCCCTCTCCTCACCCACCATCTCTAGCACTTCCTCATTTGCTTTCCTTTCGGTCCATTTCACCTTCTCCATTCTTCTCCACACCCACATTTCAAAAGCCTCCAGTCTACGTCTATCCTCCTGCTTCAGCGACCACATTTCCGCGCCGTACATAGCTACACTCCATATCAGAGTTTAATAATGTAATATAAAAAGATAATCAAATGACAGATCCCGTGATGAAAACCAAAAGACAAGTACATTGGAAACAAATTAAGAAGGATGTAAAATAGAGAAGCTGTCATGTGGTAAGGGAATCGACACTGAATAGATAAGAATTGAGGGACTGCAGTAAACCAATCTCGCCTGTACTGATGATGATGATTAGTTTTGTGGATCAGACATGGAATTTTGATGGACCTGTAAAAATTACTATGCAGTGGCAGAGTACGTCAGTGACCAAGGATTTGTAATGGAAAGAGTAGTAGGTGAGGAAGGACTGAGACAGAAATTACGGATGTGGCGGGGCAGTACAAAGAAAACTCTTCCTTATGTTTTTGGAGTCCTACTGCAACCCAACTTAAAGAAGTATTGTGGAGTTAAAAGACAAAGATGTCAGGGAGAAATAGGTGGTAATACGAGCAAGGATAGGAACCAGGGGAAAGTTGGGTATGGAAAGCCTGTCTCTCCAAGATTAAACATTGAGAAGTAATAAACTGGAATCAAGTGGGGTCAGGACTGAGGTATGGTCTCGTTGCCAACCTTAATTGCCACACTTTCCCTTGGGGAAAAAATAATGAGGTAAATGAAGGAAAACTTTATTCATTAAAACGTAGAATATTTCCTTCAAATTCTGCATCTTGACTCCCTAGGGCAAGATTCCTAAACTCCTAGTTGTGCTAGTTATACTGCGCTCAGCTCTAGGGTGTCAAACACATAATTACATTCCTAAGACCTGGTTAACATCACATTAAATACCATCAGAGCTTAAGTTTATTATTTATATTCATCAGCTCCATATGCTCCAAATTTTCCATTCATGCCATGCAAAATTCCTTATCTTTTCCTCTCTATAATTTGCCTACTGAACATTTTTTCCTTCTATTGATGTCTTCAGTACCCCATTATATTATCTTGATGTGTAAATTCCTACTAGCAATTTTTGTGCATTCTTCAAATTTCTCCAAACTTCACATATTTATTCACCTGTCATACGATGTTTTTCTCTATTTTTTTCCTTTGTATCCAATTTATTTTCCTTACAAAACCACATCTCATTGGTTAGCCTCTTTCCTCAATGATCTAATTTTGAAAAACCTGCAATGCTGCATTATGTTTTAGGATTTCCAAACACACCACACAAAGCTATTCTACTCCCAAGTCAAGTGTTTTTGATGACATTTTATTCACTGCCTAAATTCTCTGTCATTAACTCTCTCTATCCAAATCATAATTCATGTGCATGGAAGAAAATTTAATTAATATGTTTTTCTAATTGTGTTTGATATGAAAACTCATTCTATTATTTATTTTTGGCCCTAGAGCATCAAAATTTCAGTTATTATTTCCTAGTCATGCTCCGATTACTTTCTTCCATGTGAATGATATCAGGTACTCTGTTTTAATGAATTTTATGTAAGTTCCAGTGAATGTTTTAACAAATTATTTGCTAATATACATACATGGCAAGAGTAATAACTGATTTTCTCATAGCACTGATGAATTCAATATCTTCATGTTAAAAAAATGTCTGTATTCAAGAGAAAATAGATGCTGATAGGAATACTGCTTTCAAGTTCCAAGAAACTCCAGGAGATATTGCAAATTAAGTCTTCCAAATGTTGCATTTTAATGCTTTCAAGCTGTTTACCATTTATCTCAGGAATGGTCCCACAGTGAAAATAAGCATTGCAGCTTGAGCTTACCTTAATGGAGTAGCCCCATGATAGAGACCTCATTAATAAGTGCTCTTTATTGGTCTAAGGAGAACTATTCGAATACATTTTCCATCATGAGGCATGGTTAAGTCATTATCAGTCAATTATTGATTTTCGAGCTCGTAGCAAATCATAAATCAAGCTTTTCCCATGAAGTAATGAAATTGGTCACTTTGGTAGTCATAAATATGAAAAGAGGAAGTTTAAAAATGGAATGAAATTATTAAGTACTACTCCTGGTTAAACACGATGGGACTTTTTTAATAAACGGAGAGGAGCAGAGTTCCAATGGACACAGTGGAAGAAGACAGAAGGGGAATTGGGAGGAAGTGAAAATTTCACTCGGGGTATCAAATTTATGCAAAAATAAATTGGTAAAGTGATAACTTCAAGTTTAATTGGCAATATTAACAGGAAAGAGCGAAAGGATTTGAAATCCCTGCCACGGGGTGTGGATGTGCCAATGAAGGAGATAAAACACCATGAGTGGAGATGGAATACAGAGTTGGTGCCCTGCAAAAAGGCTCCCAATACTTGTGTCAAGTCGTATGAGTTGCTTGAACAATGTTGGGCATGTCTGTCTCTGATGATGAAATGGTAACAAGAGGAATTTGGTTCACTCTTCACGATCTCTATGCCCAGTGTGCAATGGGCACATGAAAATTCTAAAAGAATCTAAAATCTAATAACCTTTTAACCTTTTGGGTGCCATGTGTAATTGCAAAAATCGACGGGCTATCTTACTCAGAATTGAAAAATTAGTGAAAAATATCTTAAAATCATTATTATTCATAATTATTTGATGAAAATTTTATGAATTATATCATATTACATAATGAAGTAGAAAAAAAGAGAATTAAACATAAAAATATGAGTTAATCAATTGTTATTTGCTTTTATTTCCTTTGATAATTTAATTGTAGTGACCTCACTGGCACTCAAAGGGTTTATTTAATAAATTATAGATGAAAGTTCAAAATAACCCCTGTTCATGTCTTGCTCATGATCCGACATACTAATGAAATACGATGTATTTCACCACAACTTACTTTAGTGTTGCGATCATAAACATAGCCAGCTGCGCATAAATAATCCCCTCTTTGTCCATGGGGACCGCAAAAATGATAGGCTCTGCATTTTGTCCCTGGAGTGATGAAGGTTATCTCCAGCCCTGGGCTCTCAGCTGGACATAATGGCTCAACACACGTCACTTCCATGGAGTTCACACACTCTTGGAGATTGGTGCTGAAGGCTGTGTATGGTCTGCATGTGTGTGTGGATATAAGCTGGTGGTTTTCACACCTAAGGGACAAAGAAAAAATTATCAAAGTTGTATTAGTTAGTAGAATGGTAAGATCATCTTTTGGTAGATCTAATATTTATATCATTCTTGGTGACAATACTATATACTCTTTCCCTTCATGGTCGTTAGTTGTTTGTTTTTGTAAAATGTTGAGCATGTACTGCTAAACCATATAATTAGTAATAAAAAAAACACAGTAATCAACCCGAAGGTCGGTTTAGTAGATGATGGTAGAGCTCACCCATGTACCAAGCCCGACGGCGTGTGAATATTCACACATCAGGGTAGGGGAGCCAGGTCCTTTTCCTGTGCCGGTTATGGTTTCCCAGGAAGACCTGTTACCCGAAAAATCAACTAGCTTGGGTGGAGCTGCAGGTGCCCAAAGTGCCTTGCCTGGGAACCGAACCCGGGACCCTCCGGTCAGTAGCCCAACGCTCTACCCACTAGACTACCGCGACCCGCCAATTAGTAATAAGTACAAACAATTTATTGGTGTACAAGACACCTAATTTTAAGAATGAAGTTTGAATTGAAAGGAAAAAATTTTAAATAAATGTTGTGTATGTGCATTGGGGAATCGGAGTCCAGAGGTAGAGTGTTGGACTAATGAATGGAGGGCTTGGGTTTGATTCCCAGGTATGCACTCTCTGGGTACCCTCAGTTCCACCCAAGCTGTATGATTTTTCAGTTACCAGATCTTCCTGGGAAACTATAGTGAGCACAGGGAAAGGAACTGACCCCTTTACCCTGATATATGAATTTCACTTACCCATGGGCTTAGTATTGTAATTGTAATTTATTCATTCACCATAAGCATAGAATTATGCATGGCTTTGTCAAAACATGTTTTACACTTCATTTCAGTAAAAAAAAACATTATGCAAAATCAAAACAATATGCAAGTACAATACACACAATTTACAACTTTTTGGAATTAACACATTTCAATTATACATTTGAAATGGTATGCATTAGAAAATCATCTACACTATAAAATAATTTACATGAAAGTAGTTTTTTCACGGCACACTTAAATTTAAAGGAACTTTTGATATTTTTAATATAAGCAGGCAATTTATTGTACATAAGTATTCCCTGATGATCTATCCCTTTAATCGTTTTATTTACTCTGTGCTGACTTACATGGAATGCATTTTGGCTTCTCGTATTATGACTATGAAGGTCACAGTTTTTAATAAACATGTCCTGATTTTTGTTAATAAGAGACATTGTTTCAAGAATGTATAGACAAGGAAGAGGTAAGATTTCTAGTTTTTCAAAAATAGGTTTACTGGGAGCTCTATTATTAGAATTAGTTATTAATTATTATTATTATTATTGGGTGGACCCATCACCTACCAAACCGACCTTTGGGTTGAGAACTGTTTTAAGGTTTTTTTATGAGTGTATAACCAGCAGATAGAACTTCAGCCTTAAATATTTGGTCAAAAGTAAAACATATTACCTAATTAACTAATTTGGTCACATTGAACTACTTCCTGCTCTCATGCAATCTAACTCAAATGGAAACAAAATGTTAATTGGGAAAGATTGAATTGGTATTAATTCAATTTGAAGTATTAAAATGAAGCACCATTACAACAGAACAAGTCTTCATCAGGCTTGTTCCTATTTGCCACATCACATCACACATATCAAGAAGATTTCCGGCTATTTTACGAGAAAGTGTTTGACATTCCCTAAATGACTATTTCTCTCTCAACATCACAGGAACTTCCTATTTATTTCTTCAATCCTTGGTAACTTCTGCGCCTGTGCATACTATCTAAAAATAACTTCCACTCTCTTCCTTCCTCTACCCTGTTTACCCAACGTTCTCCCTTCCATCACAATCTTCAACATCTCACTGTTTTTTATCATTTTCTACTACCACTTTCTTTCTTATTCTGATTTCTCCCAGCAAATTCTCTTCTCCATCCATACCTTTAGAGGATTTTAGAGTTTGTTTTCCTATCTCTTTTCAACTTAGGCTCACTGCTCTCCTTCACACACATTTCCAAAGCCTTCAATTTGATAGCCATCCTCTTGCCCAAAAATCAGGTACTGGCTCATTAAAATGCTACCATACTCCAGATTATAGTCACACGATTCATACTACCTTAAATTTGCTAATTAGCCAATTTCAGCTAAGCGTATTGTTTTTGAATCAGGAAATTAAAACAATAACTTGAGAAAAACTTTTACAAATTCCAGAAAAAAATGAAGAAAAAATGAATGTTGTAGAAGATACCGGATTTAGCACGTGAACGATCTTACAATATCTTAACTGGGGTAAGTAAAGGTGTGGAGCCCAACACTAACTTCGTTGTACCAATTTAGTTCAGGAACTTTTTTCTTTAGTGATGCATTGTAAATTCGCTCAAGCCATGCATTGGACCCAGAAGAACTGATTACGAAGAGAAATAATTTTTGCGAAGGAGTCGCTTTTGATTCCATGGAACTGCGAATTTTTTTCACTTCAAACTTTGAAGAAACTACGCCAGATCAAAATGAGCCAGCATCGACAACCTACAGCAATTACTCAGACAAATACATATTTCCTTCATTTGAATTATGAATGACTAATCCAGCGATTATTTTAAATAAGCAGTTTTTAACGTCTTTTATATTCTGCAAGAATTGCGCGTCACATCTGTGTATTTTGAATAAACGTTCATCCATTCAATCGGGCGGAGTGTCGCACTACGAAACAACTGCCTGTCTACCGCTGCACTACAACAAACTACAACAGAGAAATAATCGCATAAATATAAAAGTTTATATTCATGAGTAATCATGAGGTACCTATTGAGTGATAATGCAGTGTTAGGTAATAGGATTATTTTTTATCAGATCTAGGTTCCCACTGCGATTCTCTTGTATTAACGTGTATAAATAAAATATTTATAGATTGATCGAAAAGCATTTCAAACTTTTCAAACTGTCAGTGTTACTTCAAACAGTTAATCAGCTCAGAAGTATCTATTCCTGACGGTCATAGTGACTTCCTATTCAAAGTCGTAATGAGCTGCTCGGTTAACATTCATCTAGATGCAAAAAAAGTAAAAAATTTCAATTTGAGACTCCTACCGTGATAATCTCTTCACCGCAGTGGAATTTTATTTTCTTGGGTGATAATGTTTTCAATCCTTTTTGAAATTCATTATCTACCCATGAGTGTCTATCCAGCAAGTGAATTTGGTGCAGGCTAGTGACATTGGTGGCACAACACATTAAAAAACAACTTAATCCTTGCAATCCTGGAATCGCGTTTAATTTCTGATATCCATGGAACAGAGGAAAAAAGACATACCTGTAATACTGCTGGCAACTGGAGGTGTAATTTGGAAAGAAACCATTTCCGGATAAAATGCAGGGGTCTTCCCAATCTGCTTCATTTTGGCTTGAACTTTCTTCTGGATTGCTGACAGCTCTTGGGCTAAAGAAAAGAACCAAAGGAATAACATGAATTGGGTGAGTACATGAATTCACAAAGGTGCATTTATCCCAATAAAGGTTACCCATGCAGAAAAAGGGGTACCTGTATGAAACATTTGATTAGTATTTTTCTCAATGTTTAAAACTCACAATGTTTTGCACAATTTCTTCAAAAGTTGCATTGCTTTGTGTGCTTTCTTTTTTAACATTGTAAACTGTACAATCTACTTCATATCGATATCAAATGTGAGGATATTGTATCATTCATTAGTAATAATGTACTAGTTTTGATATTTCTCAATACTTGCTTCCTGTAATATAATACTTGGTTACACTGAAGTGGACCACTGCTCAAAATGTTGCCAAACTACCATTTTCATATATTACCATATAAATAGGGCCAAAATCATTTCTAGTGTGTGACATTTAAAATTACTTAGAATACTTTTGTGGTTGCCATAGTGTAAATGTTGACCAATTGCAGAGGACATACTGAAAAATCACATAATATTTTCAAATTGAAACATTTTGAGGTAATACTCTTAAAACATGGTGGCCTGTTGCTTCAATTCAACAGAGTTTGCTGTGTTTGTTTCCACAAATTGATTACTTCTGCCTCAGGTTCATTGGAATTGGATGGGAGAATGCTGGTGATTTCTTGGGGTTATTAGTATCTAGTACTATGAAATTTTGAATAGTTAAACCCCTTCATCCGATATATGTAACCCTGTTTTTGGAATGTTCCTTTGGCTATGCTTTAAACAGAGGTTGCATAGGTACAAAAAAGGCTAAAAGTCATTTCTTGATTAGAATAGGTACTGAGGTAGGGATTTGGTTAAAATCACATGTGTAACAATCCTTGTGATTGTTACACATGTGTTACACACAAAAAAGAATCCCTCTTTAATTGGTCCAGAACTAGAATTACCTTAACATGGGCCATGTCCTTTATCAGAGGATGGGAAACTACAACTCGTGGATGAAATAACCTACTACATACTGAGATATTTTGCAAATATCTCGGTAACATGTGTTGCACATTACTCATTATTGCCTGTCTAAGATTTGTTTGTGTGTATATCTATATGTGAATGTTTTTAATGTACTATAGAGCTCTCTCAACTGAAGCATTCTGATTGCATCACAAACTACCCTACGTTTTCCACTGCATTTTGTTTCCAACCACGTTATTAGGAAATGTCTTCGTGCAGTTTATGAAAGCAATATTTCAATACTGTACAATGGGTTATATAGGTGCGGAAGCACTCACTTTGAACTTAGAATTTCCTAACAAGACAGTACAACACTTGATGAAGCTGAAATGAGGTTTACAGTGTAATTAAAATGTTTCTTGATGGAAGATATGGGCTTAAGCAGTAAGTGGCAATGTAATATTAGAACACACTAATGGTGTTCTAATTAGTTGCAAAAGGATTAAGTGTCTAGTATCCCAGGATCCAAATAAAAAAATGTGTGTAAAACCACAGGAGAGATTGTGAAAGACCTGTAGAGTTTGTGGAAAACCTTTATGTTTTACTCATTTAAATTAAATTCAGTGAATAAGAGGGTTGGAATTGCATGCACTTGTAAATGGTATTACCTTGTATCACTTCCATTCATGTAATTGGCGTTTTCTGTGCTAATTTGACTTTGGTCTGTGTCCTCTTTGTCATTAATGGGGGTGGCAGTCGTGTTGGTGCCACTGTTTTCCTCCACCTGAAAAGAGATTCAATCCAATGAAAGGGTTATACATATGTGAAAATAATCTCAGAATGAGTTACAAGTACATTTGATTTGATAAGCTAGAGTGGAACTTGTTACCTGTCTGCATACCTACTTGTCCCACATTGAATGGAATTCAGACATAAGGAATGAAAGATCGATTCCCTTTCCTGTACCATCTATTATTTCTCAGGAAATTACACTACTGATAGTGGATCTAGAAAGTGGGCTGACATTGCTATGTAAACAAAAGCATATTATAAGGTTTTCCAAATAAGAAATTTTGACATGTTGTTAAATTTGAAAATAATTGCGCTAATTTAGAGACTGAAAAATCTACTGATTTTTTGTTTTGCCCTGAAATAACCGAATTCCCTTTAACTGCACAATGGACAATGCTTGGAAAAATTGCAGGTATTATCATTCTACCTTAGGAATAATTATGAATTATTTTCATGGCATCAATCCAATTGGTTCACTATTTCATTCATGGGAATATAGAACGTAATGTAAGGGTTTCAAAATAGAAGTTTTAATCACATGAATACTCATTTTTTTCCAATTTTTCTAAATAAGTTTGTTGTTTAATAAAGGTTGTTGTTGTTAAAGTTTGTTGTTTTTTTAATTTTGTTGTTCTTAAATTTTGTTGTTTTTTAAAGTTTGTTGTTTTTAAAGTTTGTTGTTTTTAAAGTTTGTTGTTTTTAAAGTTTGTTGTTTTTAAAGTTTGTTGTTTTTAAAGTTTGTTGTTTTTAAAGTTTGTTGTTTTTAAAGTTTGTTGTCTTTAAAGTTTGTTGTCGTGAAACTTTGTTGTCGTTAAAGTTTGTTGCTGTTAAAGTTTGTTGTTTCATAAAGTTTGTTTTTGATAAAGTTTGTTGTCGTTAAAGTTTGTTGTCGTTAAAGTTTGTTGTTTCATAAAGTTTGTTTTTGTTCAAGTTTGTTTTTGTTCAAGTTTGTTTTTGTTCAAGTTTGTTTTTGTTCAAGTATGTTTTTGTTCAAGTTTGTTGTTGTTAAAGTTTGTTGTTGTTAAAGCTTGTTGCTTCAATCGGCTATGAAAATGAAACCGCGTGATGGATATAAAAAACTTGTAATAATACTGAAACTTTAAAATTAGTGTAGTTAGAGATGTGTCTTAATAAAAGAAGTTCTCCGATACTACGAGCTCCAACTCTAGAATTTTACAAGGAGTTATTATTGAACGACCCACACATTGATAAATTCATTTTAATTTTTTTAAGTATTTGTTTCAACTTATTTATATCATATATTTAATGTTACATCATTTTACATCCTAACTTCTTTTTAAAAGCGTATTTCCGGCCCCGGTGGCGGCGGGGTCACGTCCTCCTTTGCCAATCCAAGGGTCGCGGGTTCGATTCCCGCTAGGGTGGGGTTTTTTTACACGTCGGTCTGGGGTGTTAGTGTTGTTGTTATTGTTGTGTTGTCATTGTTGTCCGATGTTAAGGCAAAAAAGTGCTGTTTTCGGACCAAGACGAATAAAATAAATAAATATATGCGCTGGTTACAAGAGCGAATGATCGATTTTCATAACTAATAAAAAGAACTTAACTTTTTCGAAATCAACCGCTGCCGTTTACCTAGTTCAAAATTACTGTCATTTACTCTTGTTGATAATCCGTTTCCAAGCCAGAAATTAGTTATGCGAACACTCGTCTGGGGCCTTTAATGGTACCTAACTCTTTCTATCGTGGTTATAATACCTTGATGACCTTTCTAAGTGCTTGGCTACTTACAGTTCCATATAATCCAGAAGCTATGTGTGAGAGGCAACGGTGTATTCTGACTAATCCCTCCTGGTATCACATCCGCAGGCTAATGATCTTTCATCTTTTTTGCCATATCCCGTTATCGCATCCCTTCCCTCAAAAATACAACCCGGGGCATAGTCTCTCATCCCTTGGTATTTCCCCTCTCCACCGCCGTCGATTGCTATGTGATATGAAATTCTTGCATAGCATCTTCAACGGAACTCTCCGTCTCTATTCTCAATTCGTGTTCCCCCCTCGGTCAACACGTAACTTGCGAGTCTGTTGCAGATTCCGAATTTCCGTCTCTCGGTCTCTCAACGTTCCCTATTCCATCGACTTCCCGCTACATTTAATTCCCTAAGCATCCAGTATCCTTCCCTGGACCTCTCTTCCTCCCTCAACACTTTCAACTCCTTCCTTAAACGCCTGGTAGTAGTTCTTTCTGGTTGCACATGTGCTCTCCCGCCATCTTATAGCTGTTCTTGACATTTATTTTGTTAACTTCACGTCATTGTGTATTGCCTTTACCCGTTCTTTTTCTTAATGTTTATTATATGTATTGCCTGTCAGTCAATGTAAAAGCCTTTGTGCCGTTTTTGGCTGCTTTGTTAAATAAGCAAATAAACGCTATTCTGTTAATCAGTACATAGTATCAGGCCTTGATGTTATGTACTCATTATATGATGAATAGAAGGGTCAATATATTGGTACATATTACGCATTGCTCGGGGGCGCTGAAAAAAAGTCCGATCATTTATTGAAACATCGGAAAAATAATAGTGAAACACACTAATTAATTGATCATTTGCATTTAGGGAGGCCAATAGCCTTAGGGCGGTACTGCCTAGTGATTTTAACGCATTCTGCTAAAAAGTTTTCTTATGATAAATCAATTTTAATTTGACGTGCGCGAAGCTAGTGAAAGGAGTGTGTGTGCCCACATCCTTAGAAACTCACGTAATCAAGGCCGAACGACTTGAGGAGGTTGAATCGAGATGCCAAGTACTTATGTGACATTTTGATAAAAATTCCCTCTATTTGTAGGCCTAAGTGCGCTTTATCAATGGACGATGATAAACCATGGTCTTCCCGTGCTAATATTCACAGAAATCGACACCTAAAATCTACGATTCTATGAATGGTCTATTGGCAGCGGAGGACTACCATCAGGAAAATTATTGATCAATGGTGCCATAATACTTGTCGTTCTCACGAAAACTGATGTCATATGCGCAACTAAGTAAATTTTGTAATTATTGTAAATATAAAAGCACCTAGCCTCCTTTTTTTATTGATATTAATAAGTTAGTTGGTAAAAATAGCCGAAACCGCACATTTTCCAAAATTGGCACCCAAGAACTAGTCCAAAATAAGTTTAAAAGAGCACGTTTCAAAAGTTGATTAAAACTTCAAAGTGTTTAAGGAATGCGTATTTACATAATAAATAGTCTGTCCCAAAAATAGATGGAATTAATCTGGGAAAAAATTTATTGCAGATCGAAGACCAAATTACTAAAATTCTTCAAAATATCGTCCTCGTGCTATATTATTCGTGACACCGACGCCAGTATCCCTGCCAGTCGCTCTACTCCCTGGAAGGCGTCAGGACGGGTACCTCGTTCAAGCACCCCGTCACGACCTATTTGGCGCCATCCAGCGTTCCAAAATGATTGCGTTTCGAGCTCCTTTTTATTCTTGGGAACAGAAAGAAGTCTGGCGGTGTCGGGGCTGTAAGGCGGCTGGAGTAGCGTTGCCACTTTATGCTTGGCCATGTACCGGGTACTTCACGTGGAAGGCGGTGTGGGACGGTACGTCGTCGTGGTTCAGCCTCCAGTTAGTGAAGATCTCTTTCGCGTCGCACTCTTTTCCACCGTCTTTCGAGGGCTTCCGCGAAAAACTTACTGTTCAATGTCTGTCCCTGAGGCATAAAATTTTTGTGGATAACCCCTTTTGAGTCAAGTAAAACGGTGAACATTCTACTTATCCTTGGGACAGTCTGTGTAAAATATAATTAATTCGCGTGGATAAGTGTTACATTGCCCTTTCATCGTACGTCATTAATATAACAATAACTGAGTTCAACTCGTGAATTAAGCGAACCGTCCTGAACGTAATATATTTCCTTCCATGGATAATTGTTTATTTTTTCATGGAATGGGAACGACTCCACATTCCTCCCCCAAACTGGCAGACCAGTGAGGTGGAGGTACCCCATATCTTGCGGCATTGGTTGGTTCCTCCACCGAAACGAAAATCGTGGGAAAAGGTTATGGTATGTGTGGGTGGGAGGTGGAGATAAAAATACGTTTAAAAATTGAATCGTCCGCAGTGAAACCTTTCTAGGGTGGAATAAGTAATCTGATTGAATTGGATATCATACAAAGCTTAGTCGTGCAGTACGTGGCGATGTTTTCGCAGGCCCCCTGTGTACCGGTCTATTCCAGTGAGACAAGCAACATTTGTAAAATTTACAGTGTTTATAAAATAATTCGCGTTTAGAAACTACTGATCGCAAGATGGATAGTTTGTGACGAGCTACAAACAAGATAATAAAACTCTTTGGCAAAAAAAAACTAATGTACTTTTGAGTATAGATGTTATTTTTTTAATGTTTTTCCCTCGAAAATGGAAATATTCCAAAAAGATAAGCTAAAATACATCAGCATTTTTTTCAGTTTTCCGATAGCAATCTATCTTTGAGTAAACAAGGCGGATTTCGATTTTCGCTGTTTAAATGCAGTCATCTATTAATGATATCTCGGTAAACAACAGTAAATACCCTAAGATTGGTTTAATTAGCGACGCGAGTCAATCTAAAGCTAAGTCCGAAATGACATGTGAAATTCACACACCAGGGTATTAGGGAGGGCAGTTTCCTTGCCGCTTGTGGTTTCCCAGAAAGATTTGAATATCTAGACCCCGAAAACCCTAAAAATCTCAGTAGACCTTGAATAAAATCATGGGTGCATTGTGGTTTTAATTGAGGATGGGTGTATATGATAGTCAGCCGTACTTCAAAGTGTAATTATTAATGGAAGGTGACTGCGATAACTCGCAAATAAATGCGTAATCGCTCTACAAGGAGCTCCATGGATCGATTTTGCAATGTGAATAGATTTAGCTGAAAATTGGCAAATACGTTCAGAGAGAACTTCGATATGTGTATGATGAAATACGTGTATGACGTGTTATCTGGTCGGTAATTTCATAAGTTTAACATTAAAAGCTACACGTGGCCAACATGAGCTAATGCCAGAAGCGATGTTTTCCACGATCCATACCTACTTTTTGCGCCTTACAATTCAGTAAAAGATGCTGTGTAGGATGCATAATGTCATTCGGTGAATATTGAGTCCTGACACGCAATACACAGAAAGAAAAGAGGAATTTTTACGACTCAAAATTTTCGTTGTTCATTTTTTTCTTTGTTTTTGTTTTAATATTAATTAGAGTAAACTAATTTCTTTTAACCTTTCAAATTTCACGCATACTTCTCGCTGTCAAACCAAATTTAAATTGGGGAAAATAACAACGGCAATGAAATCAGTCGAATCACGTGTAAAAGGAAAGGTTAAAAAATTGAAAACCCTACGTGACCATGAACAATATAAATCGCTAGGCATAGGTTTGGAATTCGCTATCGAATCTTTGATATTATGCACCGAAATTCTCGCAATTTTTATTTTTATGTAAAAAAGAGAAAACTCGAAAGCACTCAACGACTCACAAATAACGCAACGGCCATCTTAAATTTTTTCGCGCATAATACTCAACTGATTGTTATGGAGTTGAACCTTCGGCTCCCAAATTCGTGTGCCCGTGTCATTTTAAATCTACTTTTAGTATATCTGTGCGCGAAGTTACACCGTTTCAGAGAAAGGAATGTGTATTGAGAGTTTCAAAGGAAACAGGATAATGATTCCTTGAAAAAATTACTAATCAACTCTTCCGAACCGGGAACTGGTTCAGTTCCAAGATGAGGATAGCATTCATCAACTTACCTTGTCACTCTTCCCGGGTACACAGGAAGTTCCGTGAATCAGCTGCCAGGAAAGAACTGCAAATGAAAATTTCAAAGATATAAATACTGTTCGCTTGTTGCAGCATTTATTTGAACGAGACAATGTAAACCGAATAAAGTCATACTGTCTAGTTTATTAATTCTAAATAGAATCAAATTACGGTCGTATCGGACAAGAGAGAAAACAATTGAACAACAAATTGAAGACTTATTGTGGTGATGTATTCCAGGGAAAGATACTTGCTGTGCAAATTGAGTTGAAGCTGTTTATTATAGGAATAGTCTGTGAATTCAATTCCCATTCATTAATTGAAAGGAAACTGAGTGAAAGAATGCCTTCCAATCGCACGGTTGACGAAACTCCGCTTTATTGAAAACCTGTATGACCCATGTATACCACTTTTTTCACTTTTTTGAAAATCCCAGTTCTGTTCCTAACTCCTCCTGAGAAAGGTGGTTGCACCACCGAAAATTCGAGACCCAGTGAGTCCCTCTTTTATGTGTTTTTGTGTTTGTGTCTACCACTCCATTATCTCTATAAAAATATGTATATAAACCATAAACACAGTAATCAACCCGAAGGTCGGTTTAGTAGGTGATGGTAGAGCTCACCCATGTACCAAGCCCGACGGCGTGTGAATATTCACACATCAGGGTAGGGGGGCCAGTTCCTTTCCCTGTGCCGGTTATGGTTTCCCAGGAAGATCTGGTACCCGAAAAATCAACTAGCTTGGGTGGAGCTGCAGGTGCCCAGAGTGCCTTGCCCGGGAATCGAATCCGGGACCCTCCGGTCAGTAGTCCAACGCTCTACCCACTGGACCAAATTCAATTCAAAAAGGTGTTTATTTTTTCCCGATAGTTGTACAAAATAACAAAATGTAAGAAATATGTGACAGATAATTAAGTTACATAAATGTACAACTAACACGGTGAAATGGACCGAAAGGAAAACAAATGAGTAAGTACTGGAGATGGTGGGTGAGGAGAGGGGTTTGTTGAGAGAAATCCTATGGAGGCAGGAAAAATGGATGAAAGGCGTATTGAGCGGTAGTGGGATGTTGAAGACTGTGATAGAAGGGAGGATGTTGGGCAAACGAGGAAAGGGCAGGAACAGGATAGGGATGTTGGACGGGATGAAGGGAGGAAAGAAGTACACAGAGATGAAGAGGGACCTGATGTAGAGTAGGTTGCTGGATTGGGTTTTGTTAGGAGTCACAAAATGTTTATTTGGTAGTTGTGTATCCAAAAAAAAACTACCTTCACCGGTAGATTACCTTATAATAATATATAGCAGGCTGACCTGAAGAAGGTCTCGGAGTAGGCCGAAAGCTTACACAGTCTACAATGTGTCCTTTTACGTGAAATCTGTTTTGTGTTCTGTTGTGTCGTTATGTTTCTCTCGTGAGTGCTTCTACATCATCGATTTGTGTGTATATATATATATACTATATATATATATATATATATATATATATATATAAAATATTCGAAAATAAAACTAATTTTAAATGTGAGTAATTCAGTGCAGTACAATTTCTTTTCGTAGTGTATGTCAATTTCCCTGTTAATTTTTCTTATTCCATGAATAAATATTCAGAAATAATACAATGATCTAACAATTCGCATAAAGTACAGTGCAAATACGAATGACGAAATCTGACGGATATTTTTCAACTTAAACATTTTAGATGCAATATATTTTGTCTGATGGATACCAAAAATTTTCTGTTTATCATAATCCAAATGCGTCATAGCGAAAATGTTAAATAAATATATGTTCGTATATCACTCTTGTTCTTCCTCGAGAAAATGTTTCTTAGGTCGTGGATGAATTTAAAATCATCAGCAACAAATATCTTGTTGATAATATTGCCAAAGTCAAGGAAGCAGAAATAATTTGTGTACGCTGAACAGGCGTACACTGCTGAACACCTCACATTTGAAATTTCATTGCCATTATTTTACAGAATTAAAAAAAAATATTCATGATTAGTTGTCCGAGTGATAAAAAATTGGCGGATTTCCTGGTTCCTAGAGATACCAGTGGAGGGTCGCCTCACGGTAGATGAAAACTAGAATAGACCTATCACCTAGATGGCCTCCGTTAAGCTCTCTAAAAAAACCTCAATAGAAAAAAGAAACACGATTATTCTGCAGTAGCCCTTCGGTTCATCATCTTCCCATCGAAAACCCCTCTCCATATCTAAAAGTTCAACGTCGTGACTCTGGGTCCATGAAGAACATCCGGGAGATGAGCTCGAAGGGAGCATTGTTGGGGGAAGGAGGGCGTGAGAGAGGGGGAGGCATTGGTTGGTTGGTATTCAAGGACCCCTCCGCCCCAATGCTCCAGACCTCCTCCCCCCCCTTCTGCCCCCTCTCCTGCGCCACTTATCCTTTATTTCCATAGAGGCACCCTCCCCCCCCGCTCCTGTCTACCCTTTCCCTCCCCCAAAACCAACCAACCTTCCTGCATTCCCTCTACCCCTTCCCGTTTATCCTAACGCGCTTCCCCTCCAACCTCCCCCAAACAGTTTACCCTTTCTCCTTCTCCCCCTGCGCGACACAGCACCCTCCCCCTTCCGCCCCCTCCACTTTCCCAGTTCGAATTTCAACTTCGCTGAAGGCGGCCGAGTGGCACGGAAATCTCGTGCGGAGAACATTGTTTATGCAATGCGCGCAAAAATACACGCGTTCTTTTCGTCCGATCCACTCGAAATGCGGTGCGTGGGTATATGCTATACAGGTATATAGGCTATACACCTGTATATATATATATAGTCACTTTCTTGGAAAAGCCACGAACGTGCACAATAAAATTCACTAAATAGTCATAGCAAACACAGAAACTAAAACTAACTAGAGTTCTGGAATTAGGAACAGAACTAGAAATGAAATAGAAATAGAAATGGAACTAGGAATGGAATTAGGAACAGAACTAGAGTTCTGTTCCTAATTCCTCTTGAGAAAGGTGGTTGTACCACCGAAAATTCGAGAACTAGTGAGTCCCTCTTTTATATGTTTTAGTTTCTGTGTTTGCTATGTGAATATATATATATATATATATATATATATATATATATATATATATATATATATATATATATTTATATATATATAAAACCATACATATATGGAATTTTAATATTTCGGACAATAATATTTATTTATTTTTATACATTGTTGTTGTCAGCTTCAAAGTAATCCCCATTGGAGATTATGCACTTGTGCCAGCGCTTCTTCCAATCCCCGAAACACTTCTCAAACTCGACCTTTGAGATTGCCTTTTGTTCTTTCAGCGATGCGATGTAATTAATGTTCAATAAGAAAAGGCGGGTAGGTGCTGTAGGGCTAAAGCTATGACAATGTTTATTAAAATGCGTTCACTATATCAGTTTACCAATCCATAAATCCCGTGGTGGTAGTCCTCCACTTCCATAAGAGCATGTACGTGTATTTTCGATATCTCTGTGTTTTTGTGAAAATTAGCCCGGCAAGTGAAATTATTCATCATAATTATTTTATAGAGTACACCTTGGTCTACAATTCGAGGGACTTTTACCTAATTGTATTCTAGAAATTTCGATGCGTATTTCTTCAAAGCATGGAGAAGTAAACTCGCCGGAAACTCCTCAATTCTCCAATCGAAGGCATTGATTATTTCATTTATCCGCACTAAACCTCCGCCAGCCTCTCATCACTTATTATTCCAACCGTTGTTCCTTGTCCCGTCTGGACGAGGCTATTGGCTCGCATCCAACACCTCCCGCTTAAGACTGCTTACGTCTCTGCTCCAATTAGCGCATTAATCAAACCACAGCGCAGTCAGACAATGTGATAAGTCCGAGTTGAATGGGAACATTGTCAAGATATTGGCGTGCGTGTGCGCTTTGGTACGCACCCAGCTCGGCCAAACTCACTCAACGGCGGCGTCTTTGAAGGATCGAAATGATAAATTGTGACTGGAGCGTCTGACGGTTAAGGCGGTGGATGGAATCCACCACAATGTTCTCCTCGGGTTATTACCACCAAAACATCAGATTGCATAAATCATCGACCTCAGTTCCGCGCACGAGATAAATGAAAAAAAATATACGATAAAGCAAGTTCGACGAAGTGGTCAGAAGAGCGAAATTATGAGAGATCGTGTATCCAACTCTCATTAAGGTGATTCCAGGTTGAAATGATATGAGTGACGTAAGTAGTTGTGCGCGAAATGTAATGATCTAGGCAAAGTACGTTTGCCATGTTCGCCTAAATTTCCCGACAGAAAAGAATCGATTGGATTAGGTAAATGTGTGCTTAAGCCAACACAAGTGTGTAGTTGTATTTACCCGATTTGTGGGACAATATTTTTTTTCGCCATTCGTGACGAAATTATAATCAATCGGCTAAAAATCGAGTCTAAAATAGGAGTGATTACCGATTTATCAGGGCTATGTAACGTATTGTAGAAGAAACATTTCCAGAAACTGCGGGAGATGCCGCAACAGTAACTTTTAACGGAGTCATCCGCTAACATGCATTCCAATGCAACAATTTCAGTGTAAAAATAATTCGTCTTGACCGGGATTCGAACCCGGATCCCTCGATATCCGGCCGAGTGCTTTAGCCAGTTAAGCTACCGGGGCGTCCTCTTGATCACCAGAACAAAATTTCTGAGTTTAAGAGGACGCCTCGGTAGCTTAACTGGCTAAAGCACTCGGCCGGATATCGAGGGATCCGGGTTCGAATCCTGGTCGAGGCGAATTATTTTTACACTCTGAAATTGTTGCGTTTTATTTTAGAAGATGGACGTGAATTTTTTGAATGTGAAATTTAATTCAATTTTAGGAAATGTTTATTGATTTTATTTTGAAGAGTATATTTTATTTTTCTATCAAATCCAAGCTTCTATTAAATTTTGAATTTTTGTTTCGAATCTTTGTCGGGAAAACTTGTTTGATTAGTTAACAGGTGTTTCCCGACATTTCTATCCTCTTTGAATTCCGGCGTAAACCTAAATACAGATAAATTGTTCTCTAGACGCTTTGCCAAAGCCGCGTAACTCATTTTATTATTTAAATGTCATAATTTGTTGGTCCACCTTTTAAAAAAGCTATATGGATGGATACGAACTTACCACACCCACACCTGTTAGCCTCTCCTGACAGAACCCAACCCGACACCCCACTTGACAATTAGCTACTCTACAATTCCAAAGGTTTCCTTCCTTCCATTCCGTCCGAAACCTCGATCGCCTAACTTTTTCCGCTCTATCACAGTCTTCAGCGATCGATCTCCAGCCAAACTTCTCTATATCTGCATAGACGAGGTCTTTAAGCGAGGTGGTTAAGAAAGGAATTTATTGGAACAGGAATTTTGGTATGGAGAGTGTCTTTGTACGGATCAGAAACTTGTTCGTCAAAGTGAAGATAGCAAGCTTAGATCGGAGATGTATGGAAAATATCAATTAAATGGGATGGAAAACGAACTTAAGAGGAACTAGGTATGGTGGGGGTGGAAAGAGGAAATTCTAAGAAACTCCTCTGATAAGGAACAGAAAAATATACATCCAATGCATACATCAGATAATATGAAATGCGTAAGTGAAAAGTAAATGATGTTTTACACATTTTTTGAACATTACC
The DNA here is from genome assembly GCA_037158775.1 of Hetaerina titia. Classification (NCBI taxonomy): domain Eukaryota; kingdom Metazoa; phylum Arthropoda; class Insecta; order Odonata; family Calopterygidae; genus Hetaerina; species Hetaerina titia. The sequence goes on from CM073778.1 coordinate 46,465,904, forward strand.
TTATGAGCCTTAAGAGAATCATCCCCACGTTTCGGATATGCAGATGTAAAATTGCAGTGATATGGAAAGAGTGGATGACGCAAAACATTCATTATTTTACTAATTCAAGAGTGCCATAAGACGTTTGGTAGGAATGGAATGACGCAGCTGAATGAAAACGGAGGTTTGGAAATGGTAAAACTGCATAGGATCAACCATGTGCAGAAGACATTTGTCCCTTTTGATTTTGAATTCCACAGAGAGAGACGAGGGATGGAAGGAGAAACTTGAAAACAAACAAAGTAGGGCAAGTAATACTATAACGAGTAAATTTTACGATCATAAAGCGAGCGTAACGCGGTTAATGGAAGAAAGTAGATGGGATTCCTTCCAAGCATCAAGGGAGAAGACGAGGCTAAGGTTACTAGAAAGATACAGTGCATTCGATTTAACTTATGTGGATATTAGGGAGGTAAACCGACGGCTGAGCTCATTTTCGCCATAAAACATCCCATTTAGGTACAGATCCAGATAACTCCGACAAATCCTACCACCTCCTGGACACTCCTCGGCGTGGGAAGCCATTACATCAGTCACCGCACAATCCAAATCCCCAATAACAGATTCAGGGACTCACTCTTTCCTCATACGATTCGCAATCGAATAAAAAACAAAGATAAACAATTAAAAAACTAAGATTGGTGAACCTAGCTGCGAACCACTAATCTCCCTTACATTTACCAATTCAGTTACTGAAGGCTGGTGATTTAACACCCCTTGCCACACGTCTAATGTGCGGTTTGCAGTGCTGAGCGTAGATGCAGAACTGAGAGTTGTGAATGTATGGATGGTGCTCTATCACCCCCCGCCACACCTCCTTGCAGCGGCTAGATGTACGTAGATTATATTTTTATTTCATCTATTAATTTCTCTCTCTAGCCATTCTCTGCAACCATTCACTTTTACAACACACCGTAGGCGGCTTCTGTAAAAACCGATACATGCATTCCACATTTCTTCACGGCCAATTCATTCCTCACACTATCTCTTCTAATTTTATAGCATACCTTTCTAAATTACCTCATATTCACTGCGTTTATTCGATATTAATGCATGCCCAAGTTTAGTGAAGTAATGAAGTAATGTGAGAAAGAGTACCCAAGTCATATCTCTTTTGCTCTGGCATTTTTTATGCCTCAGAGAGAACGTTATTTTTTTAATGCACTCCACGTGGTAACCGAGACATTCTTACCGGCTTTCACACGCCCGTTAAACCTCTTCCTTCCCGCTAACATCTTTCACAAGCACCCTGCTGAGGTGTGCAAAATAATTAGCCATTTCAATTGCTCATTTTTTATGTTTTTTAAATCATTTTCACTCAAATCTAAAGTTGTTTTTCTTCAAAAAATGTGTTTCGCAAATCTTTTTTTTTCGGTATTTTAATGTTTTTTTTGAGTGAAGAAGTAGACTTTAGTGGTACGATTTTGCTCGGCCATCCCCCGAATTCTCCTTATTTAGCACCTTCAGACTTCAATCTGTTCCCAAACTTGAAGAAGTTTGTTTCTGGGAACCTCTTCGCGCGCAATGAAGAAGTTGGAGAGGGTCGTAGATGGCTATTTTCACAACCTTTCAGACTGTCACTTCCGGGAAGAAATACTGATGTTGTAGAAACGCTGGACCAAGTGTGATGAAGTCAAGAGAGATTATGTGGAAAAATTAAATCATTTCTTAACGGAAAATAGCAATATTTCATTGTCAGGTCGAGAAATTTTCATCTTACCGTCGTGATAAGATTGAGGCGTAATACGATTTAGGCCTCCAAATTAGGCTTGATGCCCACACGTTTAAAGACGCCTGAAAAGAGGTTCCCTGTGCTTTGGAAAATATATTCTGCTTATGAGTTTAAGAGGACGCCTGTTTTTTTCCGTCTTTTTTTGATGTTGCTCTGGTATTCGTGTGTAGGAGAGAGGTGCAATATGCTGTTATGTTGCTACTGTGATGTTAACCTCTATTAGAATTTGTTTAATGTTACCGTGATTAAATTGTGTAAGATATGTAATAATATGCTACCATGCTACTGTAATGGAAAAAAACATTTCTCATTGAAATAAAGAGATTAAAAAAAAAGATAGCTTAACTGGCTGAAGCACTCGGCCGGATATCGAGTGATCTGGGTTCGAATCCCGGTCAAGGCAAACGATTTTTACGCTCTGAGATTGTTGAAATGAAAGGCATATTTGGGAATGACTTCGTTAAAAGTTACTGTTGCGGCGTCACCCGCAGTTTCTTGAAATTTGTCTAAGGTATAAACAGTCTAAGTGTTTCAAATTGGCTTTAACCTCGTGGACTCTAGCGCGCCGCGCACGATTACGAATGCTTGTGACATTGTATGTACGGTATTTCGTCACAACATCTTGTTCCTTTAAAGCCCCCAAAATTTCAGAGTGTAAGAGGACGCCGCGATAGCTTAACTGGCTAAAGCACTCGGCCGGATATCGAGGGGTCCGGGTTCGAATCCCGGTCAAGGCGAATGATTTTTACTCTCTGAAATTGTTGCAATGTGTATTCTGTTTGTCAAAGACATCCCAACTAATAAGTTCGGAGGAGGAGGAGGTTGTCGTTTCATCTTCTTGGTTACATTTCTGGTGAATAAAGTGGCCCTCGTGTTTTCAATTGTGAATGAAGAACTACTCCCATACAGAAATCAACTGTCATCGGAAGGAAGGCATTATTTTAATTTAATTTATTTATTTCAGCACCTTCCGAACCACCACTAGGGTGTGTGGCAGGGGGTGCATACAAAGAGAATAATTTTGATCCGAATATGACCCTACCGCGGTCGGACGATGTTATTCTGATCCCTTGTCGTTTGTGGCATAAATGGCATCTTAAAACTATCTGTTCTACACTTATCTCTAATTTTATTGGCATGATCGCTCCTACCGTAGAACGATGGGGGTAATAATACATTTTCAATATCACTGCTAAAGAGACGTCCTTCCAATTTATTCAAGGGCTTCAATCTGTAATTTCTCCTTCGCTCCGTGAGTGATTCCCAGCCTAGCTACTCTAATATTTTGGATACGTTACTAAGTTTATCACAACAACGTTTTACAAACCTAGCTCCTCTACGCTGCCCACGATCCAATTCTGCAATTAATCCAACTTCATGAGGATCCTATTTACTTGAGGCATACTCTGAATGAGCCCTAACGAATGACAGATAACATTTCTCTTTTACCTTTTCATCACCTTTACCTAGTACCCTTCTAATAAATCCTAATTTTTTCTCAGCTAAAAGCTAACTAACATTTGGCCGCTTCGAATTTTGAAATTAACCTTACAAGTCAAATGGGGCCGGGAATGAATGAATGGAATTCAGAAAAATAAGTTAATCGAACGCAAATACAAAATATCGCAATTAATGTTGAGAAGACAGACCAAATGTATTGAAATTAGTTGATTAGATTGTACCATACTTTCTGAAAACCTTACGAGTGTGGCAGTGCGGGTTAAACCACCTAGGGGAGGTAGGCATCATTATAGGTTTAAGGTTTAGTAGTCTGGCGTATAATCACCCCCTGCCACACAAACTTGCGGTGCCCTGCAGAGTGATTATGTAAATGAAAAGAATAAGGCGTGCGGAAAAAAACTAAATTTTAGCTAAACGTTAGAAATCCTCCGTTTTCTGAACATTCTCCGTGGCGCCTCCCAAGGAGGGGGCCAATTTAATGGCGCCACGTTCGAGCATCATTGATTTGCAAGAGTCCATTACACGAGCTGTATTCACGACACATCTCTCTATATCTCTCCGCAAACGTCTCGGAAACGGTAAACGAGGAGTAATAACCTTTCTGCGCGTAAATGACTTAAACTTCTTGCTAATCCCATCGGTGGTAATTGAGAAACCGTGCTACCGACTGGAATGTGGAGCCATATCTCACGAGGAGAACGAGGATAAAAGTTCAAGGAAACTAACAGAAACAGGAAACAAGATCTATTACCAGCGACTAGATCAATCACAGCGCATAAGCAACGGGTCAGATTTATACTTAAGTCGACTAAACCGAACGCCCATTAACGAAGTAATACCAGGATAGGGATAAAAGCTGATGAAACTCGTTTAGGCTGTTAGCCAGCTAAATTTCATTCGGAAGAAGAATATAAATACCCTTCGATCCAGTGGGGTGACCTAACAGTTCGGAAAAGTAACCACGCCTCTATTGTTGTCACATTTGTTGATGGCATTATTGATAGCCGTGGTTGAGGACGGTATTAAATTTTCGTTTTCATGAACGCCTTCCGCCATATTAGTGTTAAGTGTAAACACTTATTCAACTTATCGAAGACAGTGTGGTCCCGCATCTGTGCAACCCTATTGGGAGCAAACACGGTTTCTTGTACTGTAGAAATTCAATCTTTGGACCTTGACTTTTGACGCCATTAAAGATTAAACGGAAAATAAAAATCGGAATATGAAATTGAATATTTTTCCGCATTGAATTATATGTTTCACGGCTCCGATTCATTTATGCTTGCTTTGGGTGAGCACACGGACCTCCTTCATGAACATATATATGTCTGGGAAACCATAACCGGCACAAGGAAAGGAACTGGCCCCCCTACCCTGATGTGCGAATTTCACACGCCGTCGGGCTTAGTATTGGGTGAACTACCATCACCTACCAAACCAATCTTCGGTTTGAATACTGAATTTATAGTTAAAAATACATTAATTCTTATTTATATGTATATATATTAGGTAATATACCGGTTAAGGTAGGTTTTTGGATGGACACAACTATCAAATAAATATTTTGCAACTCCAGACAAAACCCAATCCAGCAACCTACTCTATATTAGGTCCCTCTTCATCTCTGTGCACTTCTTTCCTCCCTTCATCCCGTCCAACATCCCCTTTCTCAAGGAGGAGGGAGTTGACGACGGGGACGTTGAGTAGGGAGGCTAAGAAAAGACTCTGTTATGGAGCGTAGCCATGTACGGCGCGGAAACGTGGTCGCTGAAGCAGGAGGATAAACGTAGATTGGAGGCTTTTGAAATGTGGGTGTGGAGAAGAGTGGAGATATATATTTATTTGCATATGTATGATTTCTTCGAAGTAACACGGAAGTGTTCAATAAAAAACTTAGATAGCAACACACAATATGAGAACACAAAATAAAGCAACACTCACACGTTATTTCTTGATAATTTCGACGGAATTGAGCTCCGTCTTCCTCGGAATATGCAGTCCTAACTAATCTTCCGAGGAAGACGGAGCTCAATTCCGTCGAAATTATGAAGAAATAACGTGTGAGTGTTCCTTTTATGTGTTCTCATATTGTGTGTTGCTACGAAGATAATTGTGATCAATTTCGGATAGTTTCAGAATTCGATGATACCGACGTTTGGATCTTGTTCCCTGCTGTCGAAGGGCTGCAGTTGGAACGGCGCGGAGATCCGCAGGGAGATCCATCCTTCCCTTCGCCCGTCAATCCTCGCTTGTTTTGTTTCCTTTCGCATGCCAATCAAGCTGTTGGAGTCACGAAGGCGGCGGGGTGAGGTCCGCTTCTCCACCCCCCCACCACACCCGCCCCCACCTCCTCGCTTTCTCCATCCCTCCCTCCTTCCTTCCCCAACGCGAAAATTCTGGCGCGCGAGGGTTACTCCTCCTTCCCTCCCCGCCCCGGGCGGTGTGGTTGGGGACGGAGGGGGGCGTCCTTGCCCCACGGCCAGGTACCGTTGTCCGGGCGGTTGTTTTGCTGGTACGAGGAGGGCACGCGCCACGCTTCCTTTTCAACTCACCCACTTTTCCATTTAGCTGGGGGTTGAGGCGTTTGGAATTTTCATGTCTGGAGGGAATGAAGTTATCCAGTGCAGGTCTCTTTATCCCCCCACCCCACCCCTGCCCCACAATCAAAATTACGCGGATCAGCCCTGAGGTAGGGCCAGTTCCACAGCGTGGACCCCCTGGGGATATGTACGAGGCATGTTTTAATGGTAAGGGGCGGTAGGACATCTTAAAAAAAATGAAAATGGGAAAGAAAAAGTTATACTGTCCATTTGTTTTTTATACACCCTAAGTTTACGTCAAATTCAAAAAATACTGGGGACGTGTTAATTCAGGTGGGTAGATCGCTTGTCCGATGACGGGAGGGTCCGGGTTCTATTCCCGGACACACCGGAAAACCACGGGGGGGCGTAGAGAGAATAACTTTATATTCTGCCAATGTGTGAATTTCACGCGCCGTTGGAGTTAGAGCTAATCTAGTACACGTGCTAGATTAGCTCTAACATCATCTATCAAACCAATCTTTGAGTTGATGATTGTATTTTGGTTGTTTACGGTTTTCTGCACACTTCAGGTATTTGAGGACAAGCCTTTATAAACACAGTTTGATGTTTAAAAAAACCCGATACCCTTAGATTCCAGCCAGTTTAAAACATCGTTGTTTTCATCTGGCTAATGCTCCCTAATTGTGCACGAACCGTTGAGAACCAAGTTGCTTTAAGCCTTTAAGAGGGTAAGTCCTAGGTATTTAATTGAATCTACACATTTAATTTCGGTGTTCCCAATTCAGTAGGCGTTCTGGAGGGAATTTCTCTTTTCCCAAAAATGTATCACAACGCACTTCTTTAAGTTTAACTCTGATTGCCAAGTGTCGCACCAGTGTTGTTTAGCATTAAGGTCATCTGATAAAGCTGCTCAGTCCTTAGGATCGCGGATATAACGGTAAACCACTGCATAATTCGCAAATAAAACGTATGCTACTAGTGGCTACTGAATCAATGTCGTTAACGTAAAGTAGGAATAAAAGAGGTCCGATAACACTTCCCTGGGGAATACCTGAACTAACTTCTACTGCATTTTAGCTAACTCCATCTCTCACTACTCTTTGTACTCGACCATTCAATAAGTCTTTCATCCAAACCCCGGATATTTTTATTTATGACATATGCTTCTAGCTTTGCGAGTAGTTAACTAAGAGGAACTTTGTCGAAGGCTTTCTTAAAAAATCTAGAAAAACCGCGTCCACCGAAACATTGAAATTGACATTGGGATGTTGGAGACTGTGATAGAGGGGAGAATGTTAGGCAAATGAGGAAGGGGTAGGAATAGGATAGGGATGTTGGACGGGATGAAGTGAGGAAGAAAGTACACAGAGATGAAGAAGGACTTGTTGTAGAGTAGGATGCTGTGTTGTGTTCAAGTTAGACGAATGTAGACGTAAGAGATCTGGCAGTTTTCAGTCTGTGTCGATCCAAAACCTGCTATAAACGGTAAACTACTTATATAATCATACGTAAGTAATGTCCTCAATATTACGGCTATTTTCCTCCAAAATATTGACCCTACTCTTCCACCTGCATTCCGTTGTACAGTAATATTATATTGTGCGGTCTTCTTATTAAATGATAATATCATTACTTTCGTCCTATCAACCACGTCGTGGTTGATCTTCCTTAATCCCATGCGTCGTGATTCTATCACACTGATCCTGTAATACAGTCAGCAGAAACTGAAATCCCTTGGGCTTGTTTAAGCTCTAAAATCCGTTATACACGATACCAATACGTTAACTTAATGACCTTTTACATTTACAGCTGCAAAATACGGGTGACTTCAATATGCTGTAGTTTTCAGTGAACTACCGGAACTTACCTAAAACTATTTGACTACCTTCGATGGTTAAAACCATCGCTACATTTCGTGATTTATTAAGTTTGCTGCTCTTTTGGTCACATCTCGAAGACATATAAAACCCTTTGGAGATTGCTTTGATGTTACGCCAATTTAATATTCAATTATATTTATGAAAATTGTATTCATAGTTTTTAAATTTGATCCAAAATAAGTAAATATCAGTTCACGTCGCGATAAGCAGGTTTGTTTACTTGCGTACGAAACATAATATAAACAAGGTTGCCAACGTTACAGATTTCCTGTAATGGTAACAGCGCCAATAAATTTTAGCTAACCAAATCTATATTCTTACGATATATGTATTGCATCGTATTTCGTATATCTACATCAACGACCTTTCGGTGGTTTGACATATTGTCATTCCTAATGCTTTAAACTACGTACATACTCCATACGTATAATAGATATGACGTTTTAATTGAATTAGCGTAATTATTTCTATTTTTGATTGTTGCCGCCATTGACCATGCAAATCAAGTTATTTTTAGGTGCTAATATTAAAAAAAAACGAGGACGTGAAGGTATGTTTTACCAATGCAAAGCGATCTACGTTAGTTTCACCTAACCATGTACCAAATTTAGTGAAACGAGCATATATAAATTCTTAATTGTTGATAGAAAGGTTAAATAATTGAAATGATGGAAGTTATTCGAAACGAGATGGATTTTTGAGCGTACCCGTACTTCTTAGAAGCAGCAGTAGTCTAACGACTTTAATAAGGGTCGATAACGACTAGTTCTCATGGTTCATGGACCGTCGTAGGTGTGATATAAAATGGCGCACATTACCGAGAAGGTCGAACAGCGCAATTATTAAAACCGTGATGGGAAATGAGCGCGACCGATATGTGTTTGTATTTAATGTTGGACAATGGGCTCTGTAAAACTTGGAGTGTTTTTAATAATGCACGCCGATCGATATATACAGGTGCCAATGGTTCGTGTTCGTTCCAAATAATCGTTGAAATATTTCCATCAATCAGTGCCCCGTTTAATTTTCCAAATACTCCTCGTTACGTAGCAATGGGGGACAGTTATTGATTGTGACGCCATCGTTAACCGTCGAGAATTTTAACCTCCCTTAACCTTTCCTCTCGATTCTGTCGAATTCTTTCATTTTCGTTCATTTAGTTTTTATTGTCGTGAGAATTTATGTTCGATATCGGCGACTCGAGCGTCGTGACGAAAGGGCGATGTTGTCGAGGGGACATAACTCTCCGATGCTGGCATGGGTGTCGGAGCGTCAAGAGTTATTAACTATTCACTTAATTCGTGGATCGTGCTGTTTTGCAATCCTCTTAAAACGTTTCCGCCCACGTTAAATGATCGACTCGTGTGGCAGAATTCCAGAGGTGGCCGATAAAAGAACTTTAAATATACAGGTCGGTTGGAACAAGTTGACGCTAATGCATTAAGCGCGGAGGGTAGGAAAGAAACATATTTACGTCACTGTTAAAGAGAATTGAAGTTTACGAGGCTGGTAATCTGCCTATTAACATTTTGAACGATCCATGACCGCCATTAGGTAACCAAATTAATTTTCATCTTCGATTTATCTTCTTTATTCTGTCTAAATCGTATCGATATCCTTTGTCGACGTAGTTTATCGATATAACTCTTCAAATGGCGTATCATATATATTTTTATGTTATCCAACAAGCTCACTTTATTTGTTCACCCAACGTAAAGTGTTCACGTCTACAGCCGAAATTAAGATGTCGTCCTGTTTGGTCTTCAGAAATTTCTTTAATCTCGAGAAGGTTCGTCCGTTTTCACGAAAATGTCAACTTCATCAAATTTGCGCGTGAACCTATAGTCCATTGTTTGGAATTAAAAAATATTACTTATACGCCTGCGTTTTTTTTATAATTTCAATAGAAGTTATCCTATTTTGCGGGGGTTACTTTAAAAGACTAAATTAAAAGATAAGCATTTCATCAAGTAAACATATCATGGTTGTCATGCTTACGGAAATAATAACAATGGTCGTAATTAATCCATTAGTATTAAAAATATGTAAAGCGAAGCAATATTATGGATGTAATTTATGAATTGTGACTCACGTTTTTCCAGAATGTTCAAATATTGGGATAGTTCTAGCCTAGTGGCTTTGTTTTCACCATATGAACTGACAGTGTTGCTTTATATTTGGCGTATCTAAGTAAACAAATCCGCTAACCGCTACGTAAACTGATCGATACTTTATCCGACTAAAATATAAAAATGAAGATTAAATTTGATAGACATGTATGTAAATTTAACATTAATTTCAATTGAGGTACAAAGAGGACTTGGAAACCTTATAAATATAATGCAAAGAGCAGCAAACTGAACCAGTAATTGTCACAACAGTAGGATAAGCGACAGTCAATCCAAACAACAAATGAACATCGCTATCGCTGTGAAGTTATTATGTACACAGATGGCGTTGGAAAGTTTACGTTGGCTGATCATGGTGTTGATCAGATAATTAAAAAAATCATTTGTATGCCCATTAATAACTGATTGTTTTATTGGCCATAAGGAATAACACGAGCTGGAATACATGTATAAAATATCTAAGTTAAACGTATTTCGCACGAAATAATATTTGAAAGCAAATTCATGAATCTGATAAAATTCCATCTGGCAGCATTGCATTTACTTAAGGGTCTCAAGAATTAAATTACTTAATTTATGCGGATACAGCGAAAAAATCGAAGAAGCATTATTTGCCTGTCAAAATAACTTTCTACTGCGTTTCCATTGTCTATCAATTGAAGGGACAACATTCTTTGGGCTTCAAGAAATAAATATTTATATTTTAAAATAATACTAGTTTCTCCATCCTGACTTCACATAAGTTTTAATATGAGCACTTATACAAAAACATTGAGGAAGTTAATATGGCCGATTGACCGATGCGCTAACATCGTAGGAATTACGTTGGAGAGAGAGACCGTGGTAACCAAGGGTAACACGTTTTGTTTATTCGAACATGTTTACGTAAAACTCGATATGATTCTAAAGATGGAAATATATAATATACGCGGAATTTAAATTTAGATCTATGATCTATTTTTGCAGCAGTTCAGGTGGAACTCGGATTTTGGCAATCGCGAGGTTTTAAATATACAAGGAACGTAGCTACGGTCGTGAATCAATGTAAACAAAAAAATGCCGAGACCGTAAACTTGATTAGCACTAAGTGCCAATAAGTTAAGGGATCCTTGTAAACCCTGAGTGTGTGTGTGTGTAAATGTGATTCACGAGAGTGACTGTTATTTCGTAACACACCATAGTGATCGAGTGGTTGTAAGTTTGTTTTATTATTTATCTATTATTATTATTTATTTTGGGTTTTGCGTGTGTGTTTTTTTCATTATTCCCATTTTCTTTCTTATCACTTAGTGCCAATCAAGTTTACGGCCTGGGCGTTTTTTTGTTTAAAGCGCGAGGTTGTTACACGGCAGATGAAGAAGCACTCGCGTATGGCGAAAGAAAGGTTGAAAGAAAAATCTGAAAAAACAGCTTAGGGTAAGAAACGCGAGAACAGCTTGCGTGAATACGATTCTGTGAGCATAGGTCAATCAACCACCGTGTGTGAAGCAGTGACCTCGTCGGCCAGTCCGCTGTGCGAGACAAATAGGGCGTTGAAATTAATAGCTGT